>JARQOD010000005.1:425679409-425763767 GCA_033576555.1 Oophaga sylvatica
ACCTCTACCACCTAAATTAGTTCTCTGGTGTAACAAAATCAAAACAGCAGCCACTGAAAAAACTGGAAAAAGCAAAAGTACAAAAATAAGTGGCTGAACTAAACTGAGAGGGCAAAAGCCCCCGGAGGGGACCCAGAAGGCCCCCCAGAAGTGCAGGACAAAATGCAAAAATATAGCACAAAAACAAAAAGAAGAAAATGTCTTATCTGTTAGCAGGAGATGCAGACACGACACAGCAGGCTACAAGGGAAACAGGAATGAAGGATTCAGACCAGAACAATTGGTCACTGGCAACCCTGATGGGAAGGTGACTCCCTTATATAAGACCAGTCAGTAACACCTGATTCCCAGACCTCACAATCTTCACTGGACAGACCAGCACCGCTTGTAACCACCAGAGGAAGCCTCTGCTCAGAACTCATCTCAAACCCATTCACAACAGTATACATTTGCACAACTCACAACTCTGCGGCTTTGTCCTGTTTGTCACTTAAATAAATGAGTTTCAGCAGAGCCTGTTTCCACTTCACCGAGGCAGAGCTGCAGTGGTTCCAGCTTGTGAATGATATGGACTTCAATTCGTAGATGTAGGATGAAGCCCTTCAAAATGTATAAGTGAGGGATGCCTGCTAGCCCTTCAAAATTTATGACTAAGGTCCATCTGAAGGCCTTCCAAAATGTATGACTGAAGGTGAGGTGGAGGAATCCCTGATGGAAGAAATGGCCCGCAATCCTCGGGGTTGGTGGTACGTGTGCTGTCCCTGTGTCCAACTCGGTCGCGGCCTCCACAAGGTTCACCAGTGTGCCATCAGGGAAATGTCCATGGCCTCAAGCACTTGTCCACATATCAGTTGTTAAGTGGACTTTCCCAGTAACTGCATTGGTCAGGGTATGGATGATGTTTTGGGACACGTGCTGGGATAAGGTGGGAAAGGCACACTGGGCAAAATAGTGGCGGTTGGGGACCGAGTGACATGGGACAGCCACCGTCATGAGGTTGCAGAAAGTCTCAGTGTCCACAAGTCTAAATGTCAACATTTACAGGCCAGGCAGTTTGGCAATGTGCCCGTTTAGTGTTTGGGCCTGTGGGTGGATGGTGGAGTATTTTTTTTGCGTTATAAGGCCTGGGGTAGGAACAGCTGAATGGACATTTAGATAGCTCCTTGGAATGTCCAAGTGTGGGATCACTTGTCTCCTGGGTCTTACCATGGTGGGAGGAATGAGGATGAAGGTGAGGATTATGTGGTCCAGACTTTTGGCTACTGAGACTGGACTATGTGGAAGATGGGGTGGTGCTGAGAAACAAACTGGAAGCATTATCTGCCATCCAACCGACCACCTATATGCACTGTTTTGTCTTGGAGTGGTGTCCTGCGCCCCTATAAAAAGTGGGACAGGAAGCTAGGTCTTGTGGATGACCATGTTTGTTGTGCTCCCATTTGCAAATTGTTTGGTGTTATTTTTGAAAAAAAAAATTTATCCCTGAAAATTTAGCATGAGGGCCATCTGCTAAACCTCCAAAATGTATGACTGAGGGCAGCCTGATGGCCACCAACATATATGACTGATGGCCCTCCAAAATGTATGACTGAGGGTAAACAGCCCTCCAAATGTATGAATGAGGGCTGTCTGATGGCCCTCCAACATTTATGACTGATGACCCTTCAAAATGTATGACTAAGGGCCGCCTGATGGAATTCCAAAAATTTGGAGTGAAGCTCACATGATAATCCTGTTGGTATGGTGTAGGAGGAGGACAAGAAAAATACTAAACCATGAACTGTATACCCTTTTTGCGGTGTAAAGCAATGTACGGGAGTATACAAAAAAAAAATGATTTTCCATTATGTTTCCCTGCTGTTATCCAGTGGGGTTGAGAAGTCATGGCTAATCCAGGCCATGTTAATTTTGAGAATAGTAATCCTGTCAGCATTTTCAGTTGACAGGCAGAAGTGCTCATTAGTTATTACCACCCCAGTGGTACTCATAGAATCAACTTAAGCAGGGAGGGAGCAGTGACTGCAGCCTGCAAGTCTTAGATTTGCTTCAACTACAGTATGTGTAAAATAAAAATGCATTCATACAATGGGAGAAAGGCACAAATGCACTTCTTATGTAAATGAATGGACAAAGGACATGTGGTATTCTTTCTCCCACATGGTTCATGAATTGTCACTGGTAAAGGTCTCCAAGGAGATAAAAATATGTAAAAATGTTTTGAAACCCCCTCATCAAAGTATTTGATACCTCGGGGCTGCATGATACCCTGAACTGTCACATGAGGACCTGCCTCCCACCTTAACTGAAGCAAAATCGGAGTCGGATACCTGAAGGTTCCTTGTTGTGCCAGTTGTACCCCGAGTAGTGGCCTCGAATCCGGCACTCCTTGTTGTTGTCCACAGACGTACCACTCCTTCTAAGGCCGGGGTCACACTTGCAAGTGCAATGTGAGAAACTCGCACGAGTCTCTCGCATCAATTCCCAGGTAGCTAGAAGGAATACAGAGCGCACATAGGGTCTTATCCGAGATAAAGAAATATTCATGAGAGATAGGCAAATTCACTCACCTATTATGGTTGTGTGAGACACAACCACTGTACGTAGCATTGGCGGCTGCTGCAAGCCCCAATGTGATGATCCTTTGCTAGGTGAAGAGAACGGGGCATCAGACTGCACTGCTCGCCTGTCAGGATAATGTACCAGAGAAGTCCAAGCGGATGTAATAGAGAATAGACTTTATTTCTACGCGTTTTGTGGTGATCACACCACTTCCTCAGGACAGTCTATACACATACACATACAGGGTCTGATATTTATAGCAAAGTAAGGCACATGAAGATGCCTCCTTTCAAAAAAAATGCCACACCCAGTGGGCGGAGAATCAGACTAAAACACATATATATCATAAAACACCACAAAACAATCATAAAATATACTGGAGTACATCACTTAAAACCATTGCTCATACATTTAAAAATTTAAATACAATAAAACACAAAAAAGGTAGTTTAATAAATAACAAAAAAAAATTGATTTAATAAAAGCAGTTCAATAAATATATAGATTTTGCAAGCTGGGGGAGTGCTTGAACCTATGATGTTGACCCATTCATTCTTTGTGAGGCTCTTGTTACTTGTGTTTTAAATCATTGAGCCATGGGTGGATTTGATTTGATCTTTTTATTTGGTGGTAGTTGAAATCAAAGAGATGATACTAGGTTAAAAACTCTGGGAAAAAGAAAAAAACCTCAGACAAAAGCATAAAGAGAAAAAAAAAGGAGAAACAAACCACAATGAAGGGATGAATCACTTCATGTCAAGGAGCAGATGTTTATCATATCTGTGTCACGAAGTACAGAGGAAAATTGAGGTAGGTTGTACAGGGGAACAGAGCAAACTCCATAAATAAATCAATTGAACAAATCAGTTGTTTCATTGAGTCCATGGGGATTTATAGTCTTCAGCTTGTGAATCCAGAAGATCTCTTTCCTGTTAAGAGTCTGGACTCGGTTGGGGTTATCAAGGAGAACATGGTCAATGGGGATCACCCTGAAGGAGATCCTTTTGTTGTGATACAACGCATAATGCCTGGACAGGCCATGCTGTAGAAATCCTTCTTTTATATTATGCCTGTGCAAGTTTATTCTTTTATGTAGCTGTTGCGTTGTCCTACCCACATATAATTTCTTACATTCGCAGATAGTGACATAGATGACAAAACTGGATTGGCAAGTCAAAATGGTATTTGATTTGAAACTCATCTGAATCTCCACTGTCTGATGAAAAGGTTTTTACATCATGAATGATGCTGGAGCAACATAGACATCTCGGGATCCCACACCTTGTCTGAGCTTTTTTGCAGAGTGATTGAAATCCTCTTTTTTCTTTAGCCGGCTTGGAGCCAACATGTTTTTTAATGTCCGGGCCCTTCGGAAAGTTACCAGGGGATTGTTGTGAAGAGGCTTCCCCAATATGGGATCATTAAGAAGTATGCCCCAATGTTTTTTCAGAACCAGATGGATTCTCTTGTTCTGGGCTGAAAAAGTGGTAATAAAATTGAAGTTGAACTTAGTATCAGATGCTGATTTTTTTGATTTATTAAAGATTAGGTCTGTCCGTTCTATTTTTTCCTTTCAGAGAAGGCTCTATGGATCAATTTTTTGGGGTAACTTCTTTCAAGAAATCTATGTGATAACACTTTTGATTGGCTAATGAAATCTGTGTCCATACTACAGTTCCTCTTGATTCTTTTGTATTGGTTAAGTGGAATATTCCTCAACCATTTGGTGTAATGTCCACTTTGATAATGGACATAACTGTTCGCATCCACAGGTCTGAAGTAGGTTCTTGTGTGAATTTTTGCATTATCATGAAAGAAAGTGAGGTCAAGGAAGTCGACTGTGTCAGGGTTTACTACGGGGGTGAAACCCAAACCCCAAGTATTATTTTCAAGGATCCTGAGGAAGGATCCCATATCATCCTTTGAAATATCATAAATAAAGAATAAATCATCTATATAACGTTTGTAAATGATGATATTAGGTGCATGTATACTGCTCTTTCGCGGTCCCAAGTATCTGATGGTATAGGGTATCTTGAAAGGTAAAGAAATTATTATGGAGTATGAAATGCATGCTTTCATACAAAAATTCTTTTTGTGTGGGTGTCAACTGTGAATCAATGTCTATGAACGTTTTAAAACACACCAGTCCTAAATCATGTGGGATGCTGGAATAGAGGGCAGATACTGTACATCCATGGAGATGAAAACAAATGTGCTCTTCCATGGAATGTCCTTCGTAAGCCAGATTTTTTTTTGAAAGGAGGCGTCTTCACGTGCCTTACTTTGCTATAAATATCAGACCCTGTATGTGTATGTGTATAGACTGTCCTGAGGAAGAGGTTTGAACACCACGAAACGCGTAGAAATAAAGTCTATTCTCTATTACATCCGCTTGGACTTCTCTGGTACATTATCCTGACAGGTGAGCAGCGCAGTCTGAAGTCGCATCAATACCTGGCACTGCCGCCGGCACTCGGGACCGGAGTGCTGGCAGCAGTGTCGGATATTGATGTGAGAGACTCTTGCGAGTTTCTCGCAAGTGTGACCCCTGCCTTACATTTACATGTTTTTTGAGGCACTACTCTACATGTGTTCCAGGGTGTATTGGAATTCCTCCTTTTTTTGGAAGCCCTTGCATGTAGTGCATATGCTTTACCAGTCTGCTTCTAAATGGGGGGGAAAAAAATTCCAGAGGACATCCTCTACGTGTATTCCAGGGTGTATTGCAATCCCTCCTTTCAATTTTCGATAGGCTTTGCACTTATTGCATAGGCTTCACCAGTCTAGGAGTCTACCTCCTTACAAATGGGAAAAAAAGTATGAAATCTTATGCATCAATTCCTTTCTTTCCTTACTGAAATGGAAAACTGCTGCAGTTTTGAAGGAAGGAGTATGTCAATTCTTTCAACGTTTTTGCAGCGTTCTCTCCCCACTGAAAGCAATAAGAGTGCAAAAACACAGTAAAAATGCTATGTGTGAATGTATACAAAGGGGTGAAGGAGGAGTTTTTTATTTGCCTCATATGAAAGTCTTTATACTGGAAAGAATGTTTCCTAACCTTTTTTTCTGTAAATTCCATGTTATCTTCGGTTTGGTATGTTTTATTGTCAGTCCATAAAAGTGACGTAATACTCTTAACAACATTGTTCCCAGCAGCGACATGGGAGTCAGAGATTCAAGTGCTTCTCATTAAATTAGATTATCATCAAAAAATTACTTTATTTCAGGTTTTCAATGTTAAAAGTGAATCTCATATATTATATAGAGTCATTACAAACAGAGTGATCTATTTCAAGTGTTTATTTTTGTTAATGTTGATTATTATAGCTTACAGCCAATTAAAACCCCAAAGTAATTATCTCAGTAAATTAATAATAACAATAATAATTTTATTTCTATAATGCCAACATATTAGAATACTTTATAACTTTATAAATGTATGTTTAGTAAATGCACTCAATACTTGGTCAGAGCTCCTTTTGCATCAATTACTGCACCATAATAATGATAATAATAATCTTTATTTATATAGCGCCAACATATTCCGCAGCGCTTTTACAGTTTAACAGTTTCAGAACACAAGTCATAAGTAACAACGTTAACAATACAATAATTAAAGCAAAATAAGCCGCCCCTGCTCGTGAGAGCATACAATCTACAATGAGGTGGGGGAGATACAAATTACAGGTGTTTATATACAGTGGTGTATTTACAATGATGGTCCAGCCATCTTGAGGGAGTGAGGGATGGATGGAGATAGTGAATGGGCTACACACACACACTTACACATAGAATGACTTTGATTAGTGAATGTGATAGGCCGCTCTGAACAAATGTGTTTTGAGGGAGCGCCTGAAACCATGCAAATTGTGGATAGTCCTAATTTCTTGGGGTAGAGCATTCCAGAGGATTGGCGCAGCGCGGGAGAAGTCTTGGAGTCGGGAGTGGGAGGTACGGATTAGTGCAGAGGTTAGTCGAAGGTCGTTTGCAGAGCGCAGCAGTCGGTTAGGCTGATAGATAGAAATGAGGGAGGAGATGTAGGGGGGTGCTGCACTGTGGAGAGCTTTGTGGGTGAGAACCAGTACTTTGAATTGGATCCTATAATTAATGGGCAGCCAGTGTAAGGACTGGCGAAGAGCGGACCCTTCCGAGTACCGATTAGCCAGATGGATTACCCTGGCTGCTGCATTAAGGATGGACTGGAGAGGGGATAGTCAAGTAATGGGGAGGCCAAGTAATAGAGCATTGCAGTAGTCCAGGCGGGAGTGGATCAATGCTACAGTGAGGGTTTTTGTTGTTTCCATGGTGAGAAAAGGGCGGATTCTAGAGATGTTCTTTAGGTGTAGGCGGCAAGAGCGGGCAAGAGATTGTATATGGGAGGTGAAGGAGAGATTGGTGTCAAACATAACCCCCAGACAGCGAGCCTGCTGCCGGGGTGTTATTATGGTGCCGCCCACGAGAGGGATAAGTCAAATTTAGGGAGGTTAGTAGACGACGGGAGCAGAAGAAGTTCAGTTTTGGAGAGGTTAAGTTTCAGAAAGCGAGCGGACATGATGTTGGAGACTGCGGACAGACAGTCGGTGGCGTTCTGTAGTACAGCGGGGTAAGGTCGGGGGATGACGTGTATAGTTGTGTGTCATCAGCATAAAGATGGTACTGAAAGCCAAATCTGCTGATGGTCTGTCCAATTGGGGCCGTGTAGAGAGAGAAGAGAAGGGGGCCAAGGACTGAGCCCTGGGGTACACCGACAGTGAGAGGAAGAGGAGATGATGTGGAGCCAGAGAACGAAACTCTGAAGGAGCGGTTAGAAAGATAGGAGGAGAACCAGGAGAGAACAGTGTCCTTAATACCTAGTGACTGGAGCCTAGACAGTAGGAGACGGTGGTCAACCGTGTCGAAAGCTGCAGAAAGGTCGAGAAGAATGAGCAGAGAGTGGTCACCGTTACGTTTTGCTGTAAGAAGGTCATTGGTCACTTTGATGAGTGCAGTTTCAGTCGAATGTAGGGGGCGGAAGCCGGACTGTGAAGGGTCTAGAAGGGAGTAAGTGGAGAGGTAACGGGTGAGGCGGGAGTAGACTAGGCGCTCCAAGAGTTTAGAGATGAAGGGGAGATTGGAGACCGGTCTGTAGTTGTTTGTGCAGGAAGGGTCGAGAGCGGGTTTCTTTAGTAGTGGAGTAATGATGGAGTGTTTGAAGGAGGATGGGAAAATGCCAGAGGAGAGTGAGAGATTAAAGATTTTAGTTAGGTGAGTTGTGATAACTGGAGAGAGAGACTGGAGGAGATGTGAGGGAATGGGGTCGGTAGTGCATGTAGTCGGACGAGAGGAAGAGAGGAGTCTGGAGACTTCTTCTTCTGTGATGGGATCAAATGTGGAAAGTGAGCCAGGGGAACAGCAGGGTGGGATGGGAGTCACATCCCTTGGTGGTTGAGAGCAGATTTCCTGACAGATAGTATCTATTTTTTCTATAAAATGGGAGGCCAGGTCGTCAGCACAAATGTCTGTGATAGGGGCTTGTGCTTTTGGCCTGAGGAGGGAGTGAAAGATGTCAAAAAGTTTCTTGGGGTTGTTGGCTAGTGAGGAGATCAGGGTGGTGAAGTAGGTCTGTTTGGCGAGGTGAAGGGCAGCATTATAAGTTATGAGTGTAGGGAGTCTGAAAGTGTCTGAGGGTTAATGGCTTGTAGATTTCTGAATGTGTGGTAGGGCTGGGGTGGTCGAGGATTTGTGAGCGTGAAGGAGAGAATGTTGTGGTCAGACAGTGGAAGCGGTGAGTTATTTAGGTGGGAGATTGAACAGAGGCGGACAAAGACCAGGTCAAGGGTGTTACCATCCTTGTGTGTCTCAGAGGTTGAAAGCTGTGAGAGGCCTAGAGAAGTGGTTAGTGATAGAAGCTGAGATGCAGGTGTGGAAGTAGGTCTGTTAATGGGGATGTTGAAGTCTCCAATGATAAGGGTTGGTAGTTCTGAGGACATGAAGTGCGGCAGCCAGGCAGAGAAGTGGTCAAGGAACTGGGTGGGCGAGCCTGGGGGCCGATATATGACCGCTACTCTGAGGGAGAGGGGACGGAAGAGCCTGATGGTGTGGACCTCAAAAGAAGGGAATGAGAGTGATGGAATTGGGGGGATGACCTGGAAAGTGCATTGTGGGGACAGGAGTATGTCGACTCCACCACCATGTCTGTTTGAGGGTCTCGGGGAATGGGAGAACTGTAAGCCACCATAGGAAATGGCAGCAGGGGAGACCGTGTCAGAATCCTGAATCCAAGTTTCAGTGAGGGCCAACAGATGAAGAGAGTTGTTCAGAAAGTAGTTGTGCAGCAAGGTTAGCTTATTGCATGCAGAACGTGGATTCCAGAGGGCACAGTTAAACGAAGGACATGAGGGAGTGCAAGTAATATTAATAAGATTATTATGGTTTCGATATGAGGTAGGGTAGGGATTGAGGTTGGGGGATGGTGGACCAGGGTTGGGGGAGATGTCCCCTGAAATCAGTAGGAGTAGGAAGATAAAGAGCAGGTAGTTGTTGGAGTTGTAAGTAGGTTTTTTCTGTGATGTGTTTGGGCAAGATGGGCTGAGGATTCTCAGGAAGGTGAGGAGTAAATGGGAACTGTACATGGGAGAGGGAAGTATGGAGGGGCTGATGTGTATGAGTTGTGATGGAGGGGGGATGGGGCGGTGAATGTGGATGGCAAGGGAACACAGGAGGATAGAGGTAATGTACATAATTAAAAAGAAAACAAAAAAACAAGAAACAAATATCCTAAAATAAAATAAAGAATATATTGCAAAACATGCATGAGGTTGTAATAATAATAATAATATAATAATAAGGGTATTTGATAAACATAATTTTGATCAAATTTTGTTTTTCCTGATTAAAAAGAAAGCAAAGTGTGGGCTACCTGATTCCAGCCCTGATTAACTGCCATGGATAACTGCCGTTTACTCGATGCTTGTCTTCTATGATGCTTAGCTTTCTGTGATGCGTGCACCCCACACATGCGTGCACCCCTTAGACTACTCCTAAATATATAGCCCACACTACAGCGGCGTAGCATGGAGGCGATCAGCCTGTGGCACTGCTGAGATGTTATAGAAGCCCAGGATGCTTTGATAGCAGCCTTTAGCTTGTCTGCATTGTTCAGTCTGGTGTCTCTCATCTTCCTCTTGACAATACCCTATAGATTCTCTATGGGGTTAAGGTCAGGCAAGTTTGCTGGCCAATCAAGCACATTGATGCTGTTGCTTTCAAACCAGATACTGGTACTTTTGGCAGTGTGGACAGGTGCTAAGTCCTGCTGGAGAATGACATTTCCATCTCCAAAAAGCTTAATGGCAGAGGGAAGCATGAAGTGCTCTAAAATTTACTCAGATGGCTGCGCTGAATCTGTTCTTGATAAAACACAGTGGACCTACACCAGCAGATGAAATGTCTCCCCAAACCATCACTGATTGTGGAAACTTCACACTAGACCTCAAGTAGCTTGGATTGTGTGCCTCTCCACTCTTCCTACAGACTCTGGGACCTTGATTTCCAAATGAAATGCAAAACTTATTTTCATCTGAAAACAACACCTTGGACCACTGAGCAACAGTCCAGTTCTTTTTCTCCTTGGCCCAGGTGAGAAACTTCTGGCATTGTCTAATGGTCATGAGTGGCTTGACACATGGAATGCGACACTTGTAGCCCATGTCCTGGATAAGACTGTGTGTAATGGCTCTTGAAGCAATAACTCCAGCAGCATTTCACTCCTTGTGAATCTCCTCAAAATTTTTGAATGGCCTTTTTTTAACAATCCTTTCAAGGCTGCGGCTATTCCGGTTGCTTGTGCACCTTTTTCTACCACACTTTTCCCTTCCACTCAACTTTCCATTAAAGGGAATCTGTCACCCCATTTTTGGAGAATGAGATGCGACCACCGCCATCAGGGGCTTACCTACAGCATTCTGTAATGCTGTAGATAAGCCCTTGATGTCACCTGAAAGAGAAGAAAAACGAGTTGTATTATACTCACCCACAGGCGGTCCACCGTCCGGTCCGGTCCGATGGGCGTCGCGGTCCGGTTCGGCGCCTCCCATCTTCTAGCGAAGCCATCCTCTTCTTTGCGTTCCGTCGCGGCTCCTGCGCAGGCGCACTGATCTTCCCTGGTAAGGGCAGAGCAGAGTACTGCAGTGCGCAGGCGCCGGACCTCTCTGACCTTTCCCGGCGCCTGCGCACTGCGGTACTCTGCTCTGCCCTCACCAGGGCAGATCAGTGCGCCTGTGCCGGAGTCGCGACGGGAAGCTAAGAAGAGGAGGGCTTCGCTAGAAGATGAGAGGCGCCAAACCGGACGGCGGACCGCCCCTGTGTGAGTATAATATAACTAGTTTTTCTTCTCTTTCAGATGACATCGGGGGCTTATCTACAGCATTACGGAATGCTGTAGATAAGCCCCTGATGGCGGTGGTCGCATCTCATATTCCAAAAATGGGGTGACAGATTCCCTTTAACCCCTTTACCCCCAAGGGTGGTTTGCACGTTAATGACCGGGCCAATTTTTACAATTCTGACCACTGTCTCTTTATGAGGTTATAACTCTGGAACGCTTCAACGGATCTTCGCGATTCTGAGACTGTTTTCTCGTGACATATTGTACTTCATGTTAGTGGTAAAATTTCTTCGATATACCTTGCGTTTATTTTTGAAAAAAACGCAAATATGGCGAAAATTTAGAAAATTTTGCAATTTTCAAACTTTGAATTTTTTTTCCCTTAAAACAGAGAAATATGTCACACAAAATAGTTAAGAAATAACATTTCCCACATGTCTACTTTACATCAGCACAATTTTGGAACCAAAATTTTTCTTTGTTAGGAAATTATAAGGGTTAAAAGTTGACCAGTGATTTCTCATTTTTACAACAAAATTTACAAAGCCATTTTTTTAGGGACCACCTCACATTTGAAGTCACTTTGACGGGTCTATATAGCAGAAAATACCCAAAAGTGACACCATTATAAAAACTGCACCCCTCAAGCTACTCAAAACTACATTCAAGAAGTTTAATAACCCTTCAGGTGCTTCACAGGAGCTGAAGCAACGTGGAAGGAAAAAATTAATATTTAACTTTTTAGCCACAAAAATGATCTTTTACAAACTTTTTTTTATTTTCACAAGGGTAAAAGGAGAAAATGGGCAGATAAAGTTGTTGTGCAATTTCTTCTGAGTATGCCAATACCCCATATGTGGGGGAAAACCACTGTTTGGGCACACGGCAGAGCTCGTAAGGGAAGGAGCGCCGTTTGACTTTTTCAAACTAAAATTGGCTGGAGTTGATATTGGACGCCATGTCGTGTTTGGAGAGCCCCTGATACGCCTAAACAGTGGAAACCCCCCACAAGTGACACCATTTTGGAAACTAGACCCCCTAAGGAACTTATCTAGATCTGTTGTGAGCACTTTGAACCCCAAAGTGTTTCACAAAAGTTTAAAATGCCTGGGTGTGAAAAAAAAAAAAAACAATTTTCCACAAAAATTATTTTTTAGTCCCAAATTTTTGATTTTTCCCAAGGAAATTGGACCCCAAAACTTGTTGTCCAATTTGTCCTGAGTACGCTGATACCCCATATGTGGGTACGGGAAACTGTTTGGGTGCACGGCAGGGCTTGGAAAGGAAGCAGTAACGTTTTGGAATGCAAACATTGATGGGGGTCATGTTCCGTTTGTAGTGCCCCAGATGAGCCTAAACAGTGGAAACCCCCCACAAGTGACCCCATTTTGGAAACTAGACCCCCTAAGGAACTTATCTAGATCTTTGGTGAGCACTTTGAACCCCCAAGTGCTTCACACAAGTTTATAATGCCCGGCATGAAAATAAAAAATCCTATTTTTTTCCCACAAAAATTATCTCTTAGTCACTAATTTTTTATTTTACCATAGGTAACAGGAGAAATTGGACCACAAAATTTGTTGTCCAATTTGTCCTGAGTACGCTGATACTCCATATGTGAGGGGGAACCACTGTTTGGGCGCATGGCAGAGCTCGGAATGGAAGGAGCACCATTTGACTTTTTCCAACCAAAATTGGCTGGAATTGAGATTGGACGCTATGTTGCATTTGGAGAGTCCCTGATGTGCCTAAACAGTGGAAACCCCCCACAAGTGACCCCATTTGGGAAACTAGACCTCCTAAGGAACTTATCTAGATCTTTGGTGAGCAATTTGAACCCCCAAGTGCTTCACACAAGTTTATAACGTAGAGCCGTAAAATTAAAAAATCATATTTTTTCCACAAAATTGATCTTTTCACCCCAATTTTTATTTTCCCAAGGGAAACAAGACTCCAAAAGTTATTGTGCAATTTGTCCTGAGTGCGCTGATACCCCATATGTGGGGGTAAACCACTGTTTGGGTGCATGGCAGAGTTTGGAAGGGAAGGAGCGCCGTTTGACTTTTTCAACGCAGAATTGGCTGGATGCCATGTCGTGTTTGGAGAGCTCCTGATCTGCCTAAACAGTGGAAACCCCCACAAATGACACCATTTTGGAAACTAGACCCTCAAGGAACTTATCTAGATGTGTGGTGAGCACTTTGAACCCAAAGTGCTTCACAGAAGTTTATAACGTACAGTCGTAAAATAATTTTTTTTTTTTTTTTACAAAAATGATTTTTTCGCCCCCAATATTTTATTTTCACAAGGGTAACAGGAGAAATGGACCCCAAAAGTTGTTGTCAATTTGTCCTGAGTACGCTGATACCCAATATGTGGGGTAAACTACTGTATGGGCGCACGTCGGGGCTCGGAAGGGAAGAGTGGACGTTTTGGATTTGCAGACTTGATGGAATGGTCTGGGGCGTCATGTCGCATTTGGAGAGCCCCTGATGTGCCTAAACAGTGGAAACCCCCACAAGTGACCCCATTTTGAAAATAGACCCCCAAGGAACTTATCTAGATGTGTGGTGTGCACTTTGAACCCCGAAGTGCTTCACAGAAGTTTATAACGTACAGCCGTAAAATAAAATCTTTTTTTTTTTACAAAAATGATTTTTTCGCCCCCAATATTTTATTTTCACAAGGGTAACAGGAGAAATTGGACCCCAAAAGTTGTTGTCCAATTTGTCCTGAGTACGCTGATACCCAATATGTGGGAGTAAACTACTGTATGGGCGCACGTCGGGGCTCGGAAGGGAAGTAGTGACGTTTTGGATTGCAGACTTTGATGGAATGGTCTGGGGGCGTCATGTCGCATTTGGAGAGCCCCTGATGTGCCTAAACAGTGGAAACCCCCACAAGTGACCCCATTTTGAAAAATAGACCCCACAAGGAACTTATCTAGATGTGTGGTGTGCACTTTGAACCCCGAAGTGCTTCACAGAAGTTTATAACGTACAGCCGTAAAAATAAAAAATCCTTTTTTTTTTTACAAAAATGATTTTTTCGCCCCCAATATTTTATTTTCACAAGGGTAACAGGAGAAATTGGACCCCAAAATTTGTTGTCCAATTTGTCCTGAGTACGCTGATACCCAATATGTGGGAGAAAACGACTGTATGGGTGCATGTCTGGGCTCGGAAGGGAAGTAGTGATGTTTTGGATTGCAGACTTTGATGGATTGGTCTGGGGGCGTCATGTCGCATTTGGAGAGCCCCTGATGCGCCTAAACAGTGGAACCCCCCCACAAGTGACCCCATTTTGGAAAATAGACCCCACAAGGAACTTATCTAGAAGTGTGGTGAGCGCTATGAAGCCCCAAGTACTTCACAGAAGTTTTATAACATACAGCCGTAAAAAATAAAAAATCATTTTTTTTTTTACAAAAATGATTTTGTCGCCCCCAGTTTTTTATTTTCCCAAGGGTAACAGGAGAAATAGGCCAAATTGAACAATAACTCTTGTGGTCCAGAGTACGCTGATACCCCATATGCGGGGGTAAACTACTGTTTGGGCGCATGGCAGAGCTCAGAAGTGAAGGAGCACCATTTGACTTTTTCAACGCAGAATTGGCTGGAATTGAGATCAGACACCATGTCACATTTGGAGAGCCCCTGATGTGCCTAAACAGCAGAAACCCCCCAATTCTAACTCCAACCCTAACCCCAGCACACCCCTAACCCTAGTCCCAACCCTAACCACAAACCTAATCCTAACACACCCCTAACCGTAATCCCAACCCTAATCCTAACGTTAGCGCCAACCCTAACCCTAACGGGAAAATGGAAATAAATACATTTTTTTAATTTTATTATTTTTCCCTAACTAAGGGGGTGATAAAGGGGGGTTTGATTTACTATTTATAGCGGGTTTTTATGATTGGCAGCTGTCACGCTAAAAGACGCTTTTTATTGCAAAAAATAGTTTTTTGCATCACCACATTTTGAGAGCTATAATTTTTGCATATTTTGGCCCACAGAGTCATGTGAGGTCTTATTTTTTGCGAGACGAGGTGACGTTTTTATTGGTACCATTTTTGAGCACGTGACATTTTTTGATCGCTTTTTATTTCGATTTTTGGGAGGTTAGAATGAACAAAAATCAGCAATTCATGAATTTCTTTTGGGGGGCGTGTTTATACCGTTCCGCATGTGGTAAAATTGATAAAGCAGTTTTATTCTTCGGGTCAGTACGATTACGGTGATACCTCATTTATATCATTTTTTTTATGTTTTGGCGCTTTTATAGAATAAAAGCAATTTTATATAAAAAATTATTATTTTTGCATCGCTTTATTCTGCGAGCTATAACTTTTTTATTTTTTCACTGATGATGCTGTATGATGGCTCGTTTTTTGCGGGACAAGATGACATTTGCAGCGGTATCATGTTTATTTATATCGGTCTTTTTGATCGCGTGTTATTCCACTTTTTGTTCGGCAGTATGATGATAAAGCATTGATTTTTTGCTTCGTTTTTTTTTTTTTTTTAAGGGGTTCACTAAAGGGGTTAACTAGTGGGACAGTTTTATAGGGGGGGTCGTTACGGACGCAGCGATACTAAATATGTGTACTTTTATTGTTTTGTTTTTTTTATTTACAGGAAAAAATGAATTTATTGGGGAATATTTTTTTTTTTTTTATGATTTTTTTTACCACTTTTTATTTTTATTTTTTTTACTTTTTTACTTTGTCCCTGGGTGGGTCATCACTGTATTTTAGCAGATCGCTGGTGTGACAGTGTGCACAGCACTCTGTCACACCAGCGATCGCTCTGGCATCGCTGCAGGCTTCCCCAGCGCCTGCTCTCAGCAGGCACTGAGGAAGCCGCCTCCCTGCAGGACCCCGGCGCCATCTTGGATCCGGGGACCTGGAGGGAGGACGGACCCTCGGAACAGCGCGACACATCGCGCTGCTCTGAGGGTCTCAGGGGAGCGCGCAGGGAGCCCCCTGCCTGCGCGATCCTCCCCTGTGCCCCGGGTACAGCGCGATCATGTTTGATCGCGGTGTGCCAGGGGTTAATGTGCCGGGAGCGGTCCGTGACCGCTCCTGACACACAGTCACGGGTGTCAGCTGTGATAATCAGCTGACACCGGGCAACGATCAGCTGCGCTCCCCCGGGAGCGCAGCTGATCGCCCATGACGTACTATTCCGTCCATGGGAATTAGGTCCAGGGTCACATGGACGGAATAGTACGTCTGATGGAATAAAGGGGTTAATATGCTTGGATACAGCACTCTGTGAACAACCATCTTCTTTAAAAATGACCTTTTATGGCTTACTCTCCTTGTGGAGTGTGTCAATGACTGCCTTCTGGACATCTGTCAAGACAGCAGTCTTCCCCATGATTGTGTAGCCTACGGAAACAGACTGAGGGACCTTTATAAATGCAGGTATTTTTTGTTCATTATTCTATTTTACTGAGATAATGTCTTTTGGGTTTTCATTGACTGTAAGCCATAATCATCTACATTAACGGAAATAAGCAATTGAAATAGATCACTCTGTTTGTAATGACTCTATATAATATATGAGTTTCACTTTTTGTATTAAAGAACTGAAATAAATTAACTTTTTGATGATATTCTAATTTAGTGTGAATCACTTGCACGTCCAAGGCATCTTCCCCATGCTGTTCCCATTCCTTTTTAGCGCTGTTTACATCCATTTTGGCTATTTTCCTGTCCCCTCCCCCCAGTCACCCTGGAGGGTTCCGCCATAAACATGCTCAAGTTTCCCATTGACTTCAATTATGCTTGTTACTCGAGACGACGACTTGAGCATTCCAGAAAGCTCATTACAACCAACGAGTCCCGAGCATTTTAGTGCTCACATATCACTAATAGCATGTACAAAAAAATCCTGATTACTGAAAAAGCCCTAATACTGAGTTCAAATGCTGCTATCACACTGTGGCTGATAACTTCAACAGACTATTGCTTCTGTGGTCTTTCCGCTGCTTCCTTGCACAATCACTTCAGGGAAACAATGAAAAGACTCCAGTGGCAAAGGGCAGTTGCAGTTTTCAGCTGCAGCATGACCACTGCATGTGGGGACAGCATAAAGCTGTCAGAATATTTGCTTCTTTTACTAATGCATCCTTAGGCCGGTTTCACACGTCAGTGGCTCCGGTACGTGTAGTGACAGTTTCCTTCACGTACCGGAGACACTGACACACGTAGACATATTAAAATGAATGTGTCTCTGCACATGTCAGCGTGTTTTCACGGACTGTGTGTCGGTGTGCAAAACACGGAGACATGTCAGTGTTCGTGGGAGCGCACAGCTCGCAAAACGTGCTGTACACGGCACACGGAGAACAGTTCACACTGTCCTCCATGTGCACGGAGGGCCGCAGAGGAAGAAGCGCTACTGTAAGCTGCAGTCCTCCTGCCTGTGGTGCTGAAGCTGCCTGTCATTCTTCTCTCCTGCTCTGCGGGCAACAGCGAGCAGGAGAGAATGAATGAAAGAAAACCCGACGTGGGGTGCCCCTTAGTTTTTGAACCAACCCGGCAAAACTATGCAGGTGCGGGCTGCTATTCTCAGGCTGGCAAGGGGCCATGAATAAGGGCCCCCCCAGCCTAAAAACAGCAGCCCGCGGCTGCCCAGAAAAGGCGCATCTATTAGATGCGCCTATTCTGGAGCTTTGTGGGGTTCTTCCCATTTGCCCTGTAGGGGTGGCAAGTGGGGTTAATAAGGGGTAATGTTACCTTTCTATTGTAAGGTGACATTAAACCCGGCTTAGTAATGTAGAGTTGTCCATAAGACACCTCTTCATTACTAACCCTAGAGTTATTCAATGGTTAAATAAACACACACAATCAGAAGAAAGTATTTTAATGAAAGAATACACTGCACAGTTTTAAAATCTTTATTATACTCCTAATCCCATAGCGAATCCCTAGATCTCCTGGAAAAAGTGAACCAACAATATACTCATACCTGTCCGGCGTACAGTCAAGTCCCACAGCGCAATCCATCTCAGGGACTTAACTGTACGCCGGACAAATATGGGTATATTGTTGGTGTATTTTTTCCAGGAGATTGAAGGATTCGCTATGGGATTAGGAGTATAATAAAGATTTTAAAACTGTGCAGTGTACATTAACCCCTTATTAACCCCACTTGTCACTGCTAAAGGGCAAGTGGGAAGAACCCGACAAAGCTCCAGAATAGGCGCATCTAATAGATGTGCCTTTTCTGGGCAGCTGCGGGCTGCTGTTTTTAGGCTGGGGGGGCCCCATATTCATGGCTCCTTTCCAGCCTGAGAATAGCAGCCCACACCTGTGTAGTTTTGCCGGGTTGGTCCAAAAACTAAGGGGGATCCCACATCGGTTTGGTTTTCATTCATTACCCCTGCTCGCTGTTGCCGGCAGAGCAGGGAGAATTATGACAGCTGACTTCAGCACCACAAGCAGGGGGAACACCGCTTACGCTTACTGTAGCGCTTCTTCCCCTGTGGTCCTGATGTGGCACTCGTGCGGCACATGTGTGCAACACGGATATACCACGTATTTACACGGACACGGATATCTCTGGTACCGAAAATATCTGGATGTGTGAGACTGGCCTTAGTATGTAATTCCAATGGCCAATTTTCAGCCCTCTTAACGGAACTTCATAGGATCTCTGATCTCTTTAATACCTGTATCCCTGAATACTAATCCCTGAACTAACTCCAAATACTAGAGAGAGCTTTCTATCACTAAACATATCACTATTCTTTTCTGCCAGATCAGCTGTTCCCAGCTAATCTGTGTCCAAATACACAGTTCATAGGAGGTGATTGCTAGTGGTGAAATGGTTTGATTCAATTAGCTAACGCATCAATCCTAATTGCATTTCAGTTTTGCTCCTAAATTTCTACTCCTAAAACATTTTATGATCTGAACAGTCTAGAACCAACATTGCTCACATGGTGGATCCTATGCTTTCCTACATCCATCAACATTGAAATTCCAAAACCAAGAAGAAAAAGTTGTGTAATTATAAAAATTACAGAATCTATAAACTTGGTAATGAGTTGTAAATTTTGAAAAAAAGGAAACAAAATCTCGATTTATTCAGTATTGAGTATAAGTGCCACCATCAGAAATACATGCACTAACTCGCCTTGGTATCCTATCATTGAGGTCATTAATGGTTGTCTGAGGAATGTTCTGTCATGCTAAATGCACCTGAGCATGCATAACATCAAGATCCCTTGTTGGCAGCACCACTTTGAAATTGCTGACCAATGGTGCCCCAGATATGCTCGATGGTACACATGTCAGGAGACACTGCAACCTATCACAGTTAGTCCACATAGGCTGCACAAAGTAGCATGAGTATCATCGGGCCTGGCATTGACATGTTGATATAAAAGTCCTAGGACACTTTGGAGAAATAGCTGTGCCAATGGTTTAACGATTATATTCTGAACTGCAAGTGAAATTGGACATCGCATCCCAAGTCTAAGGGGCCTCACTCACACAAGTGTATACATCAGACGACTGCTATCCTGTGTTTTATCGGATAGCCCTCGGCCCAATGTTATACTAGGGGGCAGTGCAGTTCTGCTATTTTTTTCTCATGTCGATTCGGCATGAAAAAAAAAAATCGCTGCTTTCTGTGAGTGGCTCCACAAATCGGATCACAGCTCATATAGGTCTATGGTTACATGTAAACATTTTATGGCACTCAGATGTCATCCTAGTGCAATCCGATTTATGCAGACACAGACAATGAAGAAGATTAAAAAATTAAGTTGCCCTCACTTGTGATATGATTCTCTCACACTCTCTGACACTCGACTCAAACTCTGACAGAGTGTCATTAGCATATTCAAGCCAATTCTCTAGCAAGACAGAATCATTGCTCCTGTGACCCGGCCTAAAGAGTCAAACAATATCTATACTAGCCATCAGAATTTGCATGAATGACAATGTGGAGCCCAGCTGTGACTGGATCCATATCTTCCAGAAGGGTGCACTAAAGGAAGATCCCACTAGAGGTCATGACACACACACACATTTCAGTTTACCTTAAAGACCATTAGAGGGAGCTGTGTTAGGCATATAAAAACCAGTTTTAGTTTCAGTTTGCCTCAGAAGAAGATCTCAGATGAGACAGAGACAGACTTCAGATCTCCTAAGGACACCAGAGGAGAGGAGTTTAGCTCAGAGAGCTAGTGCAGAGCTGTTCAGTCAGTTCAACTTGAGCTTAAGTGGAGGCTAGTACGAGTGAAAAGGGAAATCACTTTAGCCTAGTCAGAGCTGAATCTGAAGTGTAGCTCATGAGGAAGCGTGCCGACGCTTAGAGAGCGGCGAAGAGGCAGCACACCAACTGCCGGCGTGTGTGATCTTAATAGGACCCAGGTAGGCCGAAGGCAAGTGGAAGTGGAGGGATCAGTGAGCATTAAAAGCTCCCCTCAGCAAGAAATACCGGACACCGGGTCCCGAGCCTATAAGGATCTCCACGACCTATTAGGAGAACACCGGAGTTCCTGGAGGACTACAAGTCCCAGGAGTACCACAGAGTTGACACGTAGCAGGATCAGGAGAACGGAGTCGGCCTCATCAGCCATAAAAGACCCTGTTCTGCCAGATAGAAGGTCCACCACCAAGTCAGCCAGGTACAGAACGGAGACCAAGTTAGACCTAGCTACAAGCAGGTCAGGACTTTATGATATAACGACAGAGGACAGGAGGCCATACACCTACCAGTGGAGGAATCCGGATGTGCATCCTTCGCCCTGCCATGCTCCGGGGAGTACCTGCCATTCCTACAGTAAAGGTACCAAACTGACTTCTGTGTGTGTTCCCCTTATTGTCTCTGACGGCGGGATCCCCATCTGTCCTGCATCCTCATATTTCTATCTGCCCTGGAAGGACACTGTCTTACTTGTAGAAGACCTACCATCTAGCTGCCCAACACCATCCCTTCCAGAGTATGTGCATAGCAGCGCTGGTTCCCCCTGACCAGATACTACAAGTGGCGTCACGACAAACTATATGAACACTCCATCATCCCCTGTAAATATCCCACATTACGGTGAGCGCCCAAGGCACGGACCGAGCTGTGCTACCCGTGACATCCACCATAGACATCAACGGGCTCAGTGCCGAGTACCCCAAAGCCCTGGTACGTGCGCATCATCTAATCTGGCGTCACGAACAGGATTTCGTGCCTGCAGCAACGGAGTAATTTGTGCCCGTTGCCACCGGGTACTGTGTGCCTTGCAAAGAGACTGTTGTGTATAGTGGTGAAGATTTCCCGCCATTTGCCGCCATTTATAGCGTCCCGGCGCGAAAACTAGTGGGCGTACCTGCAAAAGCGCGCTGAGTCCTGAACACGCCCCCAACGCTGACACGGCGGCAGGTCCTGTGGAGAGTTTCAGTGAACGCTCTGACGTCAGAGCGCCAGCGACACAGGTCCTTTCTCCACCGCTGTGCCTGCAGAGCTGCAGCCTTCAGAGAAGGTAGGCCACGATTAACTAGGGGGGCGCAGATATGTCGCAGCAGCAAGCCGACAGCGCGGCCCCGGCCGACGGCCCCAATGACTTACCACTTGGCGCTGCAGCGCAGGATAGAAATCCAGGCCCCTCACCTGGTCCTGTAGTCCCAATAGTACCCCTAACGCTGCCATACATGCCTGGAGCAAAGTGGCTCCCTCAGTACAGCGGCAAGCCAGACACCCTGTCAGGGTTCAAGCGAAAAATATGCAGCATAATGGACATGTACCCTATGACAGAAAAGCAAAGAGCTGCAGTGTTAGTGGGACAATTAACTGGTGCTGCTGAGAGAGAGGTAGAGACTTGCACAGCTGCAGACCAGGAGTCAGTGCATGCAATTTTCTTAAAGCTACAGTCTATCTTTGAAGACCGCACTGAAACAGATCTCCGGATGATGTTTTATCAATGTTCCCAGAAATCAGATGACAGCATTAGGGACTATGCCTGCTGACTACAAGGGGCCCTACGAGCACTCAAACAAGTTAACCCCATGAGTGTCTCCAACGAAAATAAAATGTTAAAGGAACAATTTGTACGGGGACTGAGGTCTCAAGCGGAAAGCCGGACTGTGCATTGGTGGTCCTTGGATCATCCTGATGCTACCTTTGATGCTCTTAAGGACATGGCTATAAAAGGACTGCGACCTCTGGAGACACCCAAGATGGCAACGCAGTGTCACCCGAGTGAAACCACCCTAAAGCCAACAGCATCCACCTTTTCCCCGCTGGTTGCGGAAGCCAAAACACAGGAAGCGCCCCCTACGGAGCTGGACCGTCTGCGCTCAGAAGTGCGCCAGCTGACCAAAAACCTGGCCACTGTAATGAGTGCCTTGCAACTGTCGACGGAAGAAGAAGGAAAGATTCTGCTGGCTGACTGCCCGGAGGATGTCCCTTGGATGCGCCGGAGGAGAGGGAGGACATCGCCCCACCGGAGGAGGACAACGCCACCCTCAGGAAGGACCCGCGACCAGCCTCATCCTCGCCGAGAGATTATCTGCTACCGCTGCCACAGAGAAGGTCACCCAGCACGTCTGTGTCCTTTAAACGAGCAAATCCTGGGTCCGAGGGCCAACCCCCAGGAATAGACTCCTCAGGCCCCTCAGACTGGAATCGCAGGTTTGTAGGAGGAAGGCCATACCTGTCCATCATACTGGACGGGATCGCAATCCCTGCCCTGCTGGACACTGGATCCCAGGTAACCATTATACCTGATGTTCTCTACAACAAGTACTGGTCCAGTGACAGTCTCCAACCCCCAAACCCTGACTTTACCGTATACACCTCAAATGGTCTCCCTCTTGAATTACGGGGGGCTAAAGATGTAGACGTAAAGGTGGGGAGAGTGGAGCTAAAGAATCAGGGACTTCTTGTAGTAAAGACTGTTAATGAAGAAAATGGGTTGAATGTGGTCTTAGGCACTAACATTATTAGTAACTGTTTGGAGGAGGTTGTGTTTTTACTCCAACAGCTTGCCGAAATCGCCAGACCAAGGCAAAAGGGAGAGATCCGGAGGGAGATCCGAAGCCTGATGTGCCAGCAGCAAGTGAAAATGACCGGTGGTGAGATTGGTAATGTACGGGTAACAGACCCGAACCCCATTGTGATACCCCCGATGAGTGAAATGCTTATTTGGTGTAGAGCAGCAATAGGTCTGAGAGGACAAGACTACCAAGCAGTAGTAGAGCCACATTGTTCAGAACACAGACCTACACTCTTGACTGCCAGAGGGGTAGTGGAGGTACATAATGGGAGGGTGCCAGTGCGTCTTCTCAACTGGGGAGAAGATGAAGTCAAATTACCACGTTATGCCACTGTTGCTAAGTTACATGCTGTGGATAATAACTCCATTCACCCGGCAGAGCCCTTAACCTCCCCACAACCAGTGGAGGATAATGGTCCGACCACCCAGGTGGAGGATTGGTGTCAGCAGCTCCATGTTGGGACAGACACCACTCCAACCCACCAGAAACAGGGAGTACTACGAGTAGTTCAGGAGTATGCTCAGGTGTTCAGCAAACACCCACTCGACTTTGGGACAATTAAAGGGGTTCAACATCACATCCCCACAGGCAATCATCCTCCCATCAAAGAACGGTACAAGCCTATACCACCAGCTCACTACCAGAAAGCCAAGGAGATGTTGCGTGATATGAAGGAAGCAGGGGTGATAAGGGATAGTTGCAGTCCCTGGGCAGCACCTCTAGTCTTAGTCAGGAAAAAGGATGGAAGCATGCGAATGTGTGTAGATTACCGACAAATAAATCGCATTACACATAAAGATGCATACCCATTACCACGCATTGAGGAATCCTTGGCTGCACTAAAAACTGCTAACTACTTCTCCACCCTTGACCTCACTAGTGGGTACTGGCAAGTAGCTGTGGCTGAGGAGGATCGGGAGAAGACGGCTTTCACCACACCGATGGGACTCTGTGAGTTTGACAGAATGCCGTTTGGACTCAGCAGTGCCCCTGGCACGTTCCAGAGGGTGATGGAGAGCTGCCTGGGACATCTCAACTTCGAAACTGTGTTGCTGTACCTGGACGACGTCATTGTGTACTCCAAAACGTATGAAGACCATTTGAAGCACCTGGCGGAGATATTTGAATCACTGTCCAAGTATGGGATGAAACTGAAGCCTTCTAAGTGCCATCTGCTAAAACAAAAAGTACAGTATCTGGGACATATTGTCAGCTCAGAAGGAGTAGCGCCAGACCCTGAAAAGATCACCGCCATCCAGAAATGGCCGAGAGCCGAAAAATCTTAAGGAGGTGCGACAGTTTCTGGGATTGACAGGGTACTACCGGAGGTTTGTGAAGGACTACACCAAGAAAGCAGTGCCTCTGCAAGACCTCCTGGTGGGACAGTCCCTCAAGAGCAGAAATTCTCCCTTCCACTGGGGTAAAGAACAGGCAGAAGCATTCAAGGAAATGAAGGAGATCCTGACAGGTGATGAGATCCTAGCTTACCCTGACTACAGCCAGCCGTTCCTGCTGTATACTGATGCCAGCAACGAAGGATTGGGAGCAGTCCTCAGTCAGAAGCAAAATGGCCTGGAGAAAGTCATCGCCTATGCTAGCAGGAAGCTCCGCCCGATCGAAAGAAACCCAGAGAACTATAGTAGCTTCAAGTTGGAGTTCCTGGCACTGGTCTGGGCCATCACGGAGAGGTTTAAACACTACTTGGCCTCCAGCAAGTTTACTGCCTACACTGACAACAACCCCTTAACGCATCTCGAAACAGTCAAGCTGGGAGCCATGGAACAACGATGGGTGGCTCGACTGTCAAATTATCAATTCACAATTAAGTACCGGGCGGGCCGCAAGAATGCCAATGCTGATGCCCTGTCCAGGATGCCTCATGAATCAGACACTGAGGAGGAAGTGGATAATCTGGAAGAGATTGAACTACCTGCCTTTCACCGGAATGGGGTGATCTACGAGCAACAAGCCAGCAGGGGACCGCGTGGTAAGACGTTGAATCCTTTACCTCACCACAGCTGGAAAGAGACTCAGGACAGCGATCCAGTGGTCAGCCGTATCAAGGAGCTGATAAACCAGGAAGGTTCCTCCTTGGAGAAAGACGCACCTCAACCAGCAAGGCAGCTGTGGAATGAAAGAAGCCGGTTGTTCATCTACCGTGAAAAGCTGTGCAGGAGATACGTCAACCCGAGGACCCATGAAATGGTTTGGCAGATAGTAGTTCCCAGAGCAGACATCCAGATGGTGTTAGAAGCCTACCACGATCAAGCGGGACACTTTGGCTGGAAAAAGCTGGAGACCCTGTTGAAGTGTCGGTTCTACTGGGTAGGGATGCGCAGCTCCATCGAGAAGTGGTGCCGGAACTGTGGACCCTGTGGCCTCAGACGAAAAGACTACAGCAGTCAGAAGGCACCCCTGCAGCCCATCCAGACGACTCATCCTTTGGAAATCGTGGCCCTGGACCATGTTAAGTTGTCACCCAGCCGGTCAGGATATTCCTATGCCCTGACTATGGTGGATCACTACTCCAGATTCCTGGTGGTCGCCCCTGTCAAAGATCTGACGGCAGAGACAGCAGCAAAGACGTTCCAGACTCATTTCTGTAGACCACACGGATATCCGGAGCAGGTGCTAACTGATCAAGGCCCAGCCTTTGAGGCCGAATTATTCAAAGAGTTCTGTCACCTGTACGGGTGTAAGAAGATAAGAACTACACCGTACCACCCCCAAACCAATGGACTTTGTGAAAAGATGAATCACATCGTTATTGACTTACTGAAAACTGTACCACTGGAGGAAAGAAATCGGTGGCCAGACTTGCTACCTGACCTGGTAGATATGTACAACCATATACCGGTGAGTTCCACCAACTGCACCCCAGCCTATCTCATGCGGGCAAGACCAGGAAAGCTGCCCATGGATCTAGAGCTTGGAGTTGTAGAACCCGAGGCGGATGTAACTACTGGAGACTGGGACACAAACAGACAGGAGCAGTACAGAAAAGTACAAGCCTGTGTTGAGGAAAGTCTCAATCGAGGAAGGGATAAACAAGCAGATCGCTACAATAAAAGCGCGCCAGCTGAACCTTTCGCACCTGGTGAAATCGTACTAAAAAGAAAGAGAAGGTTACACAAACTCGACGATCAGTGGGAAAGAGAGCCCTACATCATACAGAGTTCAAGGTTTGATAACAAGAAAACGTGCATAATAAGCAAGGATGGAGGAAAAACGACTGCAACTGTGTCTAGAGACCATCTGAAGTTGTAATTAACTGGTGCTGCTGAGAGAGAGGTAGAGACTTGCACAGCTGCAGACCAGGAGTCAGTGCATGCAATTTTCTTAAAGCTACAGTCTATCTTTGAAGACCGCACTGAAACAGATCTCCGGATGATGTTTTATCAATGTTCCCAGAAATCAGATGACAGCATTAGGGACTATGCCTGCCGACTACAAGGGGCCCTGCGAGCACTCAAACAAGTTAACCCCATGAGTGTCTCCAACGAAAATAAAATGTTAAAGGAACAATTTGTACGGGGACTGAGGTCTCAAGCGGAAAGCCGGACTGTGCATTGGTGGTCCTTGGATCATCCTGATGCTACCTTTGATGCTCTTAAGGACATGGCTATAAAAGGACTGCGACCTCTGGAGACACCCAAGATGGCAACGCAGTGTCACCCGAGTGAAACCACCCTAAAGCCAACAGCATCCACCTTTTCCCCGCTGGTTGCGGAAGCCAAAACACAGGAAGCGCCCCCTACGGAGCTGGACCGTCTGCGCTCAGAAGTGCGCCAGCTGACCAAAAACCTGGCCACTGTAATGAGTGCCTTGCAACTGTCGACAGAAGAAGAAGGAAAGATTCTGCTGGCTGACTGCCCGGAGGATGTCCCTTGGATGCGCCGGAGGAGAGGGAGGACATCGCCCCACCGGAGGAGGACAACGCCACCCTCAGGAAGGACCCGCGACCAGCCTCATCCTCGCCGAGAGATTATCTGCTACCGCTGCCACAGAGAAGGTCACCCAGCATGTCTGTGTCCTTTAAACGAGCAAATCCTGGGTCCGAGGGCCAACCCCCAGGAATAGACTCCTCAGGCCCCTCAGACTGGAATCGCAGGTTTGTAGGAGGAAGGCCATACCTGTCCATCATACTGGACGGGATCGCAATCCCTGCCCTGCTGGACACTGGATCCCAGGTAACCATTATACCTGATGTTCTCTACAACAAGTACTGGTCCAGTGACAGTCTCCAACCCCCAAACCCTGACTTTACCGTATACACCTCAAATGGTCTCCCTCTTGAATTACGGGGGCTAAAGATGTAGACGTAAAGGTGGGGAGAGTGGAGCTAAAGAATCAGGGACTTCTTGTAGTAAAGACTGTTAATGAAGAAAATGGGTTGAATGTGGTCTTAGGCACTAACATTATTAGTTACTGTTTGGAGGAGGTTGTGTTTTTACTCCAACAGCTTGCCGAAATCGCCAGACCAAGGCAAAAGGGAGAGATCCGGAGGGAGATCCGAACCCTGATGTGCCAGCAGCAAGTGAAAATGACCGGTGGTGAGATTGGTAATGTACGGGTAACAGACCCGAACCCCATTGTGATACCCCCGATGAGTGAAATGCTTATTTGGTGTAGAGCAGCAATAGGTCTGAGAGGACAAGACTACCAAGCAGTAGTAGAGGCACATTGTTCAGAACACAGACCTACACTCTTGACTGCCAGAGGGGTAGTGGAGGTACATAATGGGAGGGTGCCAGTGCGTCTTCTCAACTGGGGAGAAGATGAAGTCAAATTACCACGTTATGCCACTGTTGCTAAGTTACATGCTGTGGATAATAACTCCATTCACCCGGCAGAGCCCTTAACCTCCCCACAACCAGTGGAGGATATTGGTCCGACCACCCAGGTGGAGGATTGGTGTCAGCAGCTCCATGTTGGGACAGACACCACTCCAACCCACCAGAAACAGGGAGTACTACGAGTAGTTCAGGAGTATGCTCAGGTGTTCAGCAAACACCCACTCGACTTTGGGACAATTAAAGGGGTTCAACATCACATCCCCACAGGCAATCATCCTCCCATCAAAGAATGGTACAGGCCTATACCACCAGCTCACTACCAGAAAGCCAAGGAGATGTTGCGTGATATGAAGGAAGCAGGGGTGATAAGGGATAGTTGCAGTCCCTGGGCAGCACCTCTAGTCTTAGTCAGGAAAAAGGATGGAAGCATGCGAATGTGTGTAGATTACCGACAAATAAATCGCATTACACATAAAGATGCATACCCATTACCACGCATTGAGGAATCCTTGGCTGCACTAAAAACTGCTAACTACTTCTCCACCCTTGACCTCACTAGTGGGTACTGGCAAGTAGCTGTGGCTGAGGAGGATCGGGAGAAGACGGCTTTCACCACACCGATGGGACTCTGTGAGTTTGACAGAATGCCGTTTGGACTCAGCAGTGCCCCTGGCACGTTCCAGAGGGTGATGGAGAGCTGCCTGGGACATCTCAACTTCGAAACTGTGTTGCTGTACCTGGACGACGTCATTGTGTACTCCAAAACGTATGAAGACCATTTGAAGCACCTGGCGGAGATATTTGAATCACTGTCCAAGTATGGGATGAAACTGAAGCCTTCTAAGTGCCATCTGCTAAAACAAAAAGTACAGTATCTGGGACATATTGTCAGCTCAGAAGGAGTAGCGCCAGACCCTGAAAAGATCACCGCCATCCAGAAATGGCCGGAGCCGAAAAATCTTAAGGAGGTGCGACAGTTTCTGGGATTGACAGGGTACTACCGGAGGTTTGTGAAGGACTACACCAAGAAAGCAGCGCCTCTGCAAGACCTCCTGGTGGGACAGTCCCTCAAGAGCAGAAATTCTCCCTTCCACTGGGGTAAAGAACAGGCAGAAGCATTCAAGGAAATGAAGGAGATCCTGACAGGTGATGAGATCCTAGCTTACCCTGACTACAGCCAGCCGTTCCTGCTGTATACTGATGCCAGCAACAAAGGATTGGGAGCAGTCCTCAGTCAGAAGCAAAATGGCCTGGAGAAAGTCATCGCCTATGCTAGCAGGAAGCTCCGCCCGACCGAAAGAAACCCAGAGAACTATAGTAGCTTCAAGTTGGAGTTCCTGGCACTGGTCTGGGCCATCACGGAGAGGTTTAAACACTACTTGGCCTCCAGCAAGTTTACTGCCTACACTGACAACAACCCCTTAACGCATCTCGAAACAGCCAAGCTGGGAGCCATGGAACAACGATGGGTGGCTCGACTGTCAAATTATCAATTCACAATTAAGTACCGGGCGGGCCGCAAGAATGCCAATGCTGATGCCCTGTCCAGGATGCCTCATGAATCAGACACTGAGGAGGAAGTGGATGATCTGGAAGAGATTGAACTACCTGCCTTTCACCGGAATGGGGTGATCTACGAGCAACAAGCCAGCAGGGGACCGCGTGGTAAGACGTTGAATCCTTTACCTCACCACAGCTGGAAAGAGACTCAGGACAGCGATCCAGTGGTCAGCCGTATCAAGGAGCTGATAAACCAGGAAGGTTCCTCCTTGGAGAAAGACGCACCTCAACCAGCAAGGCAGCTGTGGAATGAAAGAAGCCGGTTGTTCATCTACCGTGAAAAGCTGTGCAGGAGATACGTCAACCCGAGGACCCATGAAATGGTTTGGCAGATAGTAGTTCCCAGAGCAGACATCCAGATGGTGTTAGAAGCCTACCACGATCAAGCGGGACACTTTGGCTGGAAAAAGCTGGAGACCCTGTTGAAGTGTCGGTTCTACTGGGTAGGGATGCGCAGCTTCATCGAGAAGTGGTGCCGGAACTGTGGACCCTGTGGCCTCAGACGAAAAGACTACAGCAGTCAGAAGGCACCCCTGCAGCCCATCCAGATGACTCGTCCTTTGGAAATCGTGGCCCTGGACCATGTTAAGTTGTCACCCAGCCGGTCAGGATATTCCTATGCCCTGACTATGGTGGATCACTACTCCAGATTCCTGGTGGTCGCCCCTGTCAAAGATCTGACGGCAGAGACAGCAGCAAAGACGTTCCAGACTCATTTCTGTAGACCACACGGATATCCGGAGCAGGTGCTAACTGATCAAGGCCCAGCCTTTGAGGCCGAATTATTCAAAGAGTTCTGTCACCTGTACGGGTGTAAGAAGATAAGAACTACACCGTACCACCCCCAAACCAATGGACTTTGTGAAAAGATGAATCACATCGTTATTGACTTACTGAAAACTGTACCACTGGAGGAAAGAAATCGGTGGCCAGACTTGCTACCTGACCTGGTAGATATGTACAACCATATACCGGTGAGTTCCACCAACTGCACCCCAGCCTATCTCATGCGGGCAAGACCAGGAAAGCTGCCCATGGATCTAGAGCTTGGAGTTGTAGAACCCGAGGCGGATGTAACTACTGGAGACTGGGACACAAACAGACAGGAGCAGTACAGAAAAGTACAAGCCTGTGTTGAGGAAAGTCTCAATCGAGGAAGGGATAAACAAGCAGATCGCTACAATAAAAGCGCGCCAGCTGAACCTTTCGCACCTGGTGAAATCGTACTAAAAGAAAGAGAAGGTTACACAAACTCGACGATCAGTGGGAAAGAGAGCCCTACATCATACAGAGTTCAAGGTTTGATAACAAGAAAACGTGCATAATAAGCAAGGATGGAGGAAAAACGACTGCAACTGTGTCTAGAGACCATCTGAAGTTGTGTCCGGACCCATTAAAGTTTTGTGAGGAAGAACCTGTTGTTAATCAGGAAGAGAGTGCTGAAGCAGTTATACATACAGACTTGGGAGATTTCCCCGCAGATTGGCCCAGAATTGGAGAAGCCATAATCATTCCCGTGCTTCAATTTTATCAACCGCAAGAAGAATCTCTAAATCCAATTGCACCAATTGTGCCAGTAGAGTCAGTTCCAGAAGGACCTGTTCCGGCGGAACCTCAACCAGTGGAACCACAAGAAGCAGCACCACAAGAAGCAGAATCCCAAGAAACTGAACCTCAAGAAGAAGGATCCCCTGCAGAAGTTGCAACCGGTTCCCTCAGTTTACAGTGTGCTTGCCAGCCCAGTAGGGAGGTTGAGACAATTCTATAATTCACTCTCACATAGAACAAACAGGGAGACTGCTACCTCACAGGTCATTGCACCATGCAGATCAGAACGTAGCACAAAAGGACACATCCCTGCTAGGTTCAGAGATTAGTTTAGCCTTTGGCAAATGTAAATAATTGTTTAAGGTCATTATATATAAATGTATATATGTTTGCTTATAATATATTGTATATACCATTATTTATTTCCCTTATCATCTTGGACAAGAGAAATGGACATTATTTGTACTTGTTTTCTCCACCCCTATTTTGAGCATCCTTTCCAAAAGAGACTGGGACTTTTATGGTTGCTCAAAGTTTCATCAATCCCTCATTGTACATAATTGATCAGTTCCGTTTATGCAACAGTTCAAGAGTGCCTTACCTCCTGTAAAGGAAGAATTGTTTCTGATATGTTATTGTTCTGTTACCTGTTTTTGTATTTCAGCCCCGGAGTGCTGAGTTCTACTAGGGGGGAATGTGGAGCCCAGCTGTGACTGGATCCATATCTTCCAGAAGGATGCACTAAAGGAAGATCCCACTAGAGGTCATGACACACACACACATTTCAGTTTACCTTAAAGACCATTAGAGGGAGCTGTGTTAGGCTTATAAAAACCAGTTTTAGTTTCAGTTTGCCTCAGAAGAAGATCTCAGATGAGACAGAGACAGACTTCAGATCTCCTCAGGACACCAGAGGAGAGGAGTTTAGCTCAGAGAGCTAGTGCAGAGCTGTTCAGTCAGTTCAACTTGAGCTTAAGTGGAGGCTAGTACGAGTGAAAAGGGAAATCACTTTAGCCTAGTCAGAGCTGAATCTGAAGTGTAGCTCATGAGGAAGCGTGCCGACGCTTAGAGAGCGGCGAAGAGGCAGCACACCAACTGCCGGCGTGTGTGATCTTAATAGGACCCAGGTAGGCCGAAGGCAAGTGGAAGTGGAGGGATCAGTGAGCATTAATAGCTCCCCTCAGCAAGAAATACCGGACACCGGGTCCCGAGCCTATAAGGATCTCCACGACCTATTAGGAGAACACCGAGTTCCTGGAGGACTACAAGTCCCAGGAGTACCACAGAGTTGACACGTAGCAGGATCAGGAGAACGGAGTCGGCCTCATCAGCCATAAAAGACCCTGTTCTGCCAGATAGAAGGTCCACCACCAAGTCAGCCAGGTACAGAACGGAGACCAAGTTAGACCTAGCTACAAGCAGGTCAGGACTTTATGATATAACGACAGAGGACAGGAGGCCATACACCTACCAGTGGAGGAATCCGGATGTGCATCCTTCGCCCTGCCGTGCTCCGGGAGTACCTGCCATTCCTACAGTAAAGGTACCAAACTGACTTCTGTGTGTGTTTCCCTTATTGTCTCTGACGGCGGGATCCCCATCTGTCCTGCATCCTCATATTTCTATCTGCCCTGGAAGGACACTGTCTTACTTGTAGAAGACCTACCATCTAGCTGCCCAACACCATCCCTTCCAGAGTATGTGCATAGCAGCGCTGGTTCCCCCTGACCAGATACTACAAGTGGCGTCACGACAAACTATATGAACACTCCATCATCCCCTGTAAATATCCCACATTACGGTGAGCGCCCAGGGCACGGACCGAGCTGTGCTACCCGTGACATCCCCCATAGACATCAACGGGCTCGGTGCCGAGTACCCCAAAGCCCTGGTATGTGCGCATCAACATTGGGATAACAAAAACATCCAGGTGTAGGTGTTTCATTGATCTCACACCACTGCTCTTAAAGGCTATCATGGTGCGTGGATGTTGGAATAAAGGCCTATCCGCTTCAGTGATGTCAGACTTTTTTCATGGCTGCAATAATAGCCAGAGATTTGTCTCTAAACCGTGTGGGCATTACATAAAGGGGTAATATCACAACTGTCCTATTCGCGGAATTAACATTTGAGATAGTATAATGTACGGTAGCTGGACACCTGTAGTCTTTAATCCATTTACAGCTCGGCCTCACATTGATTTGGACGTGGAGTAACCAGTGGAACTTCAGTTCTAAAATTGTCGTAAGAGCCGCTCTTTAAAGAACAATGATGATTTGTATGCATAAATGAATTGATCGTTGTAGAATGTTCCTCAGTCATTAATAATCAGCCAATCTGTGTAAGTGTGTATATTTCTATACGTGGTGCGCTTAGCCAATACAAAATATATTTGGATATCATTAACATGTTTATGGATTCTGGAACTACCATAATTCAATGACTTCTCCGTCTTGATGTTACAATTTCAATGTTGAGGAATGTAGTTCTTATGGATTTACCACGACAGAGAAGAGCCAGAAGATCGCAGCATCTGATTTCTCCTACTCCTGCACTGATTAGAAGCATTTCACCTTCATACTAAATGGTGTAAATTTATTTGAGCAATGCAGGGGTTAATCTGCTCGGTTGAGAGCTCCTAGACGCTTTCCTGCATTAAGGCTCAGCTGTGCACTGTTAGCCACTCCCATCTCCTTTATAGTCTGGGCCCTGGCTTGCACTCTTGTCTGAGTAAGGCTGCTTTCACATTTGCGTTTGAGCGACCTGCGCCTGTCTGCGCACGGCCGCCGCTAAGTTCCGCCCCCGGCCTCGCCTCCTCCCGGCAGCTCCGCCTATGGGCACATGACGCCGCATGCGACCTGCGTACCCTATCTTTATCATTGGGTACGCAGGCCGTGCGCAGGTATGCGTTTGGCGGCGCATGCGTCCTTTTGACGGTGCACCGAGCGCACCAAAATGTTGCATGCTGCTTTTTGGTGCGCTCGCCGCACCAGTCAAAAGGACGCATGCGCCGCCAAACGCATACCTGCGCACGGCCTGCGTACCCAATGATAAAGATAGGGTACGCAGGTCGCATGCGGCGTCATGCGCCCATAGGCGGAGCTGCTGCGAGGAGGCGTGGCCGGTGGCGGAGCTTAGCAGCGGCCGTGCGCAGACAGGCGCAGGTCGCTCAAACGCAAGTGTGAAAGCAGCCTTAGCTTATGCTGCATGGCTGGAGGTTGTTGATGGTTTTTATTGGAGAAAGCATTTGGTGGATTTATCTGTGACTGTTGCTAGGTTTTGGGTGTGTACTAATTCCCTTTCTTCTCCTACTTTGGTTTAAACCCCATCCTCCATTTCCCAGTATTTACCTTTTTAGTAACATAGTATTTAAGGTTGAAGAAAGACTTTAAGTCCATCTAGTTCAACCCATAGCCTAACATGTTGATCCAGAGGAAGGCAAAAAAAAACCCTTGCGGCAAACACTAAACTCCACATTGGGGAAAAAAATTCCTTCCCAACTCCACATACGGCAATCAAAACACCCTATCAAGGAATCTAGTATATATAACCAGTAACATTATACTTTTCAAGAAAGGCATCCAGTCCCCCCTTAAATTTTAGTAGTGAATCACTCATTACAACATCATACGGCAGAGAGTTTCATAGTCTCACTGCTCTTACAGTAAAGAATCCGCGTCTGTGATTATAATGATTATAAATAAAACTTCTTTCCTCCAGAAGTAGAGGATGCCCCCTTGCCCCCGTCTCAGGTCTGAGAGTAAGAAGATCATTAGAAAGCTCTCTGTACTGTCCCCTCATATATTTATACATTATAATAAGATCACCCCTAAGCCAAGTGTAATAACCTGTCTTGGTATTGCAGACCCCTCAGTCCTCTAATAACCTTGGTCGCTCTTCTCAGCACCCGTTCTAGTTCAGCTATGTCTTTCTTATACACCGGAGACCAGAACTTACACAGTATTCTAAGTGTGGTTGCACTAGTGACTTGTATAGAGGTACAATTCTGTTCTCCTAATGAGCATCTACGCCTCTTTTAATGCATCCCATTATTTTATTTGCCTTTGCAGCAGCTGCCTGACACTGGCCACTAAATGTGAGTTTGTCATCCACCCATACACCCAGCTCTTTTTCAGTGACAGTGAGTCGCACACGTACCAGGGCTTATGGGTACTCGGCACCGAGCCCGTTCACTTCAATGGGGAGAGGTCACGGGTAGCGCAGCTCGGTCCGTTGCCCTGGGCGCTCATTCAAAGGGGATATTTACAGGGGATAATAGTAATTGTTCATGACGCCACCTGTGGTTTCTCATCAGGGTGACCAGCGCTGCAGGGTTAATCCTCTGAGGGGTTGTTACTGGGCAGCAAGGTGTTAAGTCTCCCACAGGTAAGACTGGATCTCTCAGAGTATATGGCGGTGCAGGGTGCAGGCAATAAGGCAGACACACACAAGCCAGTCTCCTTCCATACCCTCACTGGTGGTATTTGCAGGTACGTCCAGGGAAGCTGCTCAGGGTGGAGGATGCACATCCAGTAATCACTGAGTAGGTTTAAGGCCTCCTTACTTTCCAAAGTGTGTGAGTTTCCAACTTGCATGAAGCTAAGTTTAACTCCGTGTAGAACAGCTACGCCCGGCCGACATTGTGGTGGAGCCTTCTTTTGGACAGAACTAGTCTCTATATGCAGGGCCCTGTTAGACTCTTGTTCTTCCTGACCCCGGTTACGTATCAGCACTGTAGGGCCCCTCTGCGACCTGAGGTCCAGCAGGGATCTCCAGTTTCTCCCACTAGCCGTGAAGGTACTAGCAAGCTCTGACCCGGTGTCCGGTTGTGCAGAGTGGAGGATAAGCTATCGTCGCTATTTCTCCTCAGTCACTCTTTCTTCCTTTTTACCACTCGCCTGTCGCCCTACTCACACCCTTAACATAAGCACAGGCAACAGTAGGTGTAGTCGTCAGCTTCCTTCTATCACCGCTCACTGACCGTTCCTCAGTTGACTCTTTGTTATAATAACTGTAGCTCCCTTCCTTCTTCTCCTTCATAGGCTCGGTCCAGAGTAGCTATCAGGACCTTCCGTCAGACTGATTCGTGCTCACTCTGAGAGTCACTTTCCACGTTCATAGGGAACTAACAGTCAGCCTGTTATGAGGTAACAGCTTGTCTTTCTTCCTCTGTCTCATCTGACAGGAATCACCAGAATGACTCAAGACTCTAAAGACTCAAGAACAAAAGACCTACTGCTGCGTCTCCCACACCCTTATATAGTCTAAGGGTCCCTCTAGTGGCACTATAGGGAAGTGTGGAGTGTGAATGAATATCAGGTGTTTGTGATTTACCGTATATACTCATGTATAAGCCGACCCGTGTATAAGCCGACCCCCTTAATTTTGCCACAAAAAACTGGGAAAACTTATTGACTCGTGTATAAGCCTAGGGTGAAAAATGATTATGCCCCCATATGATGCTCCACAGATTATGCCCCCATATGCTGCACAGATTATGCCCCTATATGCTCCAGATTATGCCCCCATATGCTCCAGATTATGCCCAATATGCTTCAAAGATTATGCCCCCATATGCTCCAGATTATGCCCCCATATATTCCACAGATTATGCCTCCGTATGATCCACAGATTATGCCCCCATATGCTCCACAGATTATGCCCCCATATGCTCCACATTATGCCCCCATATGCTCCATATTATGCCCCCATATGCTCCATATTATGCCCCCATATGCTCCAGATTATGCCCCCATATATTCCACAGATTATGCCCCCATATGATCCACAGATTATGCCCCGTATGTTCCACAGTTTATGCCCTCATATGCTCCATATTATGCCCCCATATGCTCCATATTTTGCCCCATATGCTCCAGATTATGCCCCCATATGTTCCACAGCTTATGCCCCCATATGCTCCATATTATGCCCCCATATGCTCCATATTTTGCCCCCATATGTTCCACAGCTTATGCCCCCATATTATGCCCCCATATGCTCCATATTTTGCCCCCATATGCTCCATATTATGCCCCCATATGATCCACAGCTTATGCCCCATATGCTCCATATTATGCCCCCATATGCTCCATATTATGCCCCCATATGTTCCAGATTATGCCCCCATATGCTCCAGATTATGCCCCCATATGCTCCATATTATGCCCCCATATGTTCCAGATTATGCCCCATATGCTGCAAAAAAAAAAAATGACATACCTCTCGTCGCTGGGGCCAGGTGCCGGGGTCCTGAGCAGGCGGGGACACCGGCGCGCTATGGGGGACAGGTGCCGGCGTCACCGCTCACTCAGAACCCCGGCACCTGTGATATTTACCTTTCCTCTCTGCACCGCAGCGCTGCGTCCTCTTCCTGGTCCTCGGCAGTGAATGATCTGGCAGGGGGCGCGGCGCTCACTAATGACATCATTGCGCCCTCTGTTGATCATTCACCGCCAGAGGAGTCAGACGAGGACGCAACACAGCGGTGGAGAGAAGACAGGTAAATATCGCTGTACTCACCTCTCCGCCGCGCGTCCCTGCAGCCTCTCCTCTTCTCCTGGCGCTCTCAGCAGCGCTTCCTTCCTACAGCGGTCACATGGTACCGCTCATTAAAGTCATGAATATGTGCATATTCATGACTTTAATGAGCAGTGCCATGTGACCGCTGCAGGAAGGAGCCGGAGATCGTGGGAGAAGCAGGGGGGCTGCAGAGACCGTGGCGGCGGAGAGGTGAGTATAATCCGACACCCCCGCTCCCCCTCCCCTGCCGACCCCCGTATATGACCCGCGTATAAGCCGAGAGGGGGACTTTCAGCCCTAAAAAATGGGCTGAAAATCTCGGCTTATACATGGGTATATACGGTACCTTTCTGTGCATCCTCCAGGGAACATGTGTCACCAAGCGCAGCTGGGCCACACATCAGTTTTGCCAAGTGTTTTACAATTAAGCACATAGTTATACATCCTATTTCTTCTGCCCAAGTGCATGACCTTACATTTATCACCATTAAAGATCATTTGCCACTTATCAGCCCAAGCGTCTAGTTTACATAAAACCTCCTGTAATATTAAATTGTCCTCCTCTGTATTGATTACCTTGCAGAGTTTAGTGTCATCTGCAAATATTGAAATTCTACTCTGTATGCCCCCTACAAGGTCATTAATAAATATGTTAAAGAGAAGCGGGCCCAACACCAACCCCTGCGGTACCCCACTGCTAACCGCCAACCAGTCCGAGTGTTCTCCATTAATAACCACCCTTTGTTTCCTATCCCTGAGCCAGCTCTTAACCCACTTACACATATTTTCACCTATCCCCATTGTTCTCATTTTATGTATCAACCTTTTGTGTGGCACCATATCAAAAGCTTTTGAAAAGTCCATATACACCACGTCTACTGCGATTTCTTGGTCCAGTCCAGTCTGACAGGAACAGTCCCTCGTATACCCATGTTGATATTGGGTCATGAGGTTATTCTTCTTCAGATACTCCAGTATAGCATCTCTTAGAAAACCCTCCATGATTTTACCCACAGTAGAGGTTAAGCTGACTGGCCTATAATTTCCAAGTTCAGTTTTTGTCACCTTTTTGAATATTGGCACCACATTTGCTATATGCCAGACCTGTGGTACAGACCCTGTTATTATGGAATCTTTAAAGATTAAAAATAACTTTCTATCAATGACTGTCCTTAATTCTTGCAGTACTCCGGGGTGTATCCCATCCGGGCCCGGGAATTTGTCAACTTTATTGATTTTTAGACTCCGCCGTACTTCCTGCTGGGTTAAGCAGGTGACATGTAATGGAGAATTTTTGTTATCATTGATTATGTTGTCCATCATGGGATTTTCTTGTGTAAATACTGTTTTGTGTGTGTATATTTGTATGATTAGTATTTTCCTTTATTCCTGTTCTTATTACCTTGTTAGTCTGGTTGGTTTATTACGGTACACTGCTACTCCCCTATTTCCTGGGTGGGAGGAAGGGTACAGACTGAGGGCAGATTTAGGAGCTAAGGCAAGGTACATGGCCCCGGCGTCTTCAACTTCAGAAGTAATCTGGGGAACAAGGTGAGCTAGGGCGTCGATAGCATTAGGGACATGAAAGGAGCCCCTGGTCCTGGTGACACCCGGACACCCGACAGAGTCATGACATTCTGTCGTGACAGTAGCTCCAACTGAAATCGTTTTTTGATCTATTATGGATACTATCACTGCTCTTACAGGATAACTGCAGCAGCTCAGCCTGGAGGTGGCAGATCTATGCACTGTCATTTTACAGCACCCTAACACATCAAATTTGGGGACTGTGATTCCAAGGCAACCCCTAGTGGAGCCCAAGATCGCTTTGCCCGACAGATTCTCTGGTGGGTGTAACAAGTTTGTTGTTTTTAGGGAGGCCGGTAAGATATACTTCATGTTACCTCATTGTTCCTCAGGAACCTAGGTGCAACAGGTGGGAACTGGGGATGATAATCCCTCTCTGTCAGGGTGACCCCCCAAGAATGGGCACTCTCTCTCCTGTCTGACTCCCAGTCAAACCAAATGGTGGAGGATTTTTTTCTGGCACTGTGTCATATATATGACGACCCAGACCACATCTCCCTGGCTCAGTCCATACTACGTCAGCTTCAGCAGGAAGACGGGCCGGTGGAGGAGTATTGCTTTGAGTTTCTGAGGTGATCCTCAGATACTAAGTTGCAGTCCATAGCCAGTTTTGTGAAGTGCTATCAGTAAGGGTGAAGGATGCCTTAGCCCTATATGAGACTCCAGTTTCCTTTGAGGTGGCCATGTCTCTGGCTCTCTGGGTGGATCGCCGTCTTCACCAAAGACATAAAGAGACTTCCCAATGTGCGAGATGTCCAGGGCCAAGGGAAACCTGGTCTGAGTCATCTGAGGAAACTATACAGTTGGATGGGGCAACTTGTTCTGGAAAACAGTCTCTTGTTCGGTGCAAAGGTGGAGTGTGTTTTTACTGTGGTATAAAGGGCCATTTTGTGGGCACATGTCCTTCCCTATCTCACAGTAAGGATCTGAGGATGTGGGGAGCTTTGCAACCTGGGTGTACATACCTCCTCAGTGGGAAGGACACAATTTTTTCTGCCTACTGAAATCCATCTGAGCTAAAAGAAGGTGGTTGTTTCTGCCTTTCTGGACAGTGGGGCAGGGTTTAACTTGATCAATGCTAGATTCAACCAGGTCCAGGGCCTCAAACCACATACACTGTCTAGACCAGTGATGGCGAACCTTTCTGAGACCGAGTGCCCAAACTGTAACCTAAAACCCAATTATTTATGACAAAGTGCCAACACAGCAATTTAAATTATCAATGTGCAAGAACACACTGGAGTTCTAACAGTTCAAAGCAGCACTCTGTAAGAGGGAATAAAACATTTATTTGCCTTTCTGGGCACAGTCCAGAATTGCAGGTTACACAGGCTTAAAAACTAATAATAGTGTGTGATGAAAAATGTGTAGTGGCCTTCTCAAGGTACAGCAGCGCTGCCCTCATTCAAAGTGAATGAGAACTACTCAGCAGTTGTCATGTATAGTGTACAGTTCCTATAGCGTCTTGTGCTTGGGTCCGAGGAAAACACATGAGACACAGGTTGATATGAAATGACTTGTATTACTTCATACAAGCATGCAGAAAAGGTCACACAGTTTGCAGGAACAGAGACAGGAGACACAGCAGGCCAGAGTAACTTCAAGCTCTACAATAACTCTCCAAAGCAGGTTCAGGATCTCTTCTCTGTACCGTAATTCCTCTGCAAACATGGATTCACCAGACAGCAGGTTTCCAGAGTCCAAAAGTGTTCCAAAGTTCCTCAGTAGGAAATAGCTGGAGTCCAAAATCCTAGGTTTCCAGGAGTCAGGTCACAGGCTGACTGAAGCTTGATTCAGGAGCACTGATTGTTCAGCTGAGGCTGCTTAAGAAGCAAGAGGAGAGAATCAGGGCGGGAACATGAAAGCTGGAACCTCCATATTAACTGAGGGCAAGATAGCTGCAGCAAGACAGAAAGCAAAATGGCCGACGGAAAACTGAGTTTCAAGGAACATGTCAAAAGAGACAAAGAACCTTACATTACTCCCCCCTTAGGGACAACCTCCGGATGACCTCAGAATAGGCTTGTCAGGGTACCTCTGATGAAACTGGCGGAGCAGGCGAGGAGCATTTACATTATTGACTGGCTCCCATGAGTTGTCCTCCACTGGGTAGCCCTGCCATTTAATCAAATATTGCAACTGATTTCTGTACAACCTGGAATCTAGAATCCTTTCCACCATAAATTCTTCCTGACCATCGACCAGCACTGGGTCAGGGCAAGGAGAAGAGCGTCCAGGAAACGTATTGGGTGTTGCAGCCTTTAGTAGGGATACATGAAAGACAGGGTGGATTCTCAAAGTTCTGGGCAGTTGAAGACGACAAGCAACAGCACTTATAATCTTACTGATCTTATAAGGTCCAATGTACTTATGTCCCAATTTAGACGATGGAATCTTTATTTTAAGATTTCTGGTTGACAGCCAGACCAAATCTCCTACCTTGAAAGCTGGTGCAGGTTTACGAAATTTATCTGCTGCTTTCTTGTACCTTTCCTGAGCCAATTCTAGATTTTCCTTTAGAAGATCCATATTCTTTTGTAAAGAAGTGATTCTTTCAGCCACTGCCGGCAAGGGCGTATCTATGGGAAATCGAGGAAGAATGTTAGGATGATAACCTAGATTGGAGTAAAAAGGAGACTGCTTAGTGGAGGCGCTCTGAGAGTTGTTATAAGAGAACTCAGCCAGTGGAAGTAGATCCACCCAATCATCTTGTAGGTGGCAGATAAAGCAGCGGAGATACTGCTCCAGGGTCTGATTGGTTCGTTCTGTCTGTCCATTAGTCTGGGGATGAAAAGCAGAAGAAAGGTTTACTTTAATGTCCAATGCGGCACAGAAATTTTGCCAAAATCTTGAAGTGAATTGCACCCCTCGATCCGAAATGACCTCATCCGGTACTCCATGTAAGCGAAACACATTCTTAATCATTAAGTCTGATGTCTGTTTTGCAGTGGGTAAACCGACACAAGGGATAAAATGAGCTGCCTTTGTTAGACGATCAACCACCATTAGAATGGTGTTCTTCCCTTGAGAGGTTGGTAACTCCACAATGAAGTCCATAGAAATGGATCCCCACGGGCGGGACGGGGTGTGAAGAGGTTGTAACAGACCAGTTGGTGAGGAGCGAGGTGTTTTGCATCTTGCACAGACTTCACATGAAGTGACATAGTTTAAAACATCTTTCCTGTAAGTGGGCCACCAAAAGAAACGAGAAAGAAATTCTTGTGTCTTTAGAATTCCCCTATGCCCGGCTATCTTGGAATCGTGGATGAGTTGCAATACTCTCAATCTGACTGTTTCAGGTATATACAGACGTTGTCCCTGAATCCACACACCATTCTTAAAAACAAGACTTACGTCCCTTGGGGGTTGAGCCAACAAAGAATCCGCATGGTATGCTTCCTTGATGTCCTTAAGTAGGTCTTGATTATGAATCACTCCCAGGAATCTAGAGTCAGGAAGAATAGTTTTAGGAGGAGTAAGTGGACGTGTCTCTGCTGAATGAATCCTAGAGAGTGCATCAGCCTTTCCATTGCGCGATCCTGGTCTATAAGAAATTACAAAATTAAATTGGTTTAGGAAAAGATTCCAGCGAGCCTGGCGAGGAGTCAGGCACTTAGCCGACCTGATAAATTCAAGGTTACGATGGTCTGTCAGGACGACTATTTGCTGTGCAGCTCCCTGAAGAAGGTGTCTCCATTCCTTGAAGGCGGCAATAATGGCCAACAATTCTCTATTGCCCACATCGTAGTTCCTCTCAGCCGAAGACAACTGCTGGGAAAAGAAGGCACAGGGATGCAAGACATTCTTCTCACCTGTTCTCTGAGAGAGTATAGCTCCAACGGCACAGTCTGAAGCATCCACCTCTATTATGAAGGCAAGCTCGGGTTGGGATGTACTAAGATAGGTGCGGTGGTAAATTTATCCTTTAAACAGGAAAATGCTTCCTGCGCTTGCGGGGTCCAGGAGAACCTAGACTGTTTCCGGGTAAGTTGGGTGATAGGTGACACTACCTCAGAGAAATTCCTAATGAAACGTCTATAGAAGTTGGCAAACCCGATGAAGCGCTGCACCTCCTTCACATTTCTAGGAATTGGCCAATCCTTGATAGCTTGGGTCTTGCTTCTATCCATACTAATCCCTTGCGTAGATAGTACATACCCCAGAAATTGAATTTCGATCCTATGGAATTCACACTTTTCAAGTTTGATGTAGAGATGATTTTGTCTTAGGCGTTCTAAGACCATTCTCACATGTCCATGATGTTCCTCTGTGGAGTTAGAAAAAATTAGAATATCATCCAGATAAATCACCACAAATGTATCTAGGAGATCCCTGAAGATGTCATTCACCAAGTGTTGGAAAGTGGCTGGGGCGGTACTCAGACCAAAAGGCATAACTAGATATTCAAAGTGTCCATAGCGTGACCTGAATGCAGTCTTCCATTCATCCCCAGGTCTAATACGGACCAAGTTATAGGCCCCACGGAGATCCAGTTTAGAGAAAATTTTGGCGTGCCGCACTCTCTCCAACAACTCAGGGATTAAAGGCAATGGATAACGGTTTCTAATAGTAACCTTATTGAGTTCCCTATAGTCTATGCAGGGTCTCAGAGATCCATCTTTCTTCTTCACAAAGAAGATGGGTGCACCTGCGGGAGATGAAGAGGGGCGTATGAAGCCTTTGGCTAGATTTTCATCTATGTCGTCCTTCAAAGCTTTTAGCTCGGACCCCGCTAGGGGTAGATCTTACCAAAAGGTATCTCGGCTCCAGGCAATAATTCGATTGGACAATCATATGGACGGTGAGGAGGAAGCTGATCAGCGTTCTTCTTGTCACATAAATCCACATAGTCCTGGTATACAGCTGGTAGTTCAGGGACTGACATGGTTCCTTTAGGAACAGAGCAAGCTGAAACTCCTTGACTAATCTGTTTCTCCGGAAAGTGTAATTCCTTGGTCTCCCAGTTAATCGTAGGATTCTGCGCCTGTAGCCATGGTAGCCCTAGAATAATGGGAAAGTGGGGAGAAGAGATAAGCATAAAAGACATTTTCTCCTGATGATCTTTACCCATAAGGACCCTCAAAGGCTCTGTTTCCTGATCCACTGGTCCAGAGGTCAGCAGGGAGCCATCCACAGTCTCCATCTGTACTGGAGTAGCCTTCTTCACTGAACGTATCCCCTGTTTCAGAGCAAAGGAGATATCCATAAAATTTCCACTTGCTCCTGAGTCGATCATAGCAGAGCTAGACACCCAGACTGAGTCAACCCAGAGTTTGATGGAAAGGAAGCAATGAGAATTGTTTCTTTTACAACTCAGCTGGGACACCGCTGAGGAAACTTGAAAAATTGCAGCGTTTATACCGTCATTGTCCCCAGAACTAACAGAGTTTAAGTCCGAAAAATCAAGATCTCTTGCAGCAGATCTCTCTGGAATCTGAGGCTCGGACATGACAGAGCTCCTCTCGCAACACTCACAGTGAATGACTGCTGCAGTAGTCTTACGAGAACGGCTGGGGCAGTTTATCATGAAGTGCCCTGACTTACCACAGTAAAAACATAGATTTTCCTTTATACGATGTTCTTTGCGTGCATCACTAACCCGTCTTTGTAAAGAGTCCACCTGCATGGGTTCAGGTTCTGGTTCCCTTGTGATCCTACTCAAAGGTTCCTTAGCTGAGGAGGGAGGTAGGAAAAGGTTAGTGCGATTATTTTCGAACCATCTCTCTTGTCTGCGTTCAGTCAGACGAGCATCAATACGGATACAATAGTTAATAAAGTCACCTAACGCAGTGGGAGGGTCGGCACGAGCAAGTTCATCCTTAATCAGTGGAGACAACCCTTTCCGAAAAATAGATTTTTTGGCGGAAGTGTCCCAAGTGGTATCAAGAGCCCTTCTCCTGAAATCCAAGGCATATTCGGCTACTGAACGCTTACCTTGGCGCAAAGTTAACATGGCTGCTTCAGCTGTTGCACCTCGATTGGGGTCATCAAACACCTGCCCCATGGCTGAAATAAAAGCATCAAGGTGATTCAAACAATCATCCTCAGTCTCAATCAGAGGGTTTGCCCACATCAAAGCCTTATTGGTAAGCAACATGATTATAGTAAGCACTTTGGATCGTTCAGTGGGAAATTGTGAAGCATGTGCAGAGAAAAATAGATTGCATTGGTTAATAAATCCCCTGAATTTCTCACGTTCACCGCCAAAACGAAAAGGAGGTAACTTGGGAATCCCAGAACTCGGGGTTATGGCAGGAGCCTGGACTCGTTCCTCTAGAGCCTCAATCCTGGCTCGTAATTCCTGGGTAGTTTTTCCAAACACTTGCAAATTATGATTAGTGAGGTCCTGTAGGCTTGCAAAACGGGTCTTTATAGTCTGTATATCTGCAAGGATTGTATCAGTCACTCCGCAAAGCTCCTTTATGCGGGCCTCCATCTTCCAGATCTTTTAAGGCAGAAGTGCTGGAAGGAGAAGAGAAAAGGAAAAAAAAAAACAATAGTGTTTACCTGTGGTAACACTCCAGAGTAACATTTAAGGGAATGCGCTCACCTGGAATGGTTGTGAGAAGTCACAACCACTGTCATCACAGAAGGTATTAAACGGACATCTGATATCCACAGTCACAGCAGACACGGCTTTCCCAGACCCAGCAGACACTAAACATTGGCTCCTGAATCTTGTCATGTATAGTGTACAGTTCCTATAGCGTCTTGTGCTTGGGTGCGAGGAAAACACATGAGACACAGGTTGATATGAAATGACTTGTATTACTTCATACAAGCATGCAGAAAAGGTCACACAGTTTGCAGGAACAGAGGCAGGAGACACAGCAGGCCAGAGTAACTTCAAGCTCTACAATAACTCTCCAAAGCAGGTTCAGGATCTCTTCTCTGTACCGTAATTCCTCTGCAAACATGGATTCACCAGACAGCAGGTTTCCAGAGTCCAAAAGTGTTCCAAAGTTCCTCAGTAGGAAATAGCTGGAGTCCAAAATCCTAGGTTTCCAGGAGTCAGGTCACAGGCTGACTGAAGCTTGATTCAGGAGCACTGATTGTTCAGCTGAGGCTGCTTAAGAAGCAAGAGGAGAGAATCAGGGCGTAAACATGAAAGCTGAAACCTCCATATTAACTGAGGGCAAGATAGCTGCAGCAAGACAGAAAGCAAAATGGCCGACGGAAAACTGAGTTTCAAGGAACATGTCAAAAGAGACAAAGAACCTTACAGCAGTGTTCGTCATAAGCACTACACAGGAGGAGAGTCTGCAGCTGCCAACTCTCTTCCCTGTACAGCGCTTGCCGTTCCTAAATCCTGAGGATCAATTCTATTATGTCAACAATTCATTGATTTTAAACTTACCTTTGCAGTGTTCTCTTCTGTTCAGCGGGGGGCTTCAAGCTCATGCGTGCTTATCACACACTGACACTGAGCCACTCACACTGCCCTTTCCAGACACAGCAGTTGGATTGTTCTTTAGGGAAATAAAATGCAGAATATTAGATAGATAGATAGATAGATAGATATAGATAATAGATAGATAGAATAAAATTTTAGCACGGAATGCAAGCAGATTCTGAAATCCACTTCTACATTTCAAAGTATGAATATCTCTAATCTCTAGCCACAGTCACACAAATGTGATAACACTTACTGTATCTAGCTACTGCCGACTTCTGAATCCTGGGCTGGCTTGGAGAGCTGGCTTGAAGCTGCTGTTGTGGACAGCACCTGGCAAGAATGGCAGGTTAGGAGGCTTCACCATGAACTGAAAAAGTATAAATATTTGCTGCGGCTCCATATTTGACAAAAAGTATATAAAAAAATTGCTGGGGGTCCAGGTGCTGAAATTGCTAACAACCGCCAAGCAAGTAGTAACAGGTACACACTCCCATCATCCCCATCATTGCCCTCCCTCATCACTCCAATCATTGCCTTCTCCATCACTCCCATCATACCCATCATTGCCTTCTCCATCACTCCCATAATTGCCTTCTTCATCACTCACATCATCCCCGTCATTGCCCTCTCCCATCACTCCCATCATTGCCCTCCCCATCACTCCCATCATTGACTTTTCCATCACTCCCATCATTGCCTTTTCCATCACTCCCGTCATCCCCATCATTGCCTTCTCCATCACTACCATGATTGCCCTCTCCCCATCACCCCCATCATCCCCATCATTGCCCTCTCCCTATCACTCCCATCATTGCCTTTTCCATCACTCCCATCATCCTCATCATTGCCTTCTCCATCACTCCCATCATTGCCTTTTCCATCACTCCCATTATCCGCATCATTGCCTTTTCCATCACTCCCATCATTGCCCTCTACCCATTACTCCCATCATTGCCTTCTCCATCACTCCCATCATCCCCATCATTGCCCTCTCCCCATCACTTCCATCATTGCCCTCCCCATCACTTCCATCATTCCCTTTTCCATCACTCCCATCAGCCCCATCATTTGCCTTTTCCATCACTCCCATCATCCCCATCATTGCCTTCTCCATCACTCATCATCCCCATCATTGCCTTCTCCATTACTCCCATCATTGCCTTCTCCATCACTCCCATCATCCCCATCATTGCCTTCTCCATTACTCCCATCATTGCCTTCTCCATCACTCCCATCATCCCCATCATTGCCCTCTCCCCATCACTCCCAATCATTGCCTTTTCCATCACTCCCATCATCCCCATCACTCCCATTTTTGCACTCCCCATCACTCCCATCGTTGCCTTCTCCATCACTTCCATCACACACACTCCCAACACACACACATACACCTCCACTGCTCTGAGCTGTCCGCTGCTCTCCTCGCGCTCGGCAACTTCCTCCCGCACTTCCTGTTTTACTCGCGTGCTTCTTCTCTCCTCCCATGATTGCTCTCATTGGCACACAGCGGCGCGGAGCTGAATGCCGTGTGAGGAAGGACAGATTAGGGCTGGCGATGCCACATGCCAGCAGAAAGGGCTCTGCATGCCCTCTCTGGCATGCGTGCCATAGGTTCGCCATCGCTGGTCTAGACCTATACCCATAGTTTCCATCAACTCTGCACCCTTGAGACAGGGGTATTTTACTCAAGTCGTTGAAGGGTTACATCTACAGGTTGGGACCATGCACTCAGAAGGTATTGACTGTTATGTGCTAGAGGGTCAGCCCTCTCCTGTGGTTCTTGGACTTTCTTGGCTCACTCTACACAACCCTGTGGTAGTAAGTGGAGTGAGTATTGTCAGGGACATTGCTTGGGCACCCAGCTTGCAAGGGTGGATATCCAGTCTGTGGGTACATACCTGTCTGATGTGTTTTCAGGGGGGTGGTTTCAAGAACTTCCTGCCCATCATCCTTATAACTATGCTGTTAATCTTGTCTCAGGGCAAAGCTGCCAAACAGCAGACTATATAATATCTGGTCCACAAAGGCAGGCCATGAAGGACTATATCAAGGAAAGTTTGGCAAAGGGTCATATCAGACCATCCTCATCCCCCACTGCTGCAGGGTTTTTCTTTGTAAAGAAGAGAGACGGGAGGTTACACCCCTGCCTTAATTTCTTCAAACTCAATCAGATCACGGTCCGGGATCCGTATCTGTTCCCTTTCATCCCAGACCTCTTTAATCAGATTATAGGAGCAAAATGGTTTTCTAAACTATATCTCAGGGAAGCATGTAATCTCATTCGTATTAAAGATGGGAATAAGAGGCAAACAACTTTCAATATGCCTGAGGGACACTATGAGAACCTTGTGATGCCATTTGGGTTGACTAATGCTCCCGTCGTCTTTGTAAAAGACATCTTTAGTCACCTGGTAGGTAGATCTGTTGTAATCTATCTTGATTACATATTAATTTATTCACCTGACTTTGAGTCACATCAGGTACATGTCAGGCAGGTCTTACAGATACTCAGAGACAATAAATTATTTGTCAAACCAGAGATATGTATGCTCTCGGTTGAGGAGATTCCTTTTCTAGGACATGTCTTATCGTCCACCGATTTTCCATTGGATCCAGCGAAAGTCTGAATGGTACTGGATTGGGATCATCCTGATGATTTGAAGGCGTTAGAAAGGTTTTTGGGTTTCGTCAACTACCGTCAGTTCATCAAAATCTTTTCGGTATTGGCCGAACCTCTGATAGATATGACCAGGAAAGGGACAGACTTTTCCAAGTGGTCCAGTCCGGCTAGGGAGGCATTCGATACCTTGAAGGAGCATTTTGCATCTGCATTGATTCTCAAACAGCCTGACGTCACTCAGCCTTTTATTGTAGAAGTTGACGCGTCTGAAGTGGGAGTGGGGGCTGTGTCTCTTGGTAAATGGCATCCATGTGCATAATCGGCTAAAAAAGTGTCATCTACTGAGAGAAATTATGATATTGGTAACAGGTAACTCTTGGCAATCAAGTGGGCCTTTGAAGAGTGGCATCATTTTTTGAAGGGGGTCAGTTCATCCGGTTATGATAATAACGGATCATAAGAACCTTGTATATCTAGAGTCTGTGAAATATCTAACGCCTCGACAGGCAAGATGGGCATTGTTCTTCAACAGGTTTAACTTTTTTGTTACATATAGGCCGGGGAATAAGAACATTAAGGCAAATGCTTTATCTCATCGTTTTCCTGGGGGTGGAGTTAATTGTGAACCGGTTCCTATATTACAAAAAGGGGTGTTTATTGCGTCTATATGCTCGGATTTAAAGAAAGAGGTTGTTGAGGCTCAGTGGGACACCCCTGCTGCCTGTCCATTAGGGAAACTGTTTGTACCTGTGAAACTCCATCTGAGAGTTCTTAATGAACATCATGATTCGGTCTTGGCCAGACTTCCCGGTAATAAAGCCACCACAGATCTTCTTATTCTGCATTTTTGGTGGTCATGGGTACATCAGGATGTCCAGGAGTATGTAGCCGCCTGCAGTGACTATGCACGTTCTAAAACTCGTCCGTCAGGGTCTCTCCAACCATTCGCGATGCCCAGTAGACCTTGAAGGTCAACGCAGGACCACTTCATCAGGACATAAACCAAGTGGATCCTTGTGATAGATGATCTTATTTATATGCATTTCTATCATCTATCACAAGGATCCACTAGGATTTTGTCCTGATGAAGAGGTCCTGCGTTGACCTTGAAACGCATAGACTCTGTAAGCCTGCTAAAATAAAAGATTTCAACGAAAATATTTGTTTGATATATTTATCAGCAGCGCATCAAGTGACACTTCACCTGGATATTTTCACTCTCTAAAGTCTTTTGGACTCATGCCCTGCAGCAGCTGATACATGCGATTGTTACATGTTGCAACACTACCAGGTGAGCAGATCCATGTTGGTTTCTGTGCTTGTTTTACAGTTAAAACCCTATTTTGTGCTCTTATTTTCTAGTTTTCCACATTACTGAAATGGACATGGACACTTTGTTTACAGGGTCCTTACCGAGAAGGACTGGTACTACTGAACAATTCTATGATTATGGCCTGTCACACTTGCTGCTCCAAGGTCCTTAACCGAGAAGGGCCAGATCTACACAGCTTTTGATTACCGACAGCTGGTCAGACGTCATCTGTGAGGACTGCTCATCTCTAGTTGGGACCTGATGGGATTGTTGGGACGTGTTGGGATTATTTTTTGTTCCTTCGTTCACAGTCAGAGAGTCACTATATGACATCCTTTTTTTGTACGTCTGTAACGCCGGTTTCACACGTCCTGATATTTCCGGTACCGGAAAAACCGGCACCGGAGACATCAGTGTCCGTGTGTGTACTACGTGTCACGCTGTCTAATGATATGTATACAATGTCAGTAAACTATTAATACAGGAACAACACTCTATACAACAACTAGTATAGCAACATCAGCATGTAAGTATAGAATAGATTTACCTGACACGATATCTGCTGAACTCAGGGTTAATCTTGAGGACTTGATGAGCTGAAACAGGAAAGAGGTGGACCGGGATCTAACCTGACCCTAAACTGGGGTCCTAACAAATCCCTCACCTTGGAGGTACTGATAATGGTTCAGAGGTCCAAGTCTCCAACCTAACCCTGTCTCCTATCAGACCCTGAACCCTGTAATCAGTCCTAAGAAGGATCCTGACTACCACCAAAGGGATATGGGCTGATCTCAGCTAAATACACAGATTAGACATATAAGACAGACAGGATAACACTCGCTTGCATACACACTCAAACACCAAAGGAACATAAATGGTCTGGGAAATAAACTCTAACCAAGTTGAGCTTAGAACAACTAAGGAGCTCACAACTAAAGTCTATACAGATTCATTCCTATCTGTGGTCTGCATGAAGGTTTCACTGGCAACTCCCCAAGCAGACAACCAGGAATTTAAAGGAAACCAATCAACAAATAATCAATTGCAGCCGGGAGAAACTGCACCCAGTCCCAGCACCGAGCACAGACAGAATTAACGCCCTAGCTGCCAAACACAAAGAAACAGCAGCTCAGCTGTGAGAAGTCAAAATGTGCAACCGCGACGATCTTCGTGGCAATGCACACATGACAGTACCCCCCCTTCTACGAGGGGCCTCCGGACCCTCAGGGCCAGGCCTGCCCGGGTGAGTTCTGTGGAAGGTCCGAACCAAACGATCTGCGTTAACATCAGACGCAGGGACCCACGTCCTCTCCTCTGGACCATACCCCTTCCAATGCACCAAGTACTGAAGGGACCGGCGATTCAGACGTGAGTCAATGATCTTTGATACTTGAAATTCCAAGTTACCATTGACCAACACAGGAGGAGGAGGTAGAGGTGACGGTATGACTGGTGCCACATACCTTTTAAGTAATGACTTGTGGAACACATTATGAATTTTAAACGTAGGAGGGAGGTCCAGACGAAATGCCACAGGATTAATTATGGAACTGATCCTGTACGGCCCGATGAATCTGGGACCCAGTTTCCAGGAGGGCACTTTAAGTTTTATATTCTGGTAGACAACCATACCAGATCGTTCACATTCAGATCTTGACCAGAAACTCTCCTCCTATCAGCCATACGTTTGTAACGGTTCCCCATCGCACTCAGATTATTCAATACACCTCTCCACACAGAAGCAAGTGACGACGAATAACGCTCCTCCTCAGGAACCCCAGAAGGGCCCCCCCCATTGAAAGTACAAAACTGGGGATGGAAACCATATGCCCCAAAAAACGGGGACTTACCAGTGGACTCGCTCCGCCTGTTGTTAAGAGCGAACTCTGCCAGAGGCAAGAAAGAAGACCAGTCCTCTTGGTTCTCTGAGACAAAACACCGGAGATATGTCTCTAAGCTCTGATTCAGACGCTCTGTCTGACCATTGGTCTGCGGATGAAAAGCTGAGGAAAATGACAATTGCATCCCCCGACGTAAACAAAATGCCCTCCAAAATTTGGACACAAACTGAGACCCCCTATCTGACACCACATCAGAAGGCAACCCATGAAGTCTAACGATCTCCCTAATGAACACCTGCGCCAGAGTTTTAGCATTAGGGAGTGCAGGAAGAGCAACGAAATGTGCCATCTTACTGAACCTGTCAACAACCACCAGTATGACAGTATTCCCTGACGACGGAGGAAGGTCCGTAATGAAGTCCATAGATAAATGAGTCCATGGACGCTCCGGAAGTTTCAAGGGTAAAAGGGTCCCAGACGGACGGGTATGAGGGGTTTTAGAGCAAGCACACACCCCACATGACGCGACAAAAGTTATAACATCTTTATTAGCATTAGGCCACCAAAACCGGCGAGAAAGGAGATCTAAAGTAGCCTTACTCCCTGGATGTCCTGCTAGAGCAGAATTATGATGTGCCTCAATAACCTTTTGTCTCAACAGATTTGGGACAAACAGTCTCCCTGGAGGTCCTGCAGGGGCGTCCCCCTGAGCCTCTAACACCTCCTCCTCAAGCTCAGAAAATACAGCCGACACTACCACCCCATCCTGAAGGATAGGACTCGGGTCATCCGTTTTCCCGGCCCCTGGGAAACTGCGAGACAAGGCATCAGCCTTTACATTCTTAGACCCCGGGCGATAAGTGACGACAAAATTAAACCTGGTAAAAAACAACGACCATCGAGCTTGTCTGGAATTCAGACGCTTACGGATTCCAAATACAACAGGTTCTTGTGATCAGTAATAACGGTGACCGGGTGGACTGCCCCCTCCAAAAAGTGACGCCATTCTTCAAAAGCTAACTTAATGGCCAAAAGTTCCCTATTGCCGATATCATAATTCCTTTCGGCGGACGACAATTTCTTAGAAAAGAAAGCGCACGGATGCCATTTACCAGGGGACGGACCCTGGGACAATATAGCACCCACCCCTACGTCAGACGCATCCACCTCCACAATGAACGGCTGAGATGCATCTGGTTGGATGAGAACGGGTGCCGAAGCAAAACATTTCTTCAAAGAGGAAAAGGCTTGGCAAGCTTTGTCCGACCATTTAGAAAAATCCGTCCCTTTTCTTGTCATGTCAGTGAGAGGTTTGACGACAGATGAGAAATTACAAATAAATTTCCGGTAGTAGTTAGCAAACCCCAAAAAACGCTGCAGAGCCTTAAGATCCCCTGGCTGATCCCATTCAAGCACTGCTCTCACCTTTTCAGGGTCCATACGGAAACCGGAGGCTGACACCAAAAAACCCAAAAACTGGAGTTCCTGTACGGCAAATACACACTTCTCCAGTTTGGCGTATAGTTTATTGTCTCGCAAGATCTGCAACACCTGTCTCACATGCTCCTGATGAGACACAAGATCTGGCGAGTAAATTAAAATGTCGTCCAAATATACAACCACAAACAGCCCCACAAGGTGACGAAAAATGTCATTAACAAAATGTTGGAATACTGCTGGTGCAGTAGTCAGACCAAAAGGCATGACTAGGTTCTCATAATGTCCCTCCGGCGTGTTAAACGCCGTTTTCCACTCATCCCCCTCTTTTATCCTAATCAGATTATACGCCCCCCTGAGATCCAATTTAGAAAACCATTTGGCGCCAACAATTTGATTGAAGAGATCAGGAATAAGAGGGAGTGGATACGGATCTCGAACAGTAATCCGATTAAGTTCACGGAAATCCAAGCAAGGGCGTAGGCCTCCATCTTTCTTCTTCACAAAGAAGAACCCCGCGGCTACTGGGGAAGATGAAGGTCTAATATGCCCTTTGGCCAGACTTTCAGAAATATAATCTTTCATAGCCTGCCTCTCAGGACCAGAAAGATTATACAACCTAGCTTTAGGCAACTTAGCATCAGGAAGGAGATTAATAGAGCAGTCATACACGCGATGAGGAGGCAACTCCTGACACCCCTCCTCAGAGAAAACATCCCCAAAATCCTCCAAAAAAGGAGGCAATGTACTAGGCACGACCGCACTGATGACTGTGTTCATGCAGTTGCTTTTGCAAAACTCACCCCATTGGCTTATTTCTCTGGACTGCCAATTAATCACAGGGTTATGTTTAACCAACCAAGGAAGTCCCAACACAATGGGAGTAGGTAGACCCTCCAACACATAACAAGATAATTGTTCCCTATGTATTGCCCCTACCCGAAGGTCAATGTTATGAACCTCATGAACAAAGCTACCTTGGCCGAGAGGCCTGGCGTCAATGGAGAATATAGGGATCGGTTTGACCAATACACTCAGATGCATACCTTGAGCCTGAGCAAACTGAGCGTCAACCAGATTAGCCCCGGAACCACTATCAAGAAGAACAGACAATCTCTCCACTCTCGTACCAACTACCACCTCCACTGGTACAAGGAACTGAGAAGAACTGGCGGATGAAATACATACTCCCAGGTTGTCGTCCACCACACAACCTGGGATTAACAGTTTTCCGGCGACTTTTGGCTCAACAAGGCACGGGATGGACATTCTCCAACAAAATGTCCCTCTTTCCCGCAGAAAAAACATCTTCTAGTCCTGCGGCGTACCGCCAATCCCCTCCTACGAAATGATGTCCCTCCCAACTGCATAGGCTCATCCGAACAGACAAGGGGAACCTCAACATAAGGGACTTTAGTGGTAGGTGGAGAAACAACAGGGAGTGGGGTTACCTCACCCCTCTCCCGAAGCCGTCTATCAGTACGGATAGCTAAGGCCATAGCAGCCTCCAGAGAAGGAGGAGACTCATACTGAGCCAAAACGTCTTTTAATTTATCAGAAAGCCCATGACAAAACTGGCTCCTAAGAGCTGGGTCATTCCACTGAGTATCTGTGGCCCATCTACGAAACTCAGAAGCAAATTCCTCTGCCGGACGATCTCCCTGCTGTATCTTACGTAATTTTGTCTCAGCAAGAGAGACCCGATCTGGGTCATCATATACCAATCCCAGGGCAGTAAAAAATTGATCTACAGACAGTAGAGCCGGGATCCCGGAGGAAGGGGAAATGCCCAGGATTGAGGGTCCCCTTGCAGAAGTGAAATAACAATTCCCACTCTCTGCTCCTCACTCCCTGATGATCGAGGCCGAAGCCGAAAATACAATTTACATGCCTCCCGGAAGGTGAAAAATTTGTCTCGCCCACCAGTGAACCTGTCCGGGAGAGCTACTTTAGGTTCAACTCTGGTTTGCTCCAGGGGAGACAAAACTTTGGACTTAATGTCCGTCAGCTCCATGGATAATCCCTGCAACTGCAGAGCCAGCTGGGCTACTGGATCCATGGTAACTGGAGATAATTTTTAAGGCCAGTGAAAATGTCACGCTGTCTAATGATATGTATACAATGTCAGTAAACTATTAATACAGGAACAACACTCTATACAACAACTAGTATAGCAACATCAGCATGTAAGTATAGAATAGATTTACCTGACACGATATCTGCTGAACTCAGGGTTAATCTTGAGGACTTGATGAGCTGAAACAGGAAAGAGGTGGACCGGGATCTAACCTGACCCTAAACTGGGGTCCTAACTAATCCCTCACCTTGGAGGTACTGATAATGGTTCAGAGGTCCAAGTCTCCAACCTAACCCTGTCTCCTATCAGACCCTGAACCCTGTAATCAGTCCTAAGAAGGATCCTGACTACCACCAAAGGGATATGGGCTGATCTCAGCTAAATACACAGATTAGACATATAAGACAGACAGGATAACACTCGCTTGCATACACACTCAAACACCAAAGGAACATAAATGGTCTGGGAAATAAACTCTAACCAAGTTGAGCTTAGAACAACTAAGGAGCTCACAACTAAAGTCTATACAGATTCATTCCTATCTGTGGTCTGCATGAAGGTTTCACTGGCAACTCCCCAAGCAGACAACCAGGAATTTAAAGGAAACCAATCAACAAATAATCAATTGCAGCCGGGAGAAACTGCACCCAGTCCCAGCACCGAGCACAGACAGAATTAACTCCCTAGCTGCCAAACACAAAGAAACAGCAGCTCAGCTGTGAGAAGTCAAAATGTGCAACCGCGACGATCTTCGTGGCAATGCACACATGACACTACGTGCGGCACACGTGTGGCAACCGTGTGCCACCCGTGTGCTGCATCTGAGCCGCCCTGGGACTGTTTGGGAACTCGGACCCGAGCCCGTTGATCTCAATGGGGAATATCACGGCAGCCACGGCTCTGTCCGTGGCCCTGGGCGCTCACCTTCATAAAGGGGAATATTTACAGGGGAGAATGTCAGTAGACGTGACCCACCTGTGGTGTCTGGTGAGGATTACCAGCGCTGCAGCAGTCCACTGAGGCCGGTGTTATGGCAGCTAGGGTGGCATCGCTCCCCACAGATGGAGCGGCCTTCAGGGCAGCATAAGGTGTAGGCATGCAGGACGGAGGGAATCCGGCAGGGTAGGAACAAGAAGGTGGACACACACACAAGTCACTTTGGTACCTTTACTGGAGATGGTGCAGGTACATCCCAGAGCACTGTAGGGTGAAGGGTGCCTTTCTGTATATTTTGAGTTTCTGGCCTGCCTGTAGCTGGGCCTAACTTAGTCTCTGTCCTGCACTGGCTGACCTTGTGGTAGGACCTTCTCCTGGAGTACACTTTCCCTGCTTATCGTATCTCCGTGTCCCCTGGCCCTGTTACGTATCAGCTCTGTGGTGCTCCTGGGACCTGTAGTCCTTCAGGAATTTCGGTGGTCTCCTACTGGGTCGTGGAGATCCCTGTAGGCTCGGACCCGGGGTCTGGTTTGTACTTGCTGGGGTGAGCTGGTAAGGCTCCTCTGCCCCTTTTCTACTCTCCTCTTGCCTCCGGCCTACTCGGGCCCTCACAAGGTTATACACACTGGCAGTTGGTGGGCTGACTCTTCTGCCGCTCTCCAGAGCATCGGCACACTCTTAGCTCTCTAGCCTGATGTGCTGGACTCCTCAGCTAGACTGAACAGAACTCCTCCACAGACTGAGCTTCACTTCACTCTGCCCTGCAGAATCACTCTGCTCTGCAGACTGCAGACTTCAGACTCTACTCTTCAGACTAACTGACTTCCTGCCTTCACCCCCTTTTATATCCCAATCAGGGCTCCCTCTGGTGGACTGAGGATGGGTAAAAGGTGTGTGTATGTAGTGAGACCTCTAGTGGACGAATCCTTCATGTACCCTTCTAGGACATGTGAAACCGAGCGTAGCTGGGCTCCACATTCCCCCCTAGTAAAGCTCAGCACTCCCGGGCTGAAGTACATTTTTGTTCCAAAAATAGCAATAACAATGAACAATTAACAATTAACTATTAACAATCTTCCCTTTACGGGAGGTGAGGGCACTTGAATTGTTGCGCAAAAGGTAAGTAACTATATATATATGTACATGGCAAAAGCAGTTAGAGAAATGAGTAACCAAAAAGTCCAAGTCTCTTTTGGAAAGGTTACTCAAAGGGTAATAGAAAACAATTGAGCAGTGTTCATTTCACTTGAATTGTCAATAGGAGAAAAAGACAAAATTAATAAGCAACTAGGTCAAGACATAATAGAAGTAACAATATGATACAATATTATACAGTATCCCAATGGTAACTATTCTCCATACTTACTACGTACTGATCTACGTGGTGCTGGGATCGGTGAGGTATCGATGTTCGTATTTTCAGTTACTCTGGCTGCCCTACGTGTGGGTAAATTAATAAATTGCCTCAACCTTTCTAGGGGACTGGCAAGTATACCATTAGCTGGACCATCTGGCTCTGCTTCTTCTTGGGATTCTTCTTCTTGGATTCTTCTTCTTGGGATTCTTCTTCAACAGGCTCTACTGCGGCAACCGGCTCTTCTGCAGCACTTACAGGTTCCACTGGCTGTAGAGGTTCTTCTTGCTGTTGAATTTGAGAAGCAGTTATAATCCCAGTACTCCAATTGTTTCAAGGCCAATCTGCCGGAAAGTCTCCTAATTCAGTATGTATGACTGCCTCTTCAGGTTCCTCCGGAGTGACGAAAGGCTCTTCTTCCTGGAGCTTTAACAGATCCGGACACAACTTCAGGTGGTCCCTAGATACAGTTGTAGTCGTTCTCCCTCCATCTTTACTGATTAAACACGCTTTCCTGTTATCAAACCTGGAATTCAACACAGTGTAAGACTCTCTTTCCCACTGATCGTCGACTTTGTGCATCCTCCTCTTTCTTTTCAGTACGACCTCTCCAGGTGTGAAGGGTTCTGCTGGCGCACACTTGTTGTAGCGAGTCTCTTGCTTGTCTCTCACCTGAGTGAGACCATCTTTGACACAGGCCTGTACTTTTCTGTACTGCTCCTGTCTGGTCGTGTCCCAGACCTCAGTGGTCACATCTGTTTCGGGCTCTACAACACCAAGCTCCAGATCCATGGGCAGCTTTCCTGGTCTTGCCCACATAAGATAAGCTGGGGTGCAATTGGTGGAACTCACAGGTATGTGATTGTACAGATATACCAGGTCAGGTAGTAGGTCTGGCCACTGATTTCTCTCCTCAAGTGGTAAGGTCTTCAGCAGGTCGATGACAATGTTGTTCATCTTTTCACAGAGACCATTGGTTTGTGGGTGGTGCGGTGTGGTTCTTATCTTTTTACATCCGTACAGATGGCAGAACTCTTTGAACAATTTGGCCTCGAAGGCTGGGCCTTGGTCCGTTAGCACCTGCTCAGGGTATCCATGGGGTCTGCAGAAATACGCTTGGAACGTCTTTGCTGCTGTCTCTGCCATCAGATCTTTGATTGGGGCGACCACCAGGAGACTGGAGTAGTGATCCACCATGGTCAGGGCATAGGAGTATCCTGACCGGCTGGGTGACAACTTGACATGGTCCAGGGCCACGATCTCCAAGGGTTGAGTCATCCTGATGGGTTGCAGGGGTGTCTTCTGGCTGCTGTAGTCTTTTCTTCTGAGGCCACAGGGTCCACAGTCTCTGCACCATCTCTCAATGGAGCTGCGCATTCCCACCCAGTAGAAACGACACTTCAACAGGGTCTCTAGCTTCTTCCAGCCAAAGTGCCCCACCTGATCGTGGTAGGCTTCCAACACCATCTGGATGTCCGTCCGGGGACCACTATCTGCCATACCATTTCATGGGTTTTTGGATTGACATACCTCCGGCACAGCTTCTAACGGTAGATAAACAGCCGGCTTCTCTCATTCCACAGCTGCCTTGCTTGTGGAGATGCATCCTTCTCCAAGGAGGAACCTTCTTGAGTTATCAGCTCCTTGATACGACTGACAACCGGATCACTGTCCTGGGTCTCCTTCCAGCTGTGGTGAGGTAAAGGGTTTAACGTCTTACCACGCTGCCTCCTGAAGGCTCGTTGCTCGAGGCTCATCCCATTCCTGTGAAAGGCAGGTAGTTCAATCTCCTCCAGGTCATCCACTTCCTCTTCTGTGTCAGACTGGTGAGGCATCCTGGACAGGGCATCAGCGTTGGCGTTTTTGCAGCCCGCCCGGTACTTGATGGTGAATCGATAGTTTGACAGCCGAGCCATCCATCGTTGCTCCATGGCTCCCAGTCTGGCTGTTTCCAGATGCGTTAAGGGGTTATTGTCAGTGTAGGCAGTGAACTTGCTGGAGGCTTGGTAGTGCTTGAACCTTTCAGTAATGGCCCAGACCAGCGCCAGGAACTCCAACTTGAAGCTGCTATAGTTCTCTGGGTTCCTCTCGGTCGGTCGGAGCTTCCTGCTTGCATATGCAATGACTTTCTCTAGGCCATTTTGCTTCATACTTAGGACAGCTCCCAATCCTTCGTTGCTGGCATCTGTATACAGCAGGAACGGTTGGCTGTAGTCAGGGTAGGCTAGGATCTCATCACCTGTCAGGATCTCCTTCATTTCTTTGAATGCTTCAGCCTGTTCCTTACCCCAGTGGAACGAAGAATTTCTGCTCTTGAGGTACTGTCCCACCAGAAGGTCTTGCAGAGATGCTGCTTTCTTAGTGTAGTCCTTTACAAACCTCCAGTAGTATCCTGTCAGTCCCAGGAACTGACGCATGTCTTTGAGGTTCTTCGGCTCCGGCCACTTCTGGATGGTGGTGACCTTCTCGGGGTCGGGCGCTACTCCCTCTGAGCTGCCAATATGTCCCCGGTATACTGTACCTTTTGTTTGAGCATGTGGCACTTTGAAGGCTTCAGTTTCATCCCATACTGGGACAGTGACTCGAATACCTCCGCCAGGTGCTTCAAGTGATCTTCATACGTTTTGGAGTACACAATTACGTCGTCCAGGTATAGTAACACAGTCTCGAAGTTGAGGTATCCCAGGCAGCACTCCATCACTCTCTGAAATGTTCCAGGGGCACTGCTGAGTCCAAACGGCATTCTGTCGAACTCACAGAGTCCTATCGGGGTGGTGAAGGCCGTGTTCTCACGATCCTTCTCAGCCACAGCTACTTGCCAGTACCCACTAGTGAGGTCAAGGGTGGAAAAGTAATTAGCAGACTTTAAGGCAGCCAGTGATTCCTCAATATGTGGTAAAGGGTATGCATCTTTATGTGTAATGCGATTTACTTGTCTGTTATCCACACACATTCTCATGCTTCCATCCTTTTTCCTGACTAGAACTAGGGGAGCTGCCCAAGGACTACAACTATCCCTTATCACCCCAGCCTTTTTCATATCCTGCAACATTTCCTTGGTTTCTAGTAGTGTGCTGGAGGTATGGGCCTGTACCGTTCCTTAATGGGAAGATGACTGCCTGTGGGGATATGATGTTGCACTCCCTTAATCTTCCCAAAATCAAGTGGGTGTTTGCTGAATACCTGTGCATATTCATGGACCACCCAATGTACCCTCTGTTTCTGGTGAGCTGGAGAGGTGTCTGTCCCAACATGGATCTGCTGCCACCAATCTTCCACCTTGGTTGCCTGGCCATTAACCTCCACTGGTTTTGAGGAGGCTAAGGACTCATTTGTGTGAATGGAGTTATTATCTACAGCATGTAACTTGGCAACAGTGGCATAACGTGGTAATTTGACTTCATCTTCCCCCCCAGTTGAGAAGATGCACTGGCACCCTCCCATTGGGTACCTCCACTACCCCTCTGGCAGTTGAGTGTAGGTCTGTGTTCTGAACAAAGGGGTTCTACTACTGCTTGGTAGCTCTGTCTTCTCAGACCTATTGCTGCTCTACACCAAATAAGCATTTCACTCATTGGGGGCATCACAATGGGGTTCGGGTCTGTTACCCGTACATTACCAATTTCACCACCAGTCAGTTCTACTTGCTGCTGGCACATCAGGGCCCGGATCTCCTTCTGGATCGCTTTCTTTTGCCCTGGTCTGGCAACATCGGTGAGCTGTTGGAGTAAGAACACAACCTCCTCCAAACAGTTACCAATAATGTTAGTACCTAGAACCACATTCAGTCCATTTTCCTCATTAACAGTTTTTACTACAATAAGTCCCTGGTCCTTTAATTCCACCCTTCCCACCTTTATGTCTACGTTTTTAGCCTCCAGTAAGTCAAGAGGGAGGCCGTTAGAGGCGTATACCGCAAAGTCAGGATTTGGGGGTTGGAGGTCGTCCATAGACCAGTAACGGTTATAAAGGATATCAGGTACGACGGTTACCTGGGATCCGGTGTCCAGCAGGGCAGGTATTGCGATCCCGTCCAGTATGATGGACAGGAAAGGTCTTCCTCCCACAAACCTGCGGTGCCAGTCTGAGGGGCCTGATGAGTCTATTCCTGGGTGCTGGCCCTCGGACCCAGGGTTTGCCCGTTTAAAGGACACTGGCGTGCGGTGTGACCTTCCTTCTGGCAGCGGTAGCAGACGATCCCTCGGTGAGGATGGCGCTGGTCATTGGTCCTTCCTGGGGGGTGGCGTTGTCCTCCTCCGGGGTGGCGACGTCCTCCTTCTCCTCCGGTTCATCCAGGGGACTGTTATGTTTCGGTAGCTGAGGAAGACATGAACAACAGCAGGGCAGCCGAACACCTGAGATGTTGGTAACTGATGGGTTGCAGATTCCTAAACTAACGACACAACTAGAGGTAGCCGTGGAGCGTTCGTACGTTAATCCTAGATGCCTCGTCACAGCCTGAGAGATAACTACACCTAAAGGCAGAAAGATGAAAGCTATCTGCCCCGGAGCAGATCCCCAAAGAAAATAGGAAGCCCCCAAACATATAATGGCGGTTAGACAAGATGAAGATACAAACATAGGCAGAAAATAGACTGAGCAAACGCTGGGGCCAAGAGCTGACTAAATAGGATAGGACAGGAGAGATTACTTTCTGCAACCCAGAAAACCCTACAAAAATCCAACAATTCTGATTACAAAAATACTGAAATCACACGATCTCGCCACCCACTATATCAGATCTCAGTGAGAACAAAAACCAAGCCACAGCCGCTGAAAAAACAGGAAAAAGCAAATGAGCAAATAACATTGGCTGCAGATAAACTGTGAGGAGCTCAGGCCCCAGGAGGGGACCTGGCTGACCTCCACAAAAGTGCAGAAAACAATGCAAAAAGCAAGCACATAAAGAAAAGCAAAAAATATCTTATCTGAAAGCAGGAGATGCAGGCAAGACTCCAGCAAACTTCCAAATGAACCAGGAACCACAATTGAGACAAGAACAATTGATCACCGGCAACCATCATGGGAGGGAACCTCCCTTATATCAGACCAGTCAGTGAACCAGATTGTCAGTCCTCGCTGAAAGGTTCAGTACTGTCTGTAACCACCAGAGGGAGCCTCTGCTCAAAAACCATCTCTAGCACATTCATAACAGGGGACATCCTCAGGGCAGTCGGCTAGCAGGATCTTTCCTTCTGTCTCCGGTTCCGTCCGCAGTTGCAGGGCACTCATTACAGTGGCCAGGTTTTTGGTCAGCTGGCGCACTTCTGAGCGCAGACAGTCCAGCTCAGTAGGGGGCGCTGCCTGCGCTTTGGCTTCAGCAACCAGCAGTGAAAAGGTGGGTGCTGCTGGCATTAGAGTAGCCTTACCCTGGTATCGTTGGGTTGCCGTATTTGCTGTTTCCAGGGGTTGCAGTCCCTTTATAGCCATGTCCTTAAGGGCATCAAAGGTAGCATCTGGATGATCCAAGGACCACCAACGCACAGTCCTGCTTTCCGCTTGGGACCTCAGTCCCCGTACAAATTGTTCCTTTAGCATTTTATTCTCATTGGTGACGCTCATGGGATTAGCCTGTTTGAGAGCTCGCAGGGCCCCTTGTAAACGGCAGACATAATCCCGCAAGCTGTCCTCTGATTTCTGGGAGCATTCGGAGGTCTGTTTCGGTGCGGTCGTCAAAGGCGGTCTGTAACTTCAGGAAAATTGCGGGCATTGACTCCTGGTCTGCAGCCGACCACGTTTCCGCTTCTCTCTCCGCAGCGCCAGTTAATTGTCCCACTACTACTGCAGCCCTTTCCTTATCTGACATAGAGTACATGTCCAGTATGCTGCATATTTTGCACTTGAATCCCGAAAGGGTGTCTGGCTTGCCGCTGTACTGGGGAAGCCACTTTGCTCCAGGCATGTACGGCAGCGTCAGCGGTACTATCGGGGCCACAGGCCCAGGTGAGGGTGCGGCTGCTGCGGCCGGCATGGTAGCGGTCGAGGGCTGGTCAGCAGGGTTGTCGGCTTGGGCCGTGCCGCTGGACGAGGGCTGTGACATCCTGGCTCCCCCCTAGTGAACCATGGCCTACCTTCCTCTGTAGGCTACAGCTCCGCAGGGCACAGTCGCTTGAAGGACCTGCGTCGCTGGCGCTCTGACGTCAGAGCGTTCACTGGAGCTCCTTGTCACGACAAGCCGCCCGTCAGCGTGTGGGGGCGTGTCCAGAACTCAGCGCGTTTTTTACAGGTATGCCTCCTAGTTTTCCCGCGGTGACATGATAATGGCGAACAATGGAGGGAAATCTTCACCACTATACGAGATAGTCTTTTAGTAAAGCGCACAGTACCCGGTGGCAACGGGCACCACTTCTTCCTTTGCTGCGGGGAACGCAATCCTGTTTGTGATGCCAGTCAGGATGAGCCGCCCTGGGACTGTTGGGGAACTCGGACCCAAGCCCGTTGATCTCAATGGGGAATATCACGGCGGCCACGGCTCTGTCCGTGGCCCTGGGCGCTCACCTTCAAAAAGGGGAATATTTACAGGGGAGAATGTCAGTAGATCGTGACGCCACCTGTGGTGTCTGGTGAGGATCACCAGCGCTGCAGCAGTCCACTGAGGCCGGTGTTATGGCAGCTAGGGTGGCATCGCTCCCCACAGATGGAGCGGGCCTTCAGGGCAGCATAAGGTGTAGGCATGCAGGACGGAGGGAATCTGGCAGGGTAGGAACAAGAAGGTGGACACACACACAAGTCACTTTGGTACTGTCATGACCCAGGACGGGGTTTTGTCTTTGCCCCGTCCTGGTCAGACTGGGGTTAATGGTTTCAGCCTCTCTCTGGCAGAGGGCGGCTATTTAGTTGCCAATTGACCTAGGTCTGGTGTCAGTTATACTCCTGCCCTCGGCTGAGTTAGTTGACCTCCTGTGTGCCTGTGCCTTGTGCCTGATCTTGTTGCTTGTTTGGTTTTGACCCGGTCCGTCTCTTCATTGTGAGTTTGTCTACTGTCTTGGTACTGTGTATTTGCCCGTTCTGGTTTTCTGATCCCTTGGCTACGTTCTGGTTATTCTCTGCCTGCTCCACTTGTACTGCGTTGCTCCCTCTGTGTATGACCTGGCTATCCTGACTATCCGTTTTGTCTATGCCCCTTGGTAACTCTGTCCCGTAGTTACCCTTCTAGGAGTTTTCCTTCAGCTCATAGCTCTCTGGAGCTTAGGCCACGCACACCAGCAGTCACGTGCGTAAGGTCCTCTGGCCTGAAACAATCTCTGTCTGTTACTGCCTTCTCTGAGAGACCTGTGGCCGGCGCCACCCCTTGGCAGTCACGTGCTTAGGGTCCTGTTAGTCTGAAGCACGCATCTTCTACCCCGCTCCACAGGTATCTTTGAGTGCAGTCTGTCTTATTCAGGACACGCGCACTGGCTCAGTGAGCAAGTGCAGTGCGGTGTTCGTGATATTATAACTGACCGCTACCTTTTTTTTTTTTTCTTCCTGTGTGTGTTATGGATCCTATGTATGCCCTTTCTGAGCAGGTAAAGCACCTGACTCAGATGTCTCAGAAACTGAATGAGGAACAACGAGCTCTGTCTCAGTCTCAGCAGCTGATGGCTGACACTGTGCAGGGGGGCTTTATCATCTGGTGCTCATGGGACAGGGGTTCAAGCTGTTACATTAGTTTCCCCAGAGCCCCCGGTTAAATTACCAGATACCTTTTCTGGAGATAGAAAGGAATTTAAAGTTTTCAAAGAGGGCTGTAAGCTTTTTTTCTCTTTAAGACCGCACTCTTCTGGGGATGAAAGTCAGAGGGTGGGGGTCATTATGTCTCTGTTAAGGGGAGCCCCCAGGCTGGCTTGGGCTTTTTCCCTTCCTACCACTGCCCCTGAAAGAATGACTGTGGATGCATTTTTTGAGGCCCTGGGGCATATTTATGATGAGCCTGATCGAGTGCTGATGGCTGAGGACATGGTGATGAGTGTATGTCAGGGGAAGCACTCAGCCGAGTGGTTTTGCTCAGAGTTCAGACGCTGGGCTGCTGAGGTCTGTTGGGATGATGCCGCCCTCCGGGGCTTGTTCCGTAGAGGTCTGTCTGAACGTCTGAAAGATGCCTTGGCACTTCACCCTCCACCTGATTCTCTGGAGGACGCCATGACGCAGGCCGTCCGAATGGATCGCGAGAGGTGTGATGCAGGTTGAGACACCATTTTTCTCCAGTGGAAGGGGAGCCAGTCCTGTATTGGAGTCCATGGAGATGGGAGCCATCGACCTCAAAGAGAAAGAAAGGAGACGGAGGCGTTTAGAAAAGCTGTGTTTTTACTGCGGTGATCCTGGACATTGGAAAAAGAACTGTCCCTCCTGCCCACCGACTAACAAGCGACTGAGTCTGGGTGATCATCGTGGAGGTCACTCAGACTCTCAGGTACCCTTTCCTTCATTTTCTAAGATACTGTTAAAGGTGGAACTTGGTGTGAAGAACTGCTTTTTCCTTACTTCAGCTTTTGTGGACTGTGGGTCATCATTGAACCTGATTGACTCTAAGCTGGTGGCCAGCTGTAGATTAGGGACAGTTAGGTTGGAGACTCCTATAAAAATAATGGCCATTGATTCTACACCTCTCACCAAGGATGGTGTCCATTTTGTCTCTGAAGAATTCACCCTCAGGGTGGGGGCCCTTCACCAGGAGCGTATGTCATGTTTTGCTTTGGATAACCTCTCTGCTGGCCTGGTGTTAGGGTTTCCCTGGTTGCAACGGCATAACCCGATTATTGACTGGGATTCCCGTGATATTGTTAAATGGAGATCTAATTGTTCTGAAAGATGTCTTGCTACTGTGTCTGTGTCGTCCGTTGGTCTGGAAGGTATTCCGGAGTACCTGAAGGACTATGCGGACGTTTTCTCTGAAAAAGAGGCTGAAGTTTTACCACCACACCGTCCATTTGATTGTGCCATTGACCTGGTTCCAGGTACTAAATTGCCCAAGGCCCGCTTGTATAACCTCTCGGGTCCCGAGCGGGCTGCTATGAAAGAATACATTTCCGAGAGCCTTCGTAAGGGACACATTCGTCCTTCTGTTTCCCCCATGGCGGCGGGGTTCTTTTTCGTTAAGAAAAAAGACGGGGGTTTGCGCCCATGCCTCGATTTTCGAGAGTTAAATAAGATAACTGTGAGAAATACTTACCCCCTCCCACTTATTCCTGATTTGTACAACCAGTTGTCTGGGGCTAAGTGGTTTTCGAAATTGGATCTGCGGGGGGCATATAACCTTATCTGGGTCCGGGAGGGGGATGAGTGGAAGACTGCTTTTCTCACTACTGAAGGGTTGTTTGAAAACTTGGTCATGCCTTTCGGTCTGACCAACGCACCAGCAGTCTTCCAAAATTTTATTAATCATGTGTTCTCTGACTTTATTGGGCGTTTTATGGTTGTGTATTTGGATGACATTCTTATCTACTCGCCTGATAAACAAACTCACAATGATCATCTTCGGGCAGTTCACCAAAGGCTCCGGGAGAACTGTCTCTTTGCTAAGCTAGAGAAATGTTCATTCTTCGTTCAGGAACTGTCATTTCTGGGGTTCATTGTGTCTGCTGAGGGGTATCGCATGGATCCCAATAAGGTGCAGGCCATTGTTGATTGGGTACAACCTCGTGATTTGAAGGCTCTGCAGCGTTTCTTAGGATTCGCAAATTACTATCGCAAGTTTATAAGGGGGTTCTCGCAGGTAGTTAAACCTCTCACAGATCTGACTCAAAAGGGGGCTGATGTCAAGAATTGGTCAGCCGCAGCGGTGGCGGCGTTTCAGTTCTTAAAAAAATGTTTCATGTCTGCTCCGGTTCTTATTCAACCGGACCCGTCTGAACCATTTATTGTTGAGGTGAACACCTCGGAGGTGGGGGTGGGGGCAGTGTTGTCCCAGGGACCCGCCACTTTGACTAATTTGAGACCCTGTGCCTTTTCTCTAAGAAATTCTCTCCTGCGGAGAGAAACTATGATGTTGGGAATCGAGAACTTCTGGCCGTGAAGTTGGCCTTTGAAGAATGGAGGCATTTTTTGGAGGGTGCTGTCCATCCTATTACCGTGGTTACGGACCACAAGAACCTAGCTTACATTGAGTCTGCTAAAAGGTTGACTCCTAGACAGGCAAGATGATCACTTTTTTTTCCAGATTCCAGTTCTCCATCACTTTTCGGCCAGGATCCAAAAATGTCAAGGCTGATGCCTTGTCACGCAGTCTGGATCCGGTGTCTCCCCCCAAACCTCCATCCTCCATTCTTCAGCCTGGGGTGGTGGTGGCAGTTGTTTCTGCTGGGTTGGAGCAGGAGATTCGGGAAGCTCAGTCTCTTGCCCCTCCGGCTAAGCCGGTGGATAAACTTTTTGTACCAGTTCAATTTCGTCTCAGGGTCCTTCGGGAATTCCACGACTCAGTTCTGGGTGGACATCCTGGAATCTCGGCTACCCGGAGGGCCATCTCTAGGATATTCTGGTGGTCTTCTTTAGCCTCTGATGTTGGGGAATTTGTGTCTGCTTGTGGGGTATGTGCCCGTGCGAAACCCCCCCATAACCGGCCGACCGGGGAATTAGTGCCACTGCCAATTCCTGATAGACCATGGACCCATTTGTCCATGGATTTTATCACCAACCTTCCTCCTTCCAAGGGTAATACCGTCATTTGGGTAGTGGTGGACAGGTTTAGTAAACAAGCACATTTTGTACCCTTGTCGGCTTTACCTAATGCAGAAACGTTGTCCAGATTGTTTGTTGAGCATGTGGTGCGGTTGCATGGGGTACCCTTGAATGTGGTGCCTGATAGGGGGGTACAATTTGTTTCCAGATTTTGGAGGGCATTTTGTAAGAGGTTGGGTATTGATCTGTCTTTTTCATCCGCTTATCATCCAGAGACTAATGGGCAGACTGAGCGGACCAATCAGTCTTTAGAGCAAATCCTGCGTTGCCTGACCTCAGCCCGACAGGATGATTGGTGTACTGCGTTACCTTTGGCTGAGTTCGCGTTTAACAACCGTACTAACCAGTCTACGGGCACATCTTCCTTTTTCTGCAATTATGGGTTTCATCCACATTTTGGGGAGTTCTCCCGTTTGGACTCTGGGTGTCCTGGGGCGGATGGGACAATACAGCGGTTGGGGGAGTTATGGCAGGAGGTCCAAAGGAACATTACGAAGGCTCAGTCTAAATATAAGTTTTTTGCTGACAAAAAACGGTCTGTGGGGCCGGTGTTCCAGGTTGGGGATAAGGTATGGTTATCTTCTAGGAATATAAGGCTCAAGGTCCCCTCTGCGAAACTTGGACCTAAATTTATTGGTCCTTATGAAATTACGGAAGCAGTTAACCCGGTGGCATTTCGGTTGCGTCTCCCTCCGTCTCTACGGATTCCCAACGTTTTCCATAGGGCCCTTTTGAAACCTGTGGGGTCCTGTAGGGAAGGATCGTTGTCTTCCCCACCACCGGTTTTGGTAGATGGGCAGTCTGAGTACGAGGTGGAACGAATTCTTGACTCTAGGTTTGTCCGTCGTGCTCTTCAGTATCTGATACATTGGAAAGGCTACGGTCCAGAGGACCGGTCGTGGGTTCCTGCCCGATCTGTTCATGCGGATCAGTTGGTCCGGGCCTTTCATGCCAGGTGTCCTGAGAAACCCGGGGGTCCGGTGGCCCCCGTTGAGAGGGGGGTATTGTCATGACCCAGGATGGGGTTTTGTCTTTGCCCCGTCCTGGTCAGACTGGGGTTAATGGTTTCAGCCTCTCTCTGGCAGAGGGCGGCTATTTAGTTGCCAATTGACCTAGGTCTGGTGTCAGTTATACTCCTGCCCTCGGCTGAGTTAGTTGACCTCCTGTGTGCCTGTGCCTTGTGCCTGATCTTGTTGCTTGTTTGGTTTTGACCCGGTCCGTCTCTTCGTTGTGAGTTTGTCTACTGTCTTGGTACTGTGTATTTGCCCGTTCTGGTTTTCTGATCCCTTGGCTACGTTCTGGTTATTCTCTGCCTGCTCCACTTGTACTGCGTTGCTCCCTCTGTGTATGACCTGGCTATCCTGACTATCCGTTTTGTCTATGCCCCTTGGTAACTCTGTCCCGTAGTTACCCTTCTAGGAGTTTTCCTTCAGCTCATAGCTCTCTGGAGCTTAGGCCACGCCCACCAGCAGTCACGTGCTTAAGGTCCTCTGGCCTGAAACAATCTCTGTCTGTTACTGCCTTCTCTGAGAGACCTGTGGCCGGCGCCGCCCCTTGGCAGTCACGTGCTTAGGGTCCTGTTAGTCTGAAGCACGCATCTTCACCTCTACTGCCCCGCTCCACAGGTATCTTTGAGTGCAGTCTGTCTTATTCAGGAAACGCGCACTGGCTCAGTGAGCAAGTGCAGTGCGGTGTTCGTGATAGGTACCTTTACTGGAGATGGTGAAGGTACATCCCAGAGCACTGTAGGGTGAAGGGTGCACATCCAGATTCTCCCACTGAGCAGGTATAAGGCCTCCTGTTCCTTGCCTTTCTGTAATGAGTTTCTGGCCTGCCTGTAGCTGGGCCTAACTTAGTCTCTGTCCTGCACCGGCTGACCTTGTGGTAGGACCTTCTCTTGGAGTACACGCTCCCTGCTTATTGTATCTCCGTGTCCCCTGGCCCTGTTACGTATCAGCTCTGTGGTGCTCCTGGGACCTGTAGTCCTCCAGGAATTCCGGTGGTCTCCTACTGGGTCGTGGAGATCCCTGTGGGCTCGGGCCCGGGGTCTGGTTTGTACTTGCTGGGGTGAGCTGGTAAGGCTCCTCTGCCCCTTTTCTACTCTCCTCTTGCCTCTGGCCTACTCGGGCCCTCACAACGTTATACAAACTGGCAGTTGGTGGGCTGCCTCTTCTGCCGCTCTCCAGAGCGTCATCACGCTCTTAGCTCTCTAGCCTGATGTGCTGGACTCCTCAGCTAGACTGAACAGAACTCCTCTGCAGACTCAGCTTCACTTCACTCTGCCCTGCAGAATCACTCTGCTCTGCAGACTGCAGACTTCAGACTCTACTCTTCAGACTAACTGACTTCCTGCCTTCACTCCCTTTTATATCCCAATCAGGGCTCCCTCTGGTGGACTGAGGATGGGTGAAGGTGTGTGTATGTAGTGAGACCTCTAGTGGATGAATCCTTCATGCACTCTTCTAGGATATGTGAAACCGAGCGCAGCTGGGCTCCACACATCAGTACCACACGGACGGCCGCCGGGGAAAAATCGCTACTTTAAGCACTGTTCCCCGGCTGCAGGTGCTGAAGCTGTCTGTCATTCTCCCCTGCCCTACCAGTGGCCGTCTGAGAGGGTAGCGGGCATAGGGGATTCCGCGGGTGAGTGTGGGCTCCAGCTGCAGGAGCTCTATGGTCGAAATTCGTGGAGGAAATCTCCCGGCGGCAGAGCAGGGGAGAATGGCAGCCACGTCCATCACCTGCCACCGGGGAACAGCGCTTACAGTAGCACTTCTTCCCCGGTGGCCGTCCATGCACATGGAGGACAGTGTGCACTGTTCTCCGGGTGCACGTGTGCGGCACGTTTTGCGGCCCGTGTGTCCGGGTGTTTTGCACACAGACACTGGGTCTGTGAATGCACGCTGACGTGTGCATAGACCCATTCATTTGAATGGGTCTACATGTGTCAGTGTCTCCGGTACGTGAGAAAACTGTCACCACATGTACTGGAGAACCTGACGTGTGAAACCTGCCTAAGGCTGTGTTCGCATGTTGGAGAAATACTGTGTTTTTTGTTTTCTGTAGGATCAGCACCAAACATTCTTTCTCCCCTTATTGATGTGTTTTTGGTGCAGATGTGAAGCCGCATTTGTAATGTGCTTTTCATAGTACAGAAAAGCTTTAATTCTGCACTTAATAAAGTAACTGCAACTTTTTACATGTGTTCTTTTAAGACAAAAGTCTAGTTTTTATTAAAGATTTTTTACATAAATGGGGTAAAGAAAAAGGGGGAGACATATTATAAATACACAGTAATATGGACGCAAACAAGAACCAAATAACAGCATAAAAGAGAAATTTAAAGGGATGAAATATATAGGCAAAATAAAGGGTGGAAAGAGTTAAAGATGAAAAGGGAAAATGGATTATCAAGGAAAATGGGAAAAGGGAAAAAGTAAAAATTATAGGGATAGAAGGAAAATGAAAAAATTGGTATGTCCAAGATAGGCAAGGGAAAGGGGTTACGATACACATAAGATACCTTATATATTATTTAAGAGGTAGGAGTAGAATTAAAGGAATGGGAAAGGCAAGGAAAGGGAAAGGAATAACACCTGTAAAACAAGGGGTGAGACAAGCGTATAGATAAATACTCTTAAATAATGTAAAATGTGCAGCATTTATGCTACATGTTAACAAGATCTAAATATCAAAGCAAAGTGGATGTGATTCCATGAAATCTCCGCTCTCTGTGGTCTGAAGACACTACTGAACTGTGCGGTTTTGAAGCATTTTTTCTCTATAGGCTTTTTCAGAAAATACGCATATAGGAAAAAACACCGTTCCATTTTTTAAGGGCAGAATCAAAGCTTTTCTGTAATATTAAAATCTCTGCCTCATATCTGCACCAAAGAGGCATCAAATAAGAGGGAAAACGCATAAAAGAAACGCAGCAAACACGCAATAATCAGAGAAGATTGCTACTGTGTCGTCTGGTGCTGACACCTGCAGAAAAAAAGCAGCTGAAAGAAGGCAACGTTTACGCTACATGTGAACACTGCCTGAACATTACAGTTTTATTAAAATTTTTTATAGGTTTACTAGAGAGAAAATATCAATCACGCCATTTTTTTCTGTCATTTACCGATTCCCTTAAATAATCTGACCGCTATGATGTGTGAGTCGTTACGATTACAGGGACACCAAACATGTCTGTGTTATGTGCTGATTTGTGATGTTTATTATTTAAAAAAAAACATTAAAAATGACATTTTTTTTCATTATCAAGTGTTTTTCATTATTTTATAAAATGAAAAAATCTCTTATTCCCCCTCTAGAATAATCCTGGAATACAGATTAAGTGCACAAAATTCTGCCAGTGACATCTTTAGAATTTATGGCTCCACAGCTTAAAACACCTCTCTGTATTGTTCAAGACCTTATTTTTAATACTTTTAAAGGAACCAAAAAAAAGTTCTCTTTACCTCAGTAAACAGTTATATACAAAATGGATTTCTACTGATATGTATACTCTGCTTCTGTATTCATTGCCTGCAATACACAGGTCAAGATAACCAAATTCTCCTGTCTCCAGCATTGTGAGTTGTCGCTCGTTGGTAAAGTAACAGACTGCAGACACTGAGTTGTGACTGGAGTTTAAGTCCTGGGGGACTTGATAATTAGAAATGGGCAAACCTGAACAGTAAAGTTCAGGGTCTGTACTGAACACCTACTGTTCAGACACTGAACATGGACTTCACCAGGAAGTCCGTGTTACTGTTTGGGTTTGGCTGCCCAAACACCGGGTGTTTGTCACGCTGTTATGTGCACGGCAAACACCGCTTCTGATTGGCACTGAAATCATTCCCGCTGGTCAGAGGTCTGCGGTTCCCACGCTGTCAAATGACAGCGTGAGCACTCAGCTGTGATCGGAGGTATAAAGTTTACCTCACGTCACTGGAAGCTGATAACTGAGGGTTGCAGTCACCAGCTGTGAGTTTTGTCTGGCTGGTTAGCAAAAATACAGGGGAACGCACGCTGTTTTTTTTTTTTTTTAATTATTTATTTACAGCCCAGGAGCGGCTAATGAATAATCCCATCCGCCACTCCTACTCTCACTGTAATTAGCGGTACCAGGTGTCGGATGATGGGAGTGGTAGTCCCATCAGCTGATGTCAGTGACCGGAGGTAAACTTTATACTTCCGATCACAGCTGAGCGCTCCCACTGTCTTTTGACAGCGTGGGAACCGCGGCTCTCTAAACGGAGGGTATGATTTCATTGCCCATCAGAAGCGGTGTTTGCCGAGCTGTCATGCACATTACAGTGCAGCAAACCCTGGATGTTCGGGCCTCCCATTCAAGTGAATGGGTTCCGGGTTTGGGTTCGGGTCTGGGTACTATTCTGGCACCCAAACCTGATCTTTTTGTAACTTCTTGGCTGAAACGGCCGGACCCGAACATCCAGGTGTCCGCCCATCTCTACTGATAATTTAATTTATGCACTCAGCAGAAAGAAGTGGCCACGCCCCCGAGGGGAGGAGCTACAGGAGCAATGAAAACATTGGAGGGGTGAGTATAGAAGAGACGGAACATGGGATAGTCCTGCAGAATTTGGGACGGTTGGGAACTATGGTATCAGTGTGGCACCAGCAGGAGAAGGCCTCAATTGTATGTACCACTAGCAGGGCCGCCATCAGGGCATTACTGCCCTTACTGGCATATGGGGCCCGCAGCGCACCCCAGCAGCAGAATTCTGTCGCTTCAGTGACTGATTGTGAGTTCTCAGACTCACTATCAGTTAAAATCTGTTGCCGTGTGGGAGATTCTTCCGCACAGCAATAGCTAACAGCCGCGAACCAACCACAGGCCGGCAGCTGACGTCAGTCAGCACGTCGCCGGCGTATGACCTCAGCTGAATCAAAGTAGAGAACACCGCTGGACCTTGGCCTGATAAGGAGAAACTATTTTTTTGTAAAGTCGCGGTATGGGAATGCATTATACCACTATGGGGGTGCAATATACCACTATGGGGGTGCATTATACCACTATGGGGGTGCATTACACCACCATGGGACTGCACTATGCCACTATGGGGGTGCATTATAGCGCTATGGGGTTGCATTCTACTACTACGGGCTGCAATATACCGTTATGGGGGTACATTATACCACTATGGGAGTGCATCATACTACCATGGAGGTACATTATACTCCTGTGGGGGTGCATTATACTACTATGGTGATGCATTATACTGGTATGAGGGTGCATTATACTGGTATGGGGCTGCATAATACTAGTATGGGGGTGCATTATACTATATATAACTGGGGGTGAATTATACTGCTATGGGGGTTCATTATTCTGCTATGGAGGTGCATTATACTGCTGTCGGGCTGCATTATACTGGTATACTATATATGACTGAGGCTGCATTATACTATATATGACTATGGGGTACATTGTACTACTATGGGGGTGCATTATACTGCTATATATGACTATATGGTGCATTATACTATTATGGATGACTATGAGGGCAATATGAATAGACATGGGGAAAGTATGGAGAAACATGAGGCAGAATGGTAGGACACGTGGGGTCCAGAATGGGATGACATATGGGGTCCAAAATGTAGGATATTATTACTGTAGGGGATAATTAAAGAATATTATTTTTGAGGATACTGTTTTCAGTGTGGGGAGGAGAGGTTTTGTTACTGTGCAAGGCAACATGGTCGCTTTTTTCTTCATCTGGCATAGTGTGGAGGTTGGGGAAAATTTGGGGAATGTGCTCTAGATAAGTGTTATTTTCTGCAGAGACGAGTCCTGGCTGGAAGAAATGATGGCGTTATGAGCTGGATGAAGATAAAAAGCAAAGATGAAGGACTTCAACTAGAGACCGGTGAGTCAGTGTGTTAACTGTACACTGACACTATATACTGTGTACTATATACAGAGATCATATGTATAAGGTCACCGGTAATCACTGTATTACCTGTACACTGACACTATATCCAGAGCTCCGGTGTTTGTCGCCCGTGATCACTGTATTACATGTACACTAACACTAAACACTGTGTACTATATATAAAGCTCCTGTGTATAATAGCGCTTATGGCAAAATTAGTATTCTGTTTTTTATTAATGCTCAGTATTGTAGTATTCACACTATGTTATTGTAATATGTGGTCCGACCATGGTGTGGCTGTATTTGTCCCTTGTATGTGGCATTATTCGGTAACTATGTGGCGGTAATATGTGATCTGGTCATAGTATGATGGTATTTGTCCCTTGTATTCAGTCACTATGTCGTGGTAATATGTGGTCTGGCCATGGTGTGATGGTATTTGTCCCTTTTATGTGGCATTATTGTTCATTTTAACCCCTTAGTGACAGAGCCATTTTGCAGCTTAATGACAGGGCCAATTTTTACAATTCTGACCACTGTCACTTTATGAGGTTATAACTCTGGAACGCTTTAACGAATCCCGCTGATTCTGAGATTGTTTTTTCGTGACATATTGTACTTCACGTTAGTGGTAAAATTTCTTTGATATGACTTGTGTTTATTTATGAAAAAAACGGAAATATGGCGAAAATTTTGAAAATTTAACAATTTTCAAACTTTAAATTTTTATTCCCTTAAATCAGAGAGATATGTCACACAAATTTCTTAATAAATAAAATTTCCCACATGTCTACTTTACATCAGCACAATTTTGGGACCAAAATTTTTTTTTGTTACGAAGTTATAAGGGTTAAAAGTTGACCAGCGATTTCTCATTTTTACAACACCATTTTTATTTTAGGGACCACCTCACATTTGAAGTCACTTTTAGGGTCTATATGATAGAAAATAGCCAAAAGTGACACCATTCTAAAAACTGCACCCTCAAGGTGCTCAAAACCACATTCAAGAAGTCTATTAACCCTTTACGTGCTTCACAGGAACTGAAGCAATGTGGAAGGAAAAAATTAACATTTAACTTTTTTAGCAAAAACTTTACTTCGGAACCTATTTTTTTTATTTTCACAACTGTTAAAAGAAAAAATGAACCACAAAATTTATTGTGCAATTTCTTCTGATTAAGCCGATACCCCATATGTGGGGGTAAACCACTGTTTGGGTGCAAGGCAGAGCTTGGAAGGGAAGGAGCGCCGTTTGACTTTTTCAGCGCAGAATTGGCTGGACTTCATGTCGTGTTTGTAGAGGTCCTGATGTGTCTAAACAGTGGAAACCCCCCACAAGTGACCCCATTTTGGAAATTAGACCCCCTAAGGAACTTATCTAGATGTGTGGTGAGCACTTTGAACCCCCAAGTGCTTCACAGAAATTAATAAACGTAGAGAAATCATATTTTTTCCACAAAAACGATCTGTTCACCCCAATTTTTATTTTCCCAAGGGTAACAAGACCTCAAAAGTTTTTGTGCAACTTGTCCTGAGCATGCCGATACCCCATATGTGGGGGTAAACCACTGTTTGGGCGCACGGCAGGGCTTGGAAGTGAAGGAGCGCCGTTTGACTGTTTCAAACCAAAATTGGCTGGAATTGAAATTGGACGCCATGTCGCGTTTGGAGAGCCCCTGATACGCCTAAACAGTCGAAACCCCCCACAAATCACACCATTTTGGAAACTAGACCCCTTAAGGAACTTATCTAGATGTGTGGTGAGCACTTTGAACCCCCAAGTGCTTCACAGAAATTAATAAACGTAGAGCCGTGAAAATAAAAAATCATTTTTTTCCTCAAAAATGATTCTTTAGCCCGCTATTTTTTTTATTTTCCCAAGGGTAACAGGAGAAATTGGACCCAAAAAGTTGTTGTGCAATTTTTCCTGAGTATGCTGATACCCCATATGTGGGGTGAAACCACTGTTTGGGCGCATGGGAGTGCTTGGAAGGGAAGGAGCGCCATTTTGTAATGCAGACTTTGATGGAATGTTCTGCGGGCGTCATGTTGTGTTTGCAGAGCCCTTGATGTACCTAAACAGTAGAAACCCCCTGCAAGTGACACCATTTTGGAAACTAGACCCCCCAAGGAGCTTATCTAGATGTGTGGTGAGCACTTTAAACCCCAAGTGCTTCACAGAAATTTATAAACGCAGAGCCGTGAAAATGAAAAATCATTTTTTTTCTCAAAAATGTTTTTTTTAGCCAGCTATTTTTTATTTTCCCAAGGGTAACAGGAGAAATTAGAACCCCAAAATTGGTGTGCAATTTGTCCTGAGTACGCTGATACCCCATATGTTGGGGTAAACCACTGTTTGGGCGCACGGCAGGGCTCGGAAGGGAGGGAGCGACATTTGACTTTTTGAAAGCCACGTTGTGTTTGGAGACCCCCTGATGTGTCTAAACAGTGGAAACCCCCCACAAGTGACCCCATTTTGGAAACTAGACCCCTTAAGGAACTTATCTAGATGTGTGGTGAGCACTTTGAACCCCCAAGTGTTTCACAGAAATTTATAAACGCAGAGCCGTGAAAATGAAAAATCATTTTTTTTCTCAAAAATGATTTTTTTAGCCAGCTATTTTTTATTTTCCCAAGGGTAACAGGAGAAATTAGAACCCCAAAATTGGTGTGCAATTTGTCCTGAGTACGCTGATACCCCATATGTTGGGGTAAACCACTGTTTGGGCGCACGGCAGGGATCGGAAGGGAGGGAGCGCCATTTGACTTTTTGAACGCCACGTCGTGTTTGGAGACCCCCTGATGTGTCTAAACAGTGGAAACCCCCACAAGTGACCCCATTTTGGAAACTAGACCCCTTAAGGAACTTATCTAGATGTGTGGTGAGCACTTTGAACCCCCAAGTGTTTCACAGAAATTTATAAATGCAGAGCTGTGAAAATAAAAAATCATTTTTTTTCTCAAAAATGATTTTTTTTAGCCAGCTATTTTTTATTTTCCCAAGGGTAACAGGAGAAATTAGAACCCCAAAATTGGTGTACAATTTGTCCTGAGTACGCTGATACCCCATATGTTGGGGTAAACCACTGTTTGGGCGCACGGCAGGGCTCGGAAGGGAGGGAGCGCCATTTGACTTTTTGAACGCCACGTCGTGTTTGGAGACCCCCTGATGTGCCTAAATAGTGGAAATCCCTCAATTCTAGCTCCAACCCTAACCCCAACACACCCTAACCCTAATCCCAACCCTAATCCTAACCTAAATCCCAACCCTAATTCCAACCCTAATTGTAACCCTAACCTTAATTGTAACCCTAACTCTAATTGTAACCCTAACCCTAATTTTAACCCTAACCCTAATTGTAACCGTAACCCTAATTCTAACCCTAATTATAACCCTAACCCTAAGGCTAGGTTCATTTTGCGTTTTACCAGCCCGTTCAACACATAGCGTTGACGGGCTGGTAACGGTATAGCATAACACGATCGCGTTATGCTATACCCACTAGCGCAGAGGAATCAGCAGATGATTCATCTGCGCTAGCGGTGACGGAGCCCAGACGCTGCAGCCCGCGTCCGAGGCTCCGTCACTGAATGATGGCACGTCGCAAACGCATGCCGCTTTACGGCATGCGTCGCGATGCGCCCTCAAATGGGGGTGAATGGCAGCGTTAACGGACTGCGTTACACCGCGTTATACCGCGGTGTAACGCAGTCCGTCTAACGGACTGCCATAACGCAGTATGAACCCAGCTTAACCCTAACCCTAATGCTAACCCTAACCCTAATTATAACCCTAACCCTAATTATAACCCTAACCCTAACAGAAAAATGAAAATAAATATAATTTCTATTTTTTATTATATGTCCCTAACTAAGGGGGTGATAAATGGGGGGGGTATGTACTGTTTTTTTTATTTTGATCACTGTGATAGTTTAATGAATGAAACTTTTTTTGAATCTGCCGCCAAGCAGATCGGCGGGCGCACTGCGCATGCGCCCGCCATTTTTTTTTTGCAGGAAGAAGACGCCGGGATCCTGGGGCCTGCGGGAGGACGGAGGACACCGGTAAGTATACGGGGGGGCGATCGGGAGACCGGGGGACCCTCATTTTCTCCCCTCTGATGTGCGATCACATCAGAGGGGAGAGAAATCATTTTTTTTTTTGCGATCGCGTCTATGCTTGCATAGACGCGATCGCAACACCGGGATCGGTGAATACCAACCCGGATCATGTTCTCTGGGGTCTCGGCTACCCCCGGTAGCCGAGACCCCAGAGAATATTTGCCCATCCCCCCACCAGCACAGCGGCACTTAGCGGCGGGCGCACTGAGCATGCGCCCGCCATGTTCTTCTTCGCGCCGGCCCCGAGGGACACCGGAGGGCCCTGGGGCCACATACAGGACATCGGGGGCCACATGGGGGTCCCGGGGACCCTTTTTCTCTGTCCTCTGATGTCCGATGACATCAGAGGACAGAGAAATTAAATGGCACAACTTTTTTTTTTTTTGTTGCGGTCGCCGTTTTAGGGTTAATAACGGCGATCGCAACATCGGTGTCGGTAAAAACCGACCCGATTCATGTTCTCTGGGGTCTCGGCTACCCTCGGTAGCCGAGACCCCGGAGAAAATGCGCCTCTGGGGGCGCTATTCACTTTTTCCACAGCGCCGTTAATTAACGGCGCTGTGGTTTAAGTACCCTTAATGACCGCCGTTAAAAGGCGTATCAGCGGTCATTAAGGGGTTAAAAATTGGATGTGACACATTATCTTAAAGAAACATAAATAAAAATATACCTAAAAAGAGTATTGGGTATTTTAACAAATATTTAATAAGTTAGAGTAGAGTAGGGCCCCGCCAAAAGAGTCTACCTTGTCATGGTGGCGGCGTTAAAAAAAATATTTTAGCCAAAACAAAAGCTGCTGGCTATGTATGTGATCTGGTATTAGATGGGAACTGATAATGTGTGATTGGTGAGGACGTGGTGCAGAAGTGGAGTTTTTCTATGAGTGGGCAGTGGGACTGTGGAAGGTTCGAGGGTTGTAGGCAGAGCTGGGTGGAGCCTGGGCGGAGTCTCAAGGGGCTCAAAAATTTTGCCAGTATGGGGTTTTGAAATTCCTGGTGGCAGCCCTGACCACTAGATCCAAGCAGGCATTACCGTCAGAGACTCTCTCAGGCTCAGGAAAACCAGTCCAGAAGGTTTGAGTATCAGTCCCTTCACAGTGAGAATGATTTTTAACAGGATATAGCTTGAATTCCAGCAGGAGCTCCTGTGAGTTGCTTCTGTTGCCCTTGGTTAACAGTACCTGTCCCTTACAATAATGTGTTTTTAATTTTTTGGAGAAAAGCTGTCCAAACATGGAGCTTCCTAGTAATTGAGTAATAAATAGAATGTCACTTAGGCAGTAAGAAGATGATCGTTTGTGAGGGGGCTTTGTCATGATATTTCTTCAGTTACATGTCCATTTTACATAATAATAATAATAATAATAATCTTTATTTATATAGCGCCAACATATTCCGCAGCGCTTTACAGTTTAACAGTTTCAAAACACAAGTCATAGGTAACAACGTTAACAATACAATAATTAAAGCAAAATAAGCCGACCCTGCTCGTGAGAGCTTACAATCTACAATGAGGTGGGGGAGATACAAAGTACAGGTGTGTATATATAATGGTGCATTTACAATGATGGTCCAGCCATCTTGAGGGAGTGAGGCATGGATGGAGATAGTGAATGGGCTACACATACACACTTAAACATAGAACGACTTTGGTTAGTGAATGTGATAGGCCACTCTGAACAAATGTGTTTTTGAGGGAGCGCCTGAAACCATGCAAATTGTGGATAGTCCTAATTTCTTGGGGTAGAGCATTCCAGAGGATTGGCGCAGCGCGGGAGAAGTCTTGGAGTCGGGAGTGGGAGGTACGGATTAGTGCAGAGGTTAGTCAAAAGTCATTTGCAGAGCGAACAGTGGGGTTGGGAAGAAAAAAAGAGGGAGGGATTGGGGGGGCGCACGGGAGAGTTTTTTGGGGGTGAAAACCCCGTACTTTAATTTGGGATCTATAAGAAGGGCACCATGAAAACTGGCGAAGGGGGACCTCCGAGTACCGTTTCCCCGTTGGTGACCCTGGTGCTGATTAAAGGATGGGAGGGGATAGCGAGTAATGGGGGGCCAAGAATAAGCGTTGCAGTTCCAGGCGGAGTGGATCAATGCTACAGTGGGGTTTTGTTTTTCCCGGGGTAAAAAAGGGGGATTTAAGATTTCTTTATTTGTAGAGGGAAAGAGGGGCAAGAGTTTGTATAGGGAGGAAAAGGAGAGTTGGTGTCAACATAACCCAGACAGCGAGCCTGCCCCCGGGGTGTTTTGGGGTGCCGCCCACAAAGGGGGAAATGTCAATTTAGGGGGGTAGTAGACGGGGGGAGCAAAGGGTTCAGTTTTGGAAGGTTAAGTTTCAGAAGAAGGGGACATGATTTGGGGAACTGCGGACAGACAGTCGGGGTTTTTTCTGTAGAACAGGGGGGAAGGGGGTCGGGGTGACTATATTGTGTTCAGGGCAAAAAGAGGACTAAGCCAAACTGCTGGGTTTCCCCAATTTTGGGGTTTGGTAGAGAAAAAAGAAGGGGCCCCGGGGGACTGAGCCGGGGTACCCGAAGTAGGGAAAGGGGGAGAGAGGGGCAAGAACAAAACACGAAAGCGGTCAGAAAGTAGGAGAAAACCGGAGAAAACAGTGCCCTTAAACCTATGACGGGCCCCCAATAGGGACATGACAACAGGGTCAAAAACTGCAAAAGGTCGGTAGAAGGGCAGAGAGGGGCCCCCTTACTTTTTGCGAAGAAGGCATTGGCACTTTGTTATGCTTTTCAGCGAATGTAGGGGGGGAAGCCGGACGGAAGGGCTAGGGGGGATAGGGAGGGTAACGGGGAGGCGGGGGTAACTACCCCTCCAAAGGTTTAGAGATGAAGGGGTTTGGGAAACCCCTCTGTAGTTGTTTTTTGAAAGGGGTTCGAGGGGCGGGTTTTTTTTGTAATGGGAAAGAGGGGTGTTTGAAGGAGGATGAAAATGCCAGAGGAGAGAGAGTTTAAAGATTGTAGTTGGGATTGTGAAAACGGAGGAAACGGGGGAGATGTGGGGGAAGGGGCGGTATGCATGAGGGACGAAGGAAGAGGGACGGAGACTTCTTCGGGGATGGGAAAAAAATGGGGAAAAAAAGGGGGAAATGGGGGAGAGATGGGGCACAGCCTTGGTGGTTAGGAATTTTTCCTGGGGATAGACATTTTTTCTATAAATTGGGGGCCAGGTCGTCGCACAAATGTCTGTGATAGGGGTTTTGTGCTTTTGGCCTGAGGGGGAGTGAAAAGTGTAAAAAGTTTTTTGGGGTTTGGCTAGGAGGAGATCAGGGTGGGAATGGCTTTTTGGCGAGGTGAAGGGCCAATAAGTTCTTAAATAATTTAAAGTGGATAAAGTTTCTGGGTGCGGGTTTTTCCCAGGGGCGTTCACACTCCAAGCATCCTGAAGAAGCGAGTTTGCAATTGAGCCGGGTGTTTTACTTGTTTTGGGGTTCTGGGGGTGAGGGTGCATTGGGTCAAGGTGCTTCAAAATGTCAGTAGTGATGAACACCAGATGGGAAGAAAAAGAGGAGACGGGGGACGCAGGTGTAGGAGTCTGAAAGTGTCTGGGGTTTTAAGGCTTGAATTTTGAATGTGTGGTAAGGGGCGCTGGGGTGGGGATTTGTGAGCGTGAAGGAGAGAATTTTTTGGCAGAGAGGGGAAGCTTTATTTTTTAGGTGGGGGTTGAACGGGCGGGAAAAAACAGGCAGGGTGTTCCATCCTTGTGTGTCCAGGGGAAAGCGTGAGAGGCCTAGAGAATGGGTTTGGTAGAACAGATGGAGTGGGAAATAGGGGTGTTAATGGGGGTGTTGAAATTCCAAGGATAAGGGTGGTAGTTTGGGGAAAATGAAGTGCGGCAGCCAGGCGAGAAGTGGCGAGGACGGGGGGGTGAGCCCGGGGCCGTATATGACCGTTTTTTTTGAGGGAGAGGGGGGAAGACCCCGAGGTGGGCTAAAAGGGGAAGGGTTTGGAATTGGGGGGAACCGGGGAAAGTGCATTTGGGACGGGGGGTATCCAAAACCCCCCACCAGCTGTTTGGGGTCCCTACTTTTGCATTATTTAACATACATGGTTTCATGGTAATGGTGCTGGGTTTCCCCCTATTACTCTGCATCCCCTTTAGTAAAGAAATTTTTCCAATTTATTGCATTTGAGAAGGGAGTTTTGGGTTTAAATGAAGAAGGGGAAAAAAAAAAATAAAAGATGGAGCTAATCGGGGTTTTAGAGAAACTAAGTAAAATGGCACAGGTTAGGTTGACGGAGCTTCTGCCCCCGGGTTCCGCCCAGGACTGCCCCACAAATGCATGGACACCAAGTTCTTTGCAACAGTCAAAAATTTTTCTACCAGTCAAGTTCTCAGGGGGAAGGGGTCGCAATTCATTTTTTTGCCCCTTTGCAATTTCCTCTTCGTCCTTTCTCTAGCCCCTGGACCCCCCCCAAGACGGGGGACCCAAAAACCCCGTTTTTCCCCGGTTTCCCCCTTAAAAAAAAAATAAAATTTTTTAAACCCAAACACTTTTTTTTTTAAGGGGGAAAACGGTCACAGCGAAAGGGGGATGCCACCCCCGTAATATAAAAACATCGAAAGACAATTGGCCATAAGAACATTAGAATCGATATGCCCGCCGGCCCAGGGAAGTCCGACTTTTTTAATACAAAATCTTATGGTTAACAAATTGCCATGTTGTGATTAAAACTAAAAACCACATATTAATAAAACTTGGAAAAAATAAAGAAGGGGGGGGAAAACACCCCCCCGGCCCACTACTGTAGGAG
>JARQOD010000005.1:425763867-425904100 GCA_033576555.1 Oophaga sylvatica
GGGCCCCCCATTCGTAAAGGGGTTCCCGGTTTTTGGGGGGGTCGGGGTATATTCTGGCACCCAAACCGATTTTTTTTGAACTTCGGCAAAAACGCCACCCGAACACCCATGTCCCCCATCCCTAGAAAATTTAATTTTCACTCAAAAAAGAATCCCCCCCGAGGGAGAGTAAAACAATGAAAAACATGGGGGGGTGAGTAAAAAGGGGAAACGGAACATGGGATATCCTCAAAATTTGGGAGGGTTGGGGAATAAAATCAGGTCACCAGCAGAAAGGCCCAATGATGTACCACTAAAGGCCGCCATGGGGCATTACTCCCCTTACTGCATGGGGGCCCGCAGCGCACCCCACAGCAGTTTTCGCGCTTCAGGAATGTTTGGGTTTTTTCTAATCACTATCATTAAAATCTGTTGCCGTGGGGAGATTCTTCCCCAGAATACAACACCCGCAACCAACCACGGGCCGGCAGCTGACTCTCACACGCCCCGGGCGTATGACCTCACGAATCAAAGTAAGAACACCGCTGCCCTTGGGCCTGAAAGGGAAAAAACTTTTTTTTTAAGTCCGGTAGGGGAATGCATTAAACCCACAGGGGGGTGAAAAACCCAATGGGGGTGCTTTAAACCCACTATGGGGTGCATTACCCCACCATGGGACTGCACTATGCCCTATGGGGGTGCATTTTTTTCCTAGGGGTTGAAATTCATCTGGGGTCATTATACCTTTGGGGTAAATTATCCCAAAAAAAGGGAAGGGGGTGATTTTAAATGGGGTAATTATACCCTGTGGGGGTGTTATACTATAGGTAGATTTAGGGTTGAGGGCTTAAACTGGTAGGGGGCTGCAAAATTTTAGGGGGGTGCATTTACTAATATAACGGGGGGTGAATTATACTGCTATGGGGTTATTTATTTGCATGGGTGCATTATCTGCTGCGGGTTTCTTATCTGGTATCTTATATGACTGAGCTGCTTATACAATATGACTAGGGGGTACATTGTATACTAGGGGGGTGCTTTTTAAACTGCATAATCTATAGGTGCATTATATTTTTGGATACTATGAGGGCAATATGAATAGACATGGGGAAAGTATGGAGAAACATGAGGCAGAATGGTAGGACACGTGGGGTCCAGAATGGGATGACATATGGGGTCCAAAATGTAGGATATTATTACTGTAGGGGATAATTAAAGAATATTATTTTTGAGGATACTGTTTTCAGTGTGGGGAGGAGAGGTTTTGTTACTGTGCAAGGCAACATGGTCGCTTTTTTCTTCATCTGGCATAGTGTGGAGGTTGGGGAAAATTTGGGGAATGTGCTCTAGATAAGTGTTATTTTCTGCAGAGACGAGTCCTGGCTGGAAGAAATGATGGGTTATGAGCTGGATGAAGATAAAAAGCAAAGATGAAGGACTTCAACTAGAGACCGGTGAGTCAGTGTGTTAACTGTACACTGACACTATATACTGTGTACTATATACAGAGATCATATGTATAAGGTCACCGGTAATCACTGTATTACCTGTACACTGACACTATATCCAGAGCTCCGGTGTTTGTCGCCCGTGATCACTGTATTACATGTACACTAACACTAAACACTGTGTACTATAATAAAGCTCCTGTGTATAATAGCGCTTATGGCAAAATTAGTATTCTGTTTTTTATTAATGCTCAGTATTGTAGTATTCACACTATGTTATTGTAATATGTGGTCCGACCATGGTGTGGCTGTATTTGTCCCTTGTATGTGGCATTATTCGGTAACTATGTGGCGGTAATATGTGATCTGGTCATAGTATGATGGTATTTGTCCCTTGTATTCAGTCACTATGTCGTGGTAATATGTGGTCTGGCCATGGTGTGATGGTATTTGTCCCTTTTATGTGGCATTATTGTTCATTTTAACCCCTTAGTGACAGAGCCATTTTGCAGCTTAATGACAGGGCCAATTTTTACAATTCTGACCACTGTCACTTTATGAGGTTATAACTCTGGAACGCTTTAACGAATCCCGCTGATTCTGAGATTGTTTTTTCGTGACATATTGTACTTCACGTTAGTGGTAAAATTTCTTTGATATGACTTGTGTTTATTTATGAAAAAAACGGAAATATGGCGAAAATTTTGAAAATTTAACAATTTTCAAACTTTAAATTTTTATTCCCTTAAATCAGAGAGATATGTCACACAAATTTCTTAATAAATAAAATTTCCCACATGTCTACTTTACATCAGCACAATTTTGGGACCAAAATTTTTTTTTGTTACGAAGTTATAAGGGTTAAAAGTTGACCAGCGATTTCTCATTTTTACAACACCATTTTTATTTTAGGGACCACCTCACATTTGAAGTCACTTTTAGGGTCTATATGATAGAAAATAGCCAAAAGTGACACCATTCTAAAAACTGCACCCCTCAAGGTGCTCAAAACCACATTCAAGAAGTCTATTAACCCTTTACGTGCTTCACAGGAACTGAAGCAATGTGGAAGGAAAAAATTAACATTTAACTTTTTTAGCAAAAACTTTACTTCGGAACCTATTTTTTTTATTTTCACAACTGTTAAAAGAAAAAATGAACCACAAAATTTATTGTGCAATTTCTTCTGATTAAGCCGATACCCCATATGTGGGGTAAACCACTGTTTGGGTGCAAGGCAGAGCTTGGAAGGGAAGGAGCGCCGTTTGACTTTTTCAGCGCAGAATTGGCTGGACTTCATGTCGTGTTTGTAGAGGTCCTGATGTGTCTAAACAGTGGAAACCCCCCACAAGTGACCCCATTTTGGAAATTAGACCCCCTAAGGAACTTATCTAGATGTGTGGTGAGCACTTTGAACCCCCAAGTGCTTCACAGAAATTAATAAACGTAGAGAAATCATATTTTTTCCACAAAAACGATCTGTTCACCCCAATTTTTATTTTCCCAAGGGTAACAAGACCTCAAAAGTTTTTGTGCAACTTGTCCTGAGCATTGCCGATACCCCATATGTGGGGGTAAACCACTGTTTGGGCGCACGGCAGGGCTTGGAAGTGAAGGAGCGCCGTTTGACTGTTTCAAACCAAAATTGGCTGGAATTGAAATTGGACGCCATGTCGCGTTTGGAGAGCCCCTGATACGCCTAAACAGTCGAAACCCCCCACAAATCACACCATTTTGGAAACTAGACCCCTTAAGGAACTTATCTAGATGTGTGGTGAGCACTTTGAACCCCCAAGTGCTTCACAGAAATTAATAAACGTAGAGCCGTGAAAATAAAAAATCATTTTTTTCCTCAAAAATGATTCTTTAGCCCGCTATTTTTTTTATTTTCCCAAGGGTAACAGGAGAAATTGGACCCAAAAAGTTGTTGTGCAATTTTTCCTGAGTATGCTGATACCCCATATGTGGGGTGAAACCACTGTTTGGGCGCATGGGAGTGCTTGGAAGGGAAGGAGCGCCATTTTGTAATGCAGACTTTGATGGAATGTTCTGCGGGCGTCATGTTGTGTTTGCAGAGCCCTTGATGTACCTAAACAGTAGAAACCCCCTGCAAGTGACACCATTTTGGAAACTAGACCCCCCCAAGGAGCTTATCTAGATGTGTGGTGAGCACTTTAAACCCCCAAGTGCTTCACAGAAATTTATAAACGCAGAGCCGTGAAAATGAAAAATCATTTTTTTTCTCAAAAATGTTTTTTTAGCCAGCTATTTTTTATTTTCCCAAGGGTAACAGGAGAAATTAGAACCCCAAAATTGGTGTGCAATTTGTCCTGAGTACGCTGATACCCCATATGTTGGGGTAAACCACTGTTTGGGCGCACGGCAGGGCTCGGAAGGGAGGGAGCGACATTTGACTTTTTGAAAGCCACGTTGTGTTTGGAGACCCCCTGATGTGTCTAAACAGTGGAAACCCCCCACAAGTGACCCCATTTTGGAAACTAGACCCCTTAAGGAACTTATCTAGATGTGTGGTGAGCACTTTGAACCCCCAAGTGTTTCACAGAAATTTATAAACGCAGAGCCGTGAAAATGAAAAATCATTTTTTTTCTCAAAAATGATTTTTTTAGCCAGCTATTTTTTATTTTCCCAAGGGTAACAGGAGAAATTAGAACCCCAAAATTGGTGTGCAATTTGTCCTGAGTACGCTGATACCCCATATGTTGGGGTAAACCACTGTTTGGGCGCACGGCAGGGATCGGAAGGGAGGGAGCGCCATTTGACTTTTTGAACGCCACGTCGTGTTTGGAGACCCCCTGATGTGTCTAAACAGTGGAAACCCCCCACAAGTGACCCCATTTTGGAAACTAGACCCCTTAAGGAACTTATCTAGATGTGTGGTGAGCACTTTGAACCCCCAAGTGTTTCACAGAAATTTATAAATGCAGAGCTGTGAAAATAAAAAATCATTTTTTTTCTCAAAAATGATTTTTTTAGCCAGCTATTTTTTATTTTCCCAAGGGTAACAGGAGAAATTAGAACCCCAAAATTGGTGTACAATTTGTCCTGAGTACGCTGATACCCCATATGTTGGGGTAAACCACTGTTTGGGCGCACGGCAGGGCTCGGAAGGGAGGGAGCGCCATTTGACTTTTTGAACGCCACGTCGTGTTTGGAGACCCCCTGATGTGCCTAAATAGTGGAAATCCCTCAATTCTAGCTCCAACCCTAACCCCAACACACCCCTAACCCTAATCCCAACCCTAATCCTAACCTAAATCCCAACCCTAATTCCAACCCTAATTGTAACCCTAACCTTAATTGTAACCCTAACTCTAATTGTAACCCTAACCCTAATTTTAACCCTAACCCTAATTGTAACCGTAACCCTAATTCTAACCCTAATTATAACCCTAACCCTAAGGCTAGGTTCATTTTGCGTTTTACCAGCCCGTTCAACACATAGCGTTGACGGGCTGGTAACGGTATAGCATAACACGATCGCGTTATGCTATACCCACTAGCGCAGAGGAATCAGCAGATGATTCATCTGCGCTAGCGGTGACGGAGCCCAGACGCTGCAGCCCGCGTCCGAGGCTCCGTCACTGAATGATGGCACGTCGCAAACGCATGCCGCTTTACGGCATGCGTCGCGATGCGCCCTCAAATGGGGGTGAATGGCAGCGTTAACGGACTGCGTTACACCGCGTTATACCGCGGTGTAACGCAGTCCGTCTAACGGACTGCCATAACGCAGTATGAACCCAGCTTAACCCTAACCCTAATGCTAACCCTAACCCTAATTATAACCCTAACCCTAATTATAACCCTAACCCTAACAGAAAAATGAAAATAAATATAATTTCTATTTTTTATTATATGTCCCTAACTAAGGGGGTGATAAATGGGGGGGGGTATGTACTGTTTTTTTTATTTTGATCACTGTGATAGTTTAATGAATGAAACTTTTTTTGAATCTGCCGCCAAGCAGATCGGCGGGCGCACTGCGCATGCGCCCGCCATTTTTTTTTTGCAGGAAGAAGACGCCGGGATCCTGGGGCCTGCGGGAGGACGGAGGACACCGGTAAGTATACGGGGGGGCGATCGGGAGACCGGGGGACCCTCATTTTCTCCCCTCTGATGTGCGATCACATCAGAGGGGAGAGAAATCATTTTTTTTTTTGCGATCGCGTCTATGCTTGCATAGACGCGATCGCAACACCGGGATCGGTGAATACCAACCCGGATCATGTTCTCTGGGGTCTCGGCTACCCCCGGTAGCCGAGACCCCAGAGAATATTTGCCCATCCCCCCACCAGCACAGCGGCACTTAGCGGCGGGCGCACTGAGCATGCGCCCGCCATGTTCTTCTTCGCGCCGGCCCCGAGGGACACCGGAGGGCCCTGGGGCCACATACAGGACATCGGGGGCCACATGGGGGTCCCGGGGACCCTTTTTCTCTGTCCTCTGATGTCCGATGACATCAGAGGACAGAGAAATTAAATGGCACAACTTTTTTTTTTTTTTGTTGCGGTCGCCGTTATAGGGTTAATAACGGCGATCGCAACATCGGTGTCGGTAAAAACCGACCCGATTCATGTTCTCTGGGGTCTCGGCTACCCTCGGTAGCCGAGACCCCGGAGAAAATGCGCCTCTGGGGGGCGCTATTCACTTTTTCCACAGCGCCGTTAATTAACGGCGCTGTGGTTTAAGTACCCTTAATGACCGCCGTTAAAAGGCGTATCAGCGGTCATTAAGGGGTTAAAAATTGGATGTGACACATTATCTTAAAGAAACATAAATAAAAATATACCTAAAAAGAGTATTGGGTATTTTAACAAATATTTAATAAGTTAGAGTAGAGTAGGGCCCCGCCAAAAGAGTCTACCTTGTCATGGTGGCGGCGTTAAAAAAAATATTTTAGCCAAAACAAAAGCTGCTGGCTATGTATGTGATCTGGTATTAGATGGGAACTGATAATGTGTGATTGGTGAGGACGTGGTGCAGAAGTGGAGTTTTTCTATGAGTGGGCAGTGGGACTGTGGAAGGTTCGAGGGTTGTAGGCAGAGCTGGGTGGAGCCTGGGCGGAGTCTCAAGGGGCTCAAAAATTTTGCCAGTATGGGGTTTTGAAATTCCTGGTGGCAGCCCTGACCACTAGATCCAAGCAGGCATTACCGTCAGAGACTCTCTCAGGCTCAGGAAAACCAGTCCAGAAGGTTTGAGTATCAGTCCCTTCACAGTGAGAATGATTTTTAACAGGATATAGCTTGAATTCCAGCAGGAGCTCCTGTGAGTTGCTTCTGTTGCCCTTGGTTAACAGTACCTGTCCCTTACAATAATGTGTTTTTAATTTTTTGGAGAAAAGCTGTCCAAACATGGAGCTTCCTAGTAATTGAGTAATAAATAGAATGTCACTTAGGCAGTAAGAAGATGATCGTTTGTGAGGGGGCTTTGTCATGATATTTCTTCAGTTACATGTCCATTTTACATAATAATAATAATAATAATAATCTTTATTTATATAGCGCCAACATATTCCGCAGCGCTTTACAGTTTAACAGTTTCAAAACACAAGTCATAGGTAACAACGTTAACAATACAATAATTAAAGCAAAATAAGCCGACCCTGCTCGTGAGAGCTTACAATCTACAATGAGGTGGGGGAGATACAAAGTACAGGTGTGTATATATAATGGTGCATTTACAATGATGGTCCAGCCATCTTGAGGGAGTGAGGCATGGATGGAGATAGTGAATGGGCTACACATACACACTTAAACATAGAACGACTTTGGTTAGTGAATGTGATAGGCCACTCTGAACAAATGTGTTTTGAGGGAGCGCCTGAAACCATGCAAATTGTGGATAGTCCTAATTTCTTGGGGTAGAGCATTCCAGAGGATTGGCGCAGCGCGGGAGAAGTCTTGGAGTCGGGAGTGGGAGGTACGGATTAGTGCAGAGGTTAGTCAAAAGTCATTTGCAGAGCGCAGCAGTCGGTTAGGCCGATAGATAGAAATGAGGGAGGAGATGTAGGGGGGTGCTGCACTGTGGAGAGCTTTGTGGGTGAGAACCAGTACTTTGAATTGGATCCTATAATGAATGGGCAGCCAGTGTAAGGACTGGCGAAGAGCGGACGCGTCCGAGTACCGATTAGCCAGATGGATGACCCTGGCTGCTGCATTAAGGATGGACTGGAGAGGGGATAGTCGAGTAATGGGGAGGCCAAGTAATAGAGCGTTGCAGTAGTCCAGGCGGGAGTGGATCAATGCTACAGTGAGGGTTTTTGTTGTTTCCATGGTGAGAAAAGGGCGGATTCTAGAGATGTTCTTTAGGTGTAGACGGCAAGAGCGGGCAAGAGATTGTATATGGGAGGTGAAGGAGAGATTGGTGTCAAACATAACACCCAGACAGCGAGCCTGCTGCCGGGGTGTTATTATGGTGCCGCCCACAGAGAGGGAAATGTCAGATTTAGGGAGGTTAGTAGACGGCGGGAGCAGAAGGAGTTCAGTCTTGGAGAGGTTAAGTTTCAGATAGAGAGCGGACATGATGTTGGAGACTGCGGACAGACAGTCGGTGGTGTTCTGTAGAACAGCGGGGGTAAGGTCGGGGGATGACGTGTATAGTTGTGTGTCATCGGCATAAAGATGGTACTGAAAGCCAAATCTGCTGATGGTCTGTCCAATTGGGGCTGTGTAGAGAGAGAAGAGAAGGGGGCCAAGGACTGAGCCCTGGGGTACACCGACAGTGAGAGGAAGAGGAGATGACGTGGAGCCAGAGAACAAAACACTGAAGGAGCGGTCAGAAAGATAGGAGAAGAACCAGGAGAGAACAGTGTCCTTAATACCTAGTGACTGGAGCCTAGACAGTAGGAGACAGTGATCAACAGTGTCGAAAGCTGCAGAAAGGTCGAGTAGAATGAGCAGAGAGTGGTCGCCGTTACGTTTTGCTGTAAGAAGGTCATTGGTCACTTTGATGAGTGCAGTTTCAGTCGAATGTAGGGGGCGGAAGCCGGACTGTGAAGGGTCTAGGAGGGAGTAAGTGGAGAGGTAACGGGTGAGGCGGGAGTAGACTAGGCGCTCCAAGAGTTTAGAGATGAAGGGGAGATTGGAGACCGGTCTGTAGTTGTTTGTGCAGGAAGGGTCGAGAGCGGGTTTCTTTAGTAATGGAGTAATGATGGAGTGTTTGAAGGAGGATGGAAAAATGCCAGAGGAGAGTGAGAGATTAAAGATTGTAGTTAGGTGAGTTGTGACAACTGGAGAGAGAGACTGGAGGAGATGTGAGGGAATGGGGTCGGTAGTGCATGTAGTCGGACGAGAGGAAGAGAGGAGTCTGGAGACTTCTTCTTCTGTGATGGGATCAAATGTGGAAAGTGAGCCAGGGGAAATGCAGGGAGAGATGGGAGTCACAGCACTTGGTGGTTGAGAGCAGATTTCCTGACGGATAGTATCTATTTTTTCTATAAATTGGGAGGCCAGGTCGTCAGCACAAATGTCTGTGATAGGGGCTTGTGCTTTTGGCCTGAGGAGGGAGTGAAAAGTGTCAAAAAGTTTCTTGGGGTTGTTGGCTAGTGAGGAGATCAGGGTGGTGAAGTAGGTCTGTTTGGCGAGGTGAAGGGCAGCATTATAAGTTCTTAACATGAATTTAAAGTGGATGAAGTCTTCTGGTGTGCGGGTTTTTCTCCAGAGGCGTTCAGCACTCCTAGAGCATCGCTGAAGAAGTCGAGTTTGCAATGTGAGCCAGGGCTGTTTTACTGTGTGTTTGGAGGTTCTGAGGGTGAGCGGTGCTACTTGGTCAAGGGTGCTTCTAAGAATGTCATTGTAGTGATGAACAGCCAGATCAGGATAGGAAAAAGAGGAGACTGGGGACAGCGATGAGTGTAGGGAGTCTGAAAGTGTCTGAGGGTTAATGGCTTGTAGATTTCTGAATGTGTGGTAGGTAGGAGTGCGCTGGGGTGGTGGAGGATTTGTGAGCGTGAAGGAGAGAATGTTGTGGTCAGAGAGTGGAAGCGGTGAGTTATTTAGGTGGGAGATTGAACAGAGGCGGACAAAGACCAGGTCAAGGGTGTTGCCATCCTTGTGTGTCTCAGAGGTTGAAAGCTGTGAGAGGCCTAGAGAAGTGGTTAGTGATAGAAGCTGAGATGCAGATGTGGAAGTAGGGCTGTTAATGGGGATGTTGAAGTCTCCAAGGATAAGGGTTGGTAGTTCTGAGGACATGAAGTGCGGCAGCCAGGCTGAGAAGTGGTCGAGGAACTGGGTGGGTGAGCCTGGGGGCCGATATATGACCGCTACTCTGAGGGAGAGGGGATGGAAGAGCCTGATGGTGTGGACCTCAAAAGAAGGGAATGAGAGTGATGGAATTGGGGGGATGACCTGGAAAGTGCATTGTGGGGACAGGAGTATGCCAACTCCACCACCATGTCTGTTTGTGGGTCTCCTACTTTTGCATTATGTTAAGCTATATCATAGGCTTTCATGGTGTAACTAGTGTGCTGTGGAGTTCCCACTATTACGTCTGCATCTCCATGTAGTAAAGTAACTTATCCATTGTCACTTGCATTTGAGACAGGGAGTCTTTGGTTCTAAATGAAGTAAGGAAACAAAAAAAATAAAAGATGGATGCTAATCAGGTAGTTTAGAGTAAATGCTAATGTAAAGTGGCACAGAGCATTAGGTGTGACGGAGCTTCTGTCCCCAGGCTTCCGTCCTCAGGAGCTGCCACACACAATGCATGGGACACCAAGTTCTTTGCAACAGTCTAACATTTACTACGCAGTTCAAGTTCATCAGGTGGGATAGGGCTCAGCAATTCAGTTTCTTGCCCCTTAGCATATTTCCTCTTCAGTCCTTTCTCTAGCTCGTCCTGGACCACCCCCAAGACTGGTGGACCCACAAAACCATGTTTTCTCCCGGTCTGTCCCATGTAATAAACAACAATAGACATATTTAACCTAAACACTTTTTTCTTTTAATGGGTGAAGGTCGGTCACAGCGAAAGGGGCATGCACACCACGTAAGTATCAAAATCATCGATAAGGTACAATTGGCCATAAGAACAGTTATGAATCGATATGCCCAGCCGGACTCCAGGTGCAAGTCCGACTTTGTACATACAAAACTCTTATGGTATAACAAATTGACCATCGTTGTGACTTGAACACTAAAACCACATATTAATCAAAACTCTGTGAACAAATAAAAGTTAAGGGAGGGTGGGACAACACAGCCTCCAGGTCCCACTACTGTGAGGAGAGAGGCAGGAAGAGGTTGGGACAACATTTATAAAGGGGTACAAAGGGAGGAGAAAACAGGGGAAGTTGCCTTAATGACAAACAGAAAGGGAGGAGATAAGGAGATGCAAGGAACATTGGGACACAAACTTTAACCCCCTGCAAACAGGGCACACCAGTCTGGGGGAATCCAATGAAGGATTGAAGTGCCCCTCAACTAGTGAGACTCACAAAACCATGTATTTCCCCCGGGATGTCCCATGTAATAAACAATACACATATTTAACCAAAACACTTTTTTATTTTAATGGGTGAAGGTCGGTCACAGCGAAAGGGCATGCATAGCATGTAAGTATCAAAATCACCGATAAGGCACAATTAGCCATAAGAACAGGTACGAATCGATATACTCAGCCGGACTCCCGGTGCAAATCCAACTTCGTACATACAAAACTCTTATGGTATAACAAATTGACCATCGTTGTGACTTGAACACCAAAACCACATATCAATCAAAACTCTGTGAACAAATAAAAGTTAAGGGAGGGTGGGACAACACAGCCTCCAGGTCCCACTACTGTGAGGAGAGAGGCAGGAAGAGGTTTGGACAACATTTATAAAGGGGTACAAAGGGAGGAGAAAGCAGGGGAAGTTGCCTTAATGACAAACAGAAAGGGAGAAGATAAAGAGATTCAAGGAACATTTGGACACAAACATTAACCCCTTGCAAATAGGCCACACCAGTCAGGGCGAATCCAATGAAGGATTGATGTGCCCCTCAGACTGGTGAGACTCACAAAACCATGTTTTCCCCCCGGGGTGTCCCATGTAATAAACGACAATACCCATATTTAACCAAAACACATTTTTATTTTAACGGATGAAGGTCGGTCACAGCGAAAGGGGGCGTGCACAGCACATAAGTATCAAAATCACCAATAAGGCACAATTGGCAATAAGAACAGGTACGAATCGATATGCCCAGCCGGACTCCCGGTGCAAGTCTGACATCGTACATACAAAACACTAATGGTATAACAAATTGACCGCCAAGGAGGAGCAAAGTATTTATACTGTGCTCCGACCCCCACCCATTTGGTACAAGGCCTGTTCAATACCGTCCTGTAAACCAGAGAGGAAAATGTCCAAACCTATTTCTGTGAGATGAACACCATCAGGCAATGTCAGACTGGAATTGTCTCCCTCCAGCTGACAATGCCTGATAAGCACTCCGGCTTTAAAGCGGGACATGCGCGTGTTTATCGTGCGTCTCAAGCACTCCACAGCCGCCGCATCTCTCGCACCTTGCCATGCAATGCAGGAAATGACCTCCAACCAGACCAAGGTTAGTTCCGGGAGGAAGCCATGAAATTTATCAACATCCGAACGTATCATAGTGAGTAGTTCAGCTAGGTGGAAAGAGCAAAGATCATTTCCGCCCGCATGGACAACCAAAATTACAGGAGAGGATGCAGCCTGAGCAATCCGTACAACTTCAGGGAGAACCAGAGACCAGGTCAATCCCATGATTCCTCTCCAAAAGACATAGACAAAATCGGTCTGTCTCCCACTAAACTACACCACTCCCTCCATGCCTTATCGTAAGAACGCCATGTAGACGGGGCAACCAAAGATCTTACCAGGTCCATTAAACGTCCTCCACCACTTGTCACATGCGCGACAGGCAAGTGGTGGAGGACAAAATTTCATTTCTGAAAATCAAAGCGAGAAAGAGAGTCAGCGATTACGTTGTTAGTACCTGGCATTGGTCGAGCTCTGAACCAGATATTAAAATTCAAACATTGTAAAACCAAAAACCTAAGCAGCTTCATGACAGGGGAGAAAAGGATGCCAAGTGATTTATGCAGTGTACCACACTCATGTTATCCATCCAGAAACAAATTTGGCTGTCCCAAAGAAAGGGATCCCATATGGCAATAGCTGTGACAATGGGCAATAACTCTAACAAAGTGAGATTTTTTACCAAGTCTGAGGAGATCCAGGTCTCCGTCCAATGTTCCGCACACCATTGTTCCCCAAAAATAACTCCAAAACCTGAGAACCTGGAAGCATTTTAAAAAAGGGAGAGATCCTCGTTAGTCACCTCCAGGGACTGAAAAGACGTGTGACCATTGTAGGACAATAGGAACTCTTTCCAGCCCAGCAAATCAGCTTGCAAAGGTGGTTTTATAAGAATTTTGTGATGGGGAAGCTTGATACCCCTGGTTGACAGAGGCAGCAGTCTAGAAAAAATACTTAATGACAAACAGTAAGGGAGGAGATAAGGAGATGCAAGGAACATTGGGACACAAACTTTAACCCCTTGTTAAACGGGGCACACCAGTCAGGGGGCATCCAATAAAGTAGAGTTGCCCAACTCCAGTCCTCAAGGCCCACCAACAGGTCAAGTTTTCAGGATTTCCTTAGTAGTGCCCAGGTGATAATTGCATCACATGTCCAATCCAAAGGAAATCCTGAAAACATGACCTGTTGGTGGGCCTTGAGGACTGGAGTTGGGGAACCCTGCAATAAAGGATTGAAGTGCCCCTCAATCCATTGATTCTGTCAGTATCAGGGATTTCTTGTCCACCTTGGCAGTGCAACCAAGACTGGCCATTGCCTCCCGTCAATGTGGGTAACTGTCCATCTTCAACTGTATGCCAGAGGACACAATGTGTACGGCAGCCCCTATGCCAGACATTAGGGTCCGGATGTGACAGGAGCAACCGCCCAGGATTCCAATAATGCATCACACTGCCTGGAACAATGACACATGCCGCCCGTAGCAACCTACCACACCTGAACTTGAGCTTCACTATGCACTTCACTAACTCTCAAAACTCACACTATCATGAAATGTTCCCCTTTTTAATAACACTAGTGCCCACCCACTGAGCTAGTTATATTATTAACTATTTCCATATCTCATGTGCTAAACCTATTATCCTTATCATATGTCTTATGCTGTTGCTAAACAGTTTACTGTATAAGCTTACTTATGCTACCCTAAGCTTACCCTATACTATACTCTGCTCACATTGTGCATTAACCCATCACATGCTGTACATTACCATAATACGTTACATAAGATGCACATCACTTTTACATATCAAACCACACAACAGTATTCTGTTGTCTTCAGGGACAGGAACGGGGTAAGACAATCCACATCCCTACACTAAAACAGCAATATGAAATAAAATAGTGACACATAAAATGCTTTCATTTGATGTAAAGATTTGAAATAATAATGACTAGTGATGAGCAAGTATACTTGTTGTTTGGGTTTTCCCGAGCATTTTGGCGTGCTCGGAGATTTAGCTTTGTTGCCGCAGTTGCATTATTTGCGGCTTCTAGACAGCCTGAACACATGTGGGGATTGCCTGTTTGTTAGGGAATCCCCACATGTATTCAGGCTGTCTAGAAGCTGCAAATCATGCAGCTGCGGTGACAAAAGCGAAATCTCTGAGCACGCCAAAATACTCGGAGACCACCCGAGCATGCTCGGGAAAACTCAGGCAACGAGTATACTTGCTCATCACTAATAATGACCATTGGGCAAGGAATTAGGCAAACTGGAACAGGCTGTTATGTAGGCATGCCATGTGGCATATAATATATTGACATATTTACAGTTGTAGGCCTCATATTTAAGAGGCTTAATGGGTTAAATTCCTTCATCCCTTATTGTACTTCCCGGATTGCCAGTAAAGCCAAGCAGCAGGACTGACAGATTTAATGTTAATACATAATCACAAAATTACTAAAATTGGCTACATGAGAGAAGTTGCAATTGTACAACCAGATTGGTTTGTGGAAGGTGACAGACTGAATGGCTTTATATACAGTATATTGTTGTTTTTATGGATCTTACTTGGACACCATATGGTAAGTAAGCAACTGGGTCTGGCAGCTTTTTCAATCCTTTCTTATTTATCTCTGACTGCACCATGACAGTTCAGTGCAGAAAGAAATTAAAAACATGTATAGAACTTGGCAGATGGTGACCAATAGCTAAAAGGAACTCATTACAAGGTTTAAAGAGATTGTCCATTATGTCAGAATTCTGTACTAAGCGCGTTAACAGCTCCCGACCAGCATTTTTTAATATTACTAAATTATGACATGAAATACTTCTTTGCTCGCATCTCATTGCAGGTCATGTGATTCACTGATTACATACAATGCACTCTTCTTGGGCTATTCATTTTGATCTGCCCCTCTTGCAGACTCAGAAGGACCATGACATACTATGCTCTGGAGGGGGAGGTGCTGCATCCTAATGATACATTGAGGTCTTAGCATGTTTGAAGAATAGTGATGGACGAGCACTAAAATGCTCAGGTGCTCGTTGCTTGGATCGAGCAAATTGGAATGCTCGGGTGCTTAACCCGAGCAACGAGCCCAATGTAAGTCTATAGGAAACTCGAGCATTTTTCTGGCGGCCCCCCGGCAGATCTGCAGAGGGACTAGAAATTGCGGAAATCGATGGGAACAGCATGGGGGAGACCCCTGGAAGCAGTTTTGGAGGGTGGTACATATGTCTGACATCCATGTCCACTCCTGAGGTCTTATGTGTGGAGTCTGAACTGAATACCGATAGCCTTGTTGATACTGGTAGTCAACAACTTCCCTCTTCTGCTCACAAATCCTTTCCAACATATGCAGTGTAGAGTTCCAATGCTTGGGGACATCACACACCAGTCGGTGAGCTGGAAGCTGCAAACGCTGCTGAAGAATGGCATGGGGGTCTGAAGCTGTAGATGACTTTCTAAAATGGGCACACAAGCGGTGTACTTTTACAAGCAGATCCGGCAGCTCCAGGTAGGTTTTGAGAAACCGCTGAACCATGAGGTTAAGCACATAGGCCAGGCATGGTACGTGTGTGAGCTCACCTCGCCTCAGAGCCTCCACCAGGTTCCAGCCATTGTCACACACGATCATGCCTGGCTGTAGGTTCAATGGTGTCCACCACAGATCTGCCTGCTTTTTCAGAGCTGTCCACAACTCTTCAGCATTGTGCAGTTTGTCACCTAAGCATATTAACTTCAGTAGTGCCTGTTGCTGCTTGGCTGAGGCAGTGCTACAATGCTTCCAGCTTGTGACTTATGTGGTCATTTTGGAGATGGAGGCTGAAGAGGAGAAGGAGGTGCGGGAGCTGTAGACTGTGGGGGCAACCTGATTGATGTACGGCCATCAATCATCGACGTCGGGAGGAAGTGTTCCATCACAAGGTCCAACTGGGTACTGACTTCCACTATGTTAACCCAGTGTGCCATCAGCGAGATGTACCGTCCCTGCCCACAAGCACTTGTCCAAGTGTCCGTGGTTTTTTGAACATTACCAGTAACAGAATAGTTGAGGGCATGGGTAATGTTTTGTACGACACATGCTTGTGTAATGCCGGGATGGCACACTGCGAGAAATAGTGGCGGGTCGGGACCGAGTACCTTGGGACGGCCGCTGCCATCAGGTTGAGGAAAGCTTCTGTCTCCACAAGCCTAAAAGGCAACATTTCAAACACAAGCAGATGAGAATTGTGTGAATTTAGTACTGTGGCTTTTGGGGCGTTGGCTGTGTATTTCTGGTTGCGTTCCAATGACTGGGGTATGGACAACTGAAGGCTGTGCTGATACAAGGATGTGGACGTGCTTGATGATGGTACTAGTTGAGTGTGTGCAATGACAGGTGCAGGGCAGGAGGCATCTTCGCATGCACTATGGAGAGGGGATTGGCTTCCACGCACAACAGCGGAAGAAGTAGTGGTGTCACCCGCAGACAGTGTTCCTGGAGCCTGGGGTTCAGCCCACAAAGTCAGGTGCTTTGCTGCCATGTGCCTAATCATGCTGGTAGTGGTCAGGCTGGTAGTTTTGCTACCCTGCTGATGCGGGCATGGCAGATGGTGCAAATGGCCTGTTTGGGGTTATTGGCAGAGTCTATAAAAAACAACCAGACTCAGAAAGACCTAACAGATGTACTGCCAACTTACGTCGTGTGGATGTTACAAGGAACGGTTGCCCGCCTTCTGTCTGCGACCACCACAGTGATTCTTCCTGCATGTTGTGGTGCTGCACCTCCCTCCCTCTGTGTGCTGCTGTTCTCGCTCTGCATGTCCTCCTGCCAGGTTGGATCAGTTACTATATTATCCACCACCTCCTCTTCCACTTCTGCACCCTGGTCCTCCTCGAGACTTTCTGGCAATTGTGTCTCGTCATCGTTCACCTGTTGTGACACGTTCCCACCATCACCTTTATGTGAACGTGGCTGCTCAAATATTCGGACATCGCTACATGCAATCTCATCTTGCCCCGCTTCAAGTGGACCACACGAGAAGCCCGAATCTATTAATGGAAATGTGAACAGCTCTTCGGAGTGTCTAAGTGTGGGATCAGTTGTCTCCGGGCACTCGGCATGGTGGGAGGAAGGAGAATCAGGGAGAGGAATATGCAGTCCAGACTCACGGCTACTCAGACTTGACCGTGTGGAAGACAGGTCCAGTGGCAAAGTGACAAGTGGTGGCAAAGTGACTGGAAGCATTATCTGCAATCCAACCAACAACCTTTTGACACTGCTCTGGTTTCAATAGGGCTGTTCTGCGGTCCCCTAGGAATTCAGACAGGAAGATCATGCGAGAAGATGTTGGTGTTTGTTATGGCACAATTTCAGCTTGCCCACCTCCCTGGCCTCTGCATGCACCTGTGGAGCCCAGCTGCGCTTGGTTCCACATATCCTAGAAGGGTGCATGAAGGATTCATCCACTAGAGGTCTCACTACATACACACACCTTCATCCGTCCTCAGTCCACCAGAGGGAGCCCTGATTGGGATATAAAAGGGGATGAAGGCAGGAAGTCAGTCAGTCTGAAGTCTGCAGTCTGAAGAGCAGAGTGAGTCTGCAGAGCAGAGTGATTCTGCAGGGCAGAGTGAAGTGAAGCTGAGTCTGCAGAGGAGTTCTGTTCAGTCTAGCTGAGGAGTCCAGCAAATCAGGCTACAGAGCTAAGAGCGTGCCAACGCTCTGGAGAGCGGCAGAAGAGGCAGCTCACCAACTGCCCCGTGTGTATAACCTTGTGAGGGCCCGAGTAGGTCGGAGGCAAGAGGAGAGTAGAAAAGGGGCAGGGGAGCCTTACCAGCTCACCCCAGCAAGTACAAACCGGACACCGGGTCCGAGCCTACAGGGATCTCCACGACCCAGTAGGAGACAACCAGAATTCCTGGAGGACTACAGGTCCCAGGAGCACCACAGAGCTGATACGTAACAGGGCCAGGGGACACGGAGATACGATAAGCAGGAAAAGTGTACTCCAGGAGAAGGTCCTACCACGAGGTCAGCCGGTGCAGGACAGAGACTAAGTTAGGCCCAGCTACAGGCAGGCCAGAAACTCATTTCAGAAAGGCAAGGAACAGTAGGCCTTATACCTGCTCAGTGGGAGAATCTGGATGTGCACTCTTCACCCTACAGTGCTCCGGGATGTACCTGCACCATCTCCAGTAAAGGTACCAAAGTGACTTGTGTGTGTGTCCACCTTCTTGTTCCTACCCTGCCGGATTCCCTCCGTCCTGCATCCCTACACCTTATGCTGCCCTGAAGGCCTGCTCCACCTGTGGGGAGCGATACCACCCTAGCTGCCATAACACCGGCCTCAGTGGACTGCTGCAGCGCTGGTGATCCTCACCAGACACCACAGGTGGCATCACGATCTACTGACATTCTCCCCTGTAAATATTCCCCTTTTTGAGGGTGAGCGCCCAGGGCCACGGACCGAGCCGTGGCCACCGTGACATCCCCCATAGAGATCAACGGGCTTGGGTCCGAGTACCCCACAGCCCTGGCTGGGCGGCTCACACCATTACGTCCACTTCCCCGTCCCTTGCCATGAGCCTTGCCCATTTTAAATGGACTAAAATATTTTCCACGTTCACTACAAATGGCTGAATTGAAAGCAAACTTAGATGTGATCCGTGTGCAGGAAAAACACACTTTAAAATATCTGGACTGTAGGTAAAAAAATATATATTTTTAGCAAACTGGTGTCAATAACTAAGGTAAGACACAGCAAAAACAGGTGAATGGAGGCCAGAAATGCCACAATTTGTAGCCGACAGATAGATGGGGCGTCTGACGGAGATACCACGCTGTTCAATATGTGGTCTGTATATTGATTTTTACCCCAAAATAGTGTATAGAACTAGGGTAACAGACAGCAAATACAGTGGAATGGAGGCCTGAAATGCCACAATTTGTAGCCCACAAATTGATGAGGTGTCTTACGGAGATACCACACTGTTCAATATGAGGCCTGTATTTTTTGCTTTTTTACCCCAAAATAGTGTATAGAACTAGGGTAACAGACAGCAAATACAGTGGAATGGAGGCCTGAAATGCCACAATTTGTAGCCCACAGATTGATGAGGCATCTGACGGAGATACCATACTGTTCAATATGTGGCCTGTATTTTTTTTTGTTTTTACAGCAAAATAGTGTATAGAACTAGGGTAGCAGACAGCAAATACGGTGGAATGAAGGCCTGAAATGCCACAAATTGTAGCTCACAGATAGATGTGGCATCTGACGGAGATACCACACTGTTCAATATGTGACCTATATTTTTTTTACAGCAAAAAAGTGTATGGAACTAGGGTAACAGATAGCAAATACAGTGGAATGGAGTCCTGAAATGCCACAATTTGTAGCCCACAGATAGATGAGGCGTCTTACAGAGATACCACACTGTTCAATATGTGGCCTATATTTTTTTTACAGCAAAATAGTGTTTAAAACTAAGGTAACAGACAGCAAAAACAGTTGAATAGAGGCCTGAAATGCCACATTTTGTAGCCCACAGATAAATGAGGAGTCTGATGGAGATAGCCCACTTTCAAATATCTGACCTGTATTTTTTTTCCCCCCAGCTAAATTGTGTCAACAAATAGGCTAAGACACAACAAAAAAATTCTATGGAGGCCTGAAATGGCACAATTTTTAGCGCAATGATATGCGATCCGTGTGGCAGACAAAACCTGGTGTAAAATATCTGCTCTGTAGCTAAATATTTTTTTGGCAGCTAAATATTTTTTGGGCAGAAAAATGGTGTCAAGAAATTATATAAGATATTCCAAAAACAATTTTACACTACCACAAAAACGTCAGAAATTTCTGCGCACTCAGATTTGACGGCTGGGACGGGCAAACCCGTTTAAAATAGCTGGATTTTCATGCTGTACAATGAAAAGGATCTGCCTGTATTCTTCTTGTGTCAACAAGCAAATGAAGAGAAAAAAGGGGGCTCTGGATTGCTTTGGAATAAAATAATCAGGATTAAGATGCAAAAAAAAAAAATGTCCTTGCCACTGACACCTAGGGCTATGTATATACGGTCAATATATGTAATAGGCAGCATCAGGCAGTAATGGAATGGACCCTCTTGATGTATGCAATGAAGTATACCACATACAATGACTGCCTGCTACTGATATCTATATACCCACATACAGTGCCTGCATGCCTTGGACTGATATGTACATACGCACATACACTCCCTGCCTACCTAGCACTGCAATCTATATACCTCGTAATTAGTCCTTAGGCCGGCATCACACTAGCAAGGAATACGGACGAGTGCTATGCGATAAAACATCACATAGCACTCGGACCGATGTTAATCTATGGCGCAGCTCCCATCACCGTTTTTTTTCTCAGCCGTATTATACGTCTGAGTGAAATCGCAGCATTATGCGATTTGCAGCATATCTCGACCGAGACTCGCCAATGCAAGTCTATGGGTGCGAGAAACAAAAAAAAAATCTCACACCACACGGACCATCCGTGTGACTTACAAGAAATACGCACCGGTGTCCTTTGAAGAGCGGGAAATTCATATGCGGCTACAGTAAAATCACACTGACAGATTAGAATAGAATAGATATATACACATAGATAGATATACAGTATATATATATATACACACACCTATTCTATCAGTGACACACACACACACATATTATATATATATATATATCTTTATATTTCATAGAGATAGATAGAAGAATAGCCAGTAATTCATTTGTCAGCTTCTGTAAAATCACTGCAGGAGCCGACGGTATAGAAGACATGGTTTACATACAGTAAATAGATGCAGAATAGGTAGATATATAGATGTCAGTGACTAATACAATTAGTAGTGTGTGTGGAAATTAGGGGACATGTATGTAATAAAAGATTCTTTTCTGGGAGAAAAATCGCGTGGGCTCCCACGCAATTTTCCAAACCAAATAGGGAAAGCCAGTGACTGGGGGCAGATGTTTATAGCCTAGGAAGCGGGTAATACCCATGGATCTTCCCAGGCTATTAATATCAGCCCACAGATGTATATTTAGCCTTTACTGGCTATTAAAATAGGGGGAAAAATTATGTGGGGTCCCCCTATACTTAATAACCAGAAAAGGCAATGTCGACAGCTGCGGGCTGATATTCATAGGGCTGTTATTCATAGCCTAGGTAGGGGCCATGGATATTGGCCACTCCTTGGCTACAAATGCCAGCTCACAGCTGCCCCAGAAATGGCACATCTCTAAGATGCGCCAATTCTGGCACTTTGCCTCTCTCTTCCCAATTGCCCTGTAGCAGTGGCAAGTGGGGTAATATTTGGGTTGATTTCACCTTTGTATTTTAAAGTGACATCAAGCCCATGGCTTAGTAATGGAGAGGTATCAATAAGACACCTATCTATTTCTAATCCTATAGTTGTTACAGGTTAAAGACACAGCCAGAATAAAGTATTTTAATGAAATAAAACACAACACATTTTCCCATCTTTATTATACTCCTAATTCTTGCAATGCTTTCGTTCTCCTGTAATAAAAAAATAACAAAACCAACAATATATCATACCTGTCCATCGTTGTGTCCCACGCAGTAATCCAAATCTGGGGAATATACAGTTTATAACCAGGACGGTGCCAAGATGCGACCACCCTGGCTGTAAACTTCTGGTGAATGAGGAGATGCTGCCATGCAGCATCAGTGACTAGCGGTGGCGTCACTGATGCTACGCTGCCTCACAGCCTGACCTGCACTGAACTCTTGAGCATGGCAGACAATCCCTGCATGTTGAAGAGTGCCAATCATGCAGGGCATGGACCAGAACTCCCGCCGAGCAATCCCGGAATTGCTCGGCGCTCGCCGAGTACTGCGAGTACAGCGATGCTCAGGCGAGTACCGAGCATTGCAGAGTATGCTCGCTCATTCACTAGTGGGGAACCTTTTTCTGCCAAGGGCCATTTGCATATTCATACCATCTTTTGGGGGTCATACAAAATGATCAACCTGAAAATTACTCTGCTATATTTGATATAGGAAAGATGTGTATCTTTGTACCGTATTAGCCAGTAGATAGAAAAATTCAGAAGTGGTTTTAGTTCCATAAGACCCCCCACTACTGTGTTTTAGGCAGCCCCCAAATCTAAGAAGCATCATTGTCAGAAGCTCCCTGTCCTCCCCAACAGCTGCAGGAACCTTTCCTTGCAACCAGAAGAAATGCAAAACCTGCCCATTTATAATGACCATGGACAAGATAAAGATCCCCAACTCACATCAGGACTACAAGATGCCAGGTACTTTCAGCTGCATCACATCTAATGTGGTGTACCTAATTATATGTACTAAATGTCCAACTGGGGGTCTATATGTGGGAGAGACCGGGCAAAAACTGAGAACAAGGATGAATTCTCATCGCCACACAATAAGAGAAAAAAGAATGGATTTACTTGTGGCAAAACACTTTTGTATGCCCGGTCATAGCATGATGGACATGGAATTACTTGTATTAAAATCTAACTTTAAATCTGAGAGAGATAGAAAGGTTTGGGAATATAAGCTTATGATGACCTTTGACACTCTTAGTGCTGGAATGAATATATCACACGGATTCATGTCTTTCTACATCAATTAAGGAATCTGCTTCTCTGACCTTCTAGGGGCATCAAAACACAATAGCAGACTCCAATCAGAGGGCAATAAAACTTTCACACTCCTTATCTATGAACTGTTCCAATATTTATGTTCATCCCTCTGCCATAATGATAGTTCTGCTTCATGTCACTTGTCTTATCTTATTGCATTTTTTCTGTGCTGTGTTGTGTATAAATATGTGATTCTTCAGATGTTGTATTAGTCTTCGCCTGATGAAGAGACCTGAGTAGTCTCGAAAGCTTGCAATTTGTTACCATCTTTTCAGTTAGCCATTAAAAGGTATCAACCACTGAGGACTCTCAAGTCTAAATATTTTTCTCTGCTATATTTGGTCAGACATTTAACCCCTTCCCGACCCATCACGCCGACGTCGGCGTCATGAAAACCTGTGCCATCCCGACCCATGACGCCGGCGTCGGCGTCATGCTATAAATCATGTTCCTGCGGGCCGAGTGACCGGGGTCACTGAAAGGTCACCCAACCCACAGGCACAGGACCCTTAGTGCATCACCACAGGGGGGTTGGCTTAACCCCCACGTGGCCACGATCGCTCTGATTGGCTGTTAAAAGTGAAACAGCCAATCAGAGCGATTTGTAATATTTCACCAATGAAACTGGTGAAATATTACAATCCAGCTATGGCCGATGCTGCAATAGCATCTGCCATGGCTGGACACCGAGCCCTGACCCCCCTACACCAAGTCACAGCGGTGATCGGCCGCCGCCACCGAACTTTGGCAGCGATCGGTCACCGCCGTCACTGTCTGCTCCCCTGCTCCTGCGATCCGCTGCCCCCACCTACCGATCCCCCCCTCACCTTCCGACCCCCCCTACTCACCTCTCACGGTCCACCGATGTCCCTGGATCCGTCCCGGCGGCTGCCCGGTATTCTTCATGGGCGCCGCCATCTTGGAAAATGGCGGGCGCATGCGCAGTGCGCCCGCCATTGTACAAAAATTTATTTTGATCACTGTGATAAACTGTCACAGTGATCAAAATAAAAAAAAGTAAATGAACCCCCCCTGTCATAGGTAGGGACAAATAATAAAATAAAGATTTTTTTTTTTTTCCTGATTTTGCTGCTGATCCGCGGCGGATTTTGCTGCTGATCCGCGGCGGATTTTGCTGCTGATCCGCGGCGGATTTTGCTGCTGATCCACGGCGGATTTGGCGCTGCAGATCCACGGCGGATTTGGCGCTGCGGATCCACAGCAGATCCAGAAACCAAGTACAGTACAATGCAAATAAATGGTTAAAAAAAATGCTGTGCACATGCGGATTTGCTGCGGTTTTAAATCCGCAGCATGTCAACTCTTTGTGCGGATTCCGCAGAGGTTTTACACCTATTCCATTATAGGTGTAAAACCGCAGGGAAAAACCGCAACAAATCCGCGCTAAATTCTCAGGTAAAACGCAGGTCATTTTACCTGCGGATTTAAGAAAAATCCGCAAGTGAATCCGCAACGTGTGCACAGGGCCTCAGGGTTAGGGTTAGGCTGGGTTCATATTGCATTATGGCAGTCCGTTAGATGGACTGCGTTTCACCGCGGTATAACGCGTCCGTTAACGCTGCCATTCACCCCATTTGTGTGCGCATCGCAACGCATGCCGTAAAGCGGCATGCGTTCGCGACGTGCCGTAATTCAGTGACGGAGCCTCGGACACGGGCTGCAGCGTCTGGGCTCCGTCACCGCTAGCATAGATGAATCATCTGCTGATTCATCTGCGCTAGCGAGTATAGCATAACTATGCATCTAGATAAGTTCCTTAGGGGGGTCTAGTTTCCAAAATGGGGTCACTTGTGGGGGAGCTCCAATGTTTAGGCACACAGGAACTCTCCAAATGCAACATGGCAACCGCTAAATATTCCAGCATATTTTCCATTCAAAAAGTCAAATGGTGCTCCTTCCCTTCTGAGCCCTGCCGTGCGCCCATACAGTGGTTTATGACCACATATGAGGTACCTGTGTACTCAGGAGAAGTTGCCCAACAAATTTTAGGATCCATTTTATCCTGTTGCCCATGTAAAAATGAAAAAATTGATGCTAGAAGAAAATTTTTGTTGGAAAAATTAAAATGTCCATTTTTTCCTTCCACGTTGCTTTAGTTCCTGTGAAGCACCTGAAGGGTTAATAATCTTCTTGAATGTAGTTTTAAGTACTTGAGGGGTGAAGTTTTTATAAAGGTGTCACTTTTGGGTATTTTCTGCCATATAGACCCCTCAAAGTGACTTCAAATGTGAGGTGGTCCCTAAAAAAATGGTTTTGTAAATTTTGCTGTAAAAATGAGAAATCGCTGGTCAACTTTTAACCCTTATAACTTCCTAACAAAAAAAAATGTTGTTCCCAAAATTGTGCTGATATAAAGTAGACATGTGGGAAATGTTATTTATTAACTATTTTGTGTCACATAACTCTCTGGTTTAACAGAATAAAAATTAAAAATTTGAAAATTACAAAATTTTCTAAATTTTCGCCAAATTTCCATTTTTTTCACAAATAAACGCAAAAATTATCGACCTAAATTTACCACTAACATGAAGCCCAATATGTCACGAAAAAACAATCTCAGAATCGCTAGGATCTGTTGAAGCGTTCCTGAGTTATTACCTCATAAAGGGACACTGGTCAGAATTGCAAAAAATGGCAAGGTCTTTAAGGTCAAAATAGGCTGGGTCATGAAGGGGTTAATTAACTCACCCCTAATGTGATTACTGGACTGATTGTCTTTGGTGTGGCTGTGATGTTAGGTGGTATTGACGATATTGCTACTCGCATCTGCTTTCTCAGGTTTGGGTCAGTATGGAGTGCAGGCAACTCTTTGCGATGACAAGTTTAGTAAAGAACCAATCCCAGCAGTAAGTTGTTCCACACACGTTTATTACACCGCAGGTCTCCTCATAGTGATACATTTATCACTTCTCACAACACATTTATAAAACTCAAATAGTGAGAGATCTGCAGTATACATCACATAGGAGATACCAAGACTGCCATATACACGATATAGGACACACCGAGACTGCTGTATCATCATATAGGAGACACCGAGACTGCTGTATACATCACATTGGATACACTGGGCTATGGCATATATGTTGTGACCCGCACCACAATTGTGGGTTACCAGGGATATGGGGTACTCGGAGCCGAGCCTGTAGATTTCTATGGGGAATGTCACTGGTAGCGTGGCTCGGCCCGTGTCCCTGGCGGTCAGGCGTATGTTGGGGGGAATATTTACAGGGGATTTGGTATATAACAGTTCGTGACGCCACCTGTAGTTGTCTGATCACTAAGACCAGCGCTGCAGTAATTCTCTGAGGGGATGTTGTGGCAGCCAGATGACGGGTCCCCACAGGTGGGACTGGTCCCTCAAAGTCTATGGTATTAATGATGTCGGGTGCAGATAAATAAATCAGTCTCACACCATCCAGCGTCTTTCCATACCTTTTACTTGTCAGATGTTTAGGCAGGTCCCAGGGAGGCTGGTCGGGTGGAGGATGTGCTTCGAGATAACAGCTGAACAGGTTAGGGGCCTCCTTTACTTCCAATATTATGAGTCCAACCTGCATAGAGCTAAGTTCACTCCGAATTCTCCAGATAACTCCTTAGCTGTACTGCCCGGTCAGTATTGTGGTCGGAGCCTTCCTTTAAGAGAGCTGAGTTCCTACTGTTGTCCTGCATCGACTCAAGGTTCCCACTCTCCCTGACCCCAGTTACGTACCGACACTCCAAGGGCTGCTTTCTGTGACCTAAGGTCCAGTAAGACTCTGGTTGTCCGTTACTATGAGTGAATCAATAGCAACTCCTCGGTCCCCAGTGACCGGATAATTAGTGTAGGCAATTCACTACCTAAGGCACTGCTCCGTCCTCTCCACTGTGCCCTTCGCCCTGCTTTCCACTCTCAACACAGGCACTGCACACTTTCTAAGGTAGTACAAGTCAATCCTTTCTTGCTTCTTCCTTGGAGCTTGCTGACAGATTCTCAGTATTCTCCTAGTTCAGGAGCACGTCGACTGAACTTCACTGTCCTTGAGACAGGAGACTGAAGTTTCTGCTGCTAACTCTTCTTTCCATCCAACAGTCTGTCTGACTTTAGCTCACACTGAGCTCTGACAGGAAATGTTATCTGATCTCCTCACCTCCTGCACAGACTGCACACTCCCTACTCCTCTGTCCGAAGACAGGAAACTGACTACTGGCTACATACCCTATGGGTGTGTCCAAGTGTGTGGTGGAGTGAATGGTTATTGAGCATTAAACTGTTACCTCTCCGCACATCCTCCAGGGTACTGTGTGTGCCTTCACACCAGGGCTACACATTCCCCCATGGTAAAATACAGCACTCCCAGGCTGTGAAATACAAGAAGACATTTTGTTTTGTATTAACAATAAACATTAAACTCTTCCCATCCGGGAGGTAAGAATTTCTTAAACGTTGCATTCAAACATTAGACATAGAAAAATACAAAACATACTTTCCATAAATATATCATATCAACAACATTCTTGTGAAGGACCCGCACCAAACCTTCAACGTGGATCCTGGGTGGGCTGCAGGACTTCTGGCTGCAGACCTCGCTCAGTGCCACACCACACGGGTTTTATATTCAGAGGTAATAATTGTGCTGTGGTTTCATGTAAAACCAATATAATGCACCGAAGCGCAACTATGTACAAAGATAAGTTCTGGGCTGGCACAGTCCTCAGCCTCAAAGTCCATGACATAATAAAAGACACATATTGGTAACTTCTGAAACTCACATTATACTTCTCACGGTATTTACCCAACCAGGGTATTCTATATGTAAAACTATGCAATCAACTTTTTCAAATTTTCACTCTGGTACCCAGCCGGGCATTCTACTCATTATAGAAAACATAGATACATTTGGCAATAAAGTGCAAAACAGCAATTATTTCTTTTATCAAAAACTTTTTACATCTTCTTAGTTGCGGTAAACCCTGTCTGGGTCCTACCGTTCTTCACATTTTCTTGCTAACTTCAGTTACACTTTCCATCCCGGGGGCTGGAACAATGCGATGCTCGCACAGGACCGTTCCTATTCCTGGGCCCAGTGCCCAGCACCAAGATCATCGACTCCACCATCGGGGTCTGTGTGGCTGGTGTGCACTGGGCTGGTGGGGATGTCAGGGGTTCCAGCAGGGTGTCATCATCGCTGGTTACCTGCAGGGCCGGTTCACTCCGGTCCTCTAGGCCGCAGGGCCCGTCCTCCTCCGGGGACGCTGCTGCAGCATAAGATACTGGGCAAAAAGCAGGCTTTTGTAGTGGCTCAATTGAGATCGCATCAGACTTTTGCGATGCAGAAATGGTCGCAGGTGGCGATGCGGAATAGGACGCACAATGCTGGTATGATGCAGAGCAGGAAGCAGGTGTGGCATTGGCTCAATTGGGGACGCACTAACCTGCTGCTGTCGCTGCTCCATCATTGACGGCTGGGTCCCCGCCGGTGTCCCTACCGGGGGACTGTGCTCCGCTGTGGCCTCCTGGCCTGGCTGGTACACCGGTCCGTCTCCCGCCGCTTCCTCGGTGGGGTCGGGTTCAGCTCCTTCATAGCTGGTCTCCGGTTTCCCTTCAGCTGCCAGCGTTGGTGGTACAGGGGACGCAGACAACGATTTCGCTCCTGGAGTGGTGAGCACGGCGTCCCACAGCAGCCGCTGTTTCCGGGTACGCCGGCGTTTCTCAATTTCCTCCACGCCAGGTCGTTGCAGAATCATCTTCTTTAATCTTGCATTTTCCTCTCCAATCTCCAGCAAGGCTTGCTGCAGGTGCAGGACCACATATGGTTCTGGTTCTAGTGGCAGCTTGGCTGGGGAACGGGGCCTGCCTTCCACCGCTTCCCTGCTCGGCTGCACACGTCCTGCCTCCATGATGTTCCAGAACAGTCTCTCTTCTACCAGAGCCGTCCGGTCTCTTCCGTGGAGGCGGGGTTTGCGTCTCCTCCTCTTCGCAGGGAAGGTGAAGAGGAGGCGGACCTCCTTTGCTGTAGGGCAGGATCGCATATTGTAATAGCACTTTGAGAGGGCAGGCATTCTCTTCGCGCCACAGGGGGGCACACGCCCACGAATCCACGCCCACCTTCTTCTCCAGCGCCTGAGGGCGCGAATTTGGCGGCAAAATGGCGGATTTTAGCGCCAAAAATAGCAAACAGTCCTTTTTCACAAAAACACCTCCACAGGCACACAGGGCTCGCAATTTTGCGAGTTTCGCATCCTGTTCGTGACGCCAAGTTTTTGTTGTGACCCGCACCACAATTGTGGGTTACCAGGGATATGGGGTACTCGGAGCCGAGCCTGTAGATTTCTATGGGAATGTCACTGGTAGCGTGGCTCGGCCGTGTCCCTGGCGGTCAGGCGTATGTTGGGGGGAATATTTACAGGGGATTTGGTATATAACAGTTCGTGACGCCACCTGTAGTTGTCTGATCACTAAGACCAGCGCTGCAGTAATTCTCTGAGGGGATGTTGTGGCAGCCAGATGACGGGTCCCCCACGGGTGGGACTGGTCCCTCAAAGTCTATGGTATTAATGATGTCGGGTGCAGATAAATAAATCAGTCTCACACCATCCAGCGTCTTTCCATACCTTTTACTTGTCAGATGTTTAGGCAGGTCCCAGGGAGGCTGTGTCGGGTGGAGGATGTGCTTCGAGATAACAGCTGAACAGGTTAGGGGCCTCCTTTACTTCCAATATTATGAGTCCAACCTGCATAGAGCTAAGTTCACTCCGAATTCTCCAGATAACTCCTTAGCTGTACTGCCCGGTCAGTATTGTGGTCGGAGCCTTCCTTTAAGAGAGCTGAGTTCCTACTGTTGTCCTGCATCGACTCAAGGTTCCCACTCTCCCTGACCCCAGTTGCGTACCGACACTCCAAGGGCTGCTTTCTGTGACCTAAGGTCCAGTAAGACTCTGGTTGTCCGTTACTATGAGTGAATCAATAGAACTCCTCGGTCCCAGTGACCGGATAATTAGTGTAGGCAATTCACTACCTAAGGCACTGCTCCGTCCTCTCCACTGTGCCCTTCGCCCTGCTTTCCACTCTCAACACAGGCACTGCACACTTTCTAAGGTAGTACAAGTCAATCCTTTCTTGCTTCTTCCTTGGAGCTTGCTGACAGATTCTCAGTATTCTCTAGTTCAGGAGCACGTCGACTGAACTTCACTGTCCTTGAGACAGGAGACTGAAGTTTCTGCTGCTAACTCTTCTTTCCATCCAACAGTCTGTCTGACTTTAGCTCACACTGAGCTCTGACAGGAAATGTTATCTGATCTCCTCACCTCTGCACAGACTGCACACTCCCTAACTCCTCTGTCCGAAGACAGGAAACTGACTACTGGCTACATACCCTATGGGTGTGTCCAAGTGTGTGGTGGAGTGAATGGTTATTGAGCATTAAACTGTTACCTCTCCGCACATCCTCCAGGGTACTGTGTGTGCCTTCACACCAGGGCTACACATTCCCCCATGGTAAAATACAGCACTCCCGGGCTGTGAAATACAAGAAGACATTTTGTTTTGTATTAACAATAAACATTAAACTCTTCCCATCCGGGAGGTAAGAATTTCTTAAACGTTGCATTCAAACATTAGACATAGAAAAATACAAAACATACTTTCCATAAATATATCATATCAACAACATTCTTGTGAAGGACCCGCACCAAACCTTCAACGTGGATCCTGGGTGGGCTGCAGGACTTCTGGTTGCAGACCTCGCTCAGTGCCACACCACACGGGTTTTATATTCAGAGGTAATAATTGTGCTGTGGTTTCATGTAAAACCAATATAATGCACCGAAGCGCAACTATGTACAAAGATAAGTTCTGGGCTGGCACAGTCCTCAGCCTCAAAGTCCATGACATAATAAAAGGACACATATTGGTAACTTCTGAAACTCACATTATACTTCTCACGGTATTTACCCAACCAGGGTATTCTATATGTAAAACTATGCAATCAACTTTTTCAAATTTTCACTCTGGTACCCAGCCGGGCATTCTACTCATTATAGAAAACATAGATACATTTGGCAATAAAGTGCAAAACAGCAATTATTTCTTTTATCAAAAACTTTTTACATCTTCTTAGTTGCGGTAAACCCTGTCTGGGTCCTACCGTTCTTCACATTTTCTTGCTAACTTCAGTTACACTTTCCATCCCGGGGGCTGGAACAATGCGATGCTCGCACAGGACCGTTCCTATTCCTGGGCCCAGTGCCCAGCACCAAGATCATCGACTCCACCATCGGGGTCTGTGTGGCTGGTGTGCACTGGGCTGGTGGGGATGTCAGGGGTTCCAGCAGGGTGTCATCATCGCTGGTTACCTGCAGGGCCGGTTCACTCCGGTCCTCTAGGCCGCAGGGCCCGTCCTCCTCCGGGGACGCTGCTGCAGCATAAGATACTGGGCAAAAAGCAGGCTTTTGTAGTGGCTCAATTGAGATCGCATCAGACTTTTGCGATGCAGAAATGGTCGCAGGTGGCGATGCGGAATAGGACGCACAATGCTGGTATGATGCAGAGCAGGAAGCAGGTGTGCGCATTGGCTCAATTGGGGACGCACTAACCTGCTGCTGTCGCTGCTCCATCATTGACGGCTGGGTCCCCGCCGGTGTCCCTACCGGGGGACTGTGCTCCGCTGTGGCCTCCTGGCCTGGCTGGTACACCGGTCCGTCTCCCGCCGCTTCCTCGGTGGGGTCGGGTTCAGCTCCTTCATAGCTGGTCTCCGGTTTCCCTTCAGCTGCCAGCGTTGGTGGTACAGGGGACGCAGACAACGATTTCGCTCCTGGAGTGGTGAGCACGGCGTCCCACAGCAGCCGCTGTTTCCGGGTACGCCGGCGTTTCTCAATCTCCTCCACGCCAGGTCGTTGCAGAATCATCTTCTTTAATCTTGCATTTTCCTCTCCAATCTCCAGCAAGGCTTGCTGCAGGTGCAGGACCACAGATGGTTCTGGTTCTAGTGGCAGCTTGGCTGGGGAACGGGGCCTGCCTTCCACCGCTTCCCTGCTCGGCTGCACACGTCCTGCCTCCATGATGTTCCAGAACAGTCTCTCTTCTACCAGAGCCGTCCGGTCTCTTCCGTGGAGGCGGGGTTTGCGTCTCCTCCTCTTCGCAGGGAAGGTGAAGAGGAGGCGGACCTCCTTTGCTGTAGGGCAGGATCGCATATTGTAATAGCACTTTGAGAGGGCAGGCATTCTCTTCGCGCCACAGGGGGGCACACGCCCACGAATCCACGCCCACCTTCTTCTCCAGCGCCTGAGGGCGCGAATTTGGCGGCAAAATGGCGGATTTTAGCGCCAAAAATAGCAAACAGTCCTTTTTCACAAAAACACCTCCACAGGCACACAGGGCTCGCAATTTTGCGAGTTTCGCATCCTGTTCGTGACGCCAAGTTTTTGTTGTGACCCGCACCACAATTGTGGGTTACCAGGGATATGGGGTACTCGGAGCCGAGCCTGTAGATTTCTATGGGGAATGTCACTGGTAGCGTGGCTCGGCCCGTGTCCCTGGCGGTCAGGCGTATGTTGGGGGGAATATTTACAGGGGATTTGGTATATAACAGTTCGTGACGCCACCTGTAGTTGTCTGATCACTAAGACCAGCGCTGCAGTAATTCTCTGAGGGGATGTTGTGGCAGCCAGATGACGGGTCCCCCACGGGTGGGACTGGTCCCTCAAAGTCTATGGTATTAATGATGTCGGGTGCAGATAAATAAATCAGTCTCACACCATCCAGCGTCTTTCCATACCTTTTACTTGTCAGATGTTTAGGCAGGTCCCAGGGAGGCTGGTCGGGTGGAGGATGTGCTTCGAGATAACAGCTGAACAGGTTAGGGGCCTCCTTTACTTCCAATATTATGAGTCCAACCTGCATAGAGCTAAGTTCACTCCGAATTCTCCAGATAACTCCTTAGCTGTACTGCCCGGTCAGTATTGTGGTCGGAGCCTTCCTTTAAGAGAGCTGAGTTCCTACTGTTGTCCTGCATCGACTCAAGGTTCCCACTCTCCCTGACCCCAGTTGCGTACCGACACTCCAAGGGCTGCTTTCTGTGACCTAAGGTCCAGTAAGACTCTGGTTGTCCCGTTACTATGAGTGAATCAATAGCAACTCCTCGGTCCCCAGTGACCGGATAATTAGTGTAGGCAATTCACTACCTAAGGCACTGCTCCGTCCTCTCCACTGTGCCCTTCGCCCTGCTTTCCACTCTCAACACAGGCACTGCACACTTTCTAAGGTAGTACAAGTCAATCCTTTCTTGCTTCTTCCTTGGAGCTTGCTGACAGATTCTCAGTATTCTCCTAGTTCAGGAGCACGTCGACTGAACTTCACTGTCCTTGAGACAGGAGACTGAAGTTTCTGCTGCTAACTCTTCTTTCCATCCAACAGTCTGTCTGACTTTAGCTCACACTGAGCTCTGACAGGAAATGTTATCTGATCTCCTCACCTCCTGCACAGACTGCACACTCCCTACTCCTCTGTCCGAAGACAGGAAACTGACTACTGGCTACATACCCTATGGGTGTGTCCAAGTGTGTGGTGGAGTGAATGGTTATTGAGCATTAAACTGTTACCTCTCCGCACATCCTCCAGGGTACTGTGTGTGCCTTCACACCAGGGCTACCCATTTACATCACAGGAGACACGGGGGTTGCGGAACATACATCAGAGGAGACACGGGGACTGCATCATAGATATCACAGGAAACATGAGGGCTGTGGCAAAGACATCACAGGAGACATGGGGCTACAGAATAGACATCATGGGAGTTCTTAGGGCTGTGATGTAGTAATTTCAAGAGGCGTTGGGGCTGCGGTATAGTCATCACAGGAGACGCTGGGATTGCCGCTGATGTTTTCTTCCTCAAGAGGGGAGCTCATCGTGCACTAATTCCACCACAGACTACGTCTTGACACTGGCACTGACATCAGAATGTAATTTTTCATTGCACACATGCCGCAGCGTTCAGTATTGAATGTTGCGTAGCGTGCTCTCAGAGCAAGGAGAAGGATCAGAAGCCAGCAAAACGCAGCTGCCAGCTCAAGCACTGCGGTCCCCGGGAATCTGAGGCTGGAGAAAAGGTAAATGGCCTTTTGGCTAGCCATTCCCCACACCTGCTATAAATGTTAAAAATGGAAGGTACTTTAGTTAAACACTTTTTGAACAAAGACCACAAAAGCCATCCATCTACATCAAGGTGTACTTAAATATCGATGGTCCCTATCAAATAAGTCCCACCTCTCCATATGCTAAACCAGGCCTTATCGGAATAAGGAGTGAAAGAAAACCAATCATAGCTTGAAAATAAAACCTTGTGTGGGAAAAATTGGTGGATGAGTGCTGAGCCCTGGAGGAGGCCAGATCTCCCAGTGTGTACTATAAAAGAAAAATAGGACCCACAAACCTTTAATGTACAAGTGCACTAATACGCATGTGGCCAATACACAAACATATACATACAGGATGCGTCAGCACACTGCAATCAATGAATAGATGAACTCCATGTATACATCAGTGTGCAGTCCATGATTTTCAAAGGTCCATAGATTTGTATGTGGGAAATTTGGATCCATGACTCTCATCAAAAACTGGCATATCTCCATGATTTTTTTTGTGAACATGGACATGTTAACAGCTCCATAGGTTATATTAAAAATGGATTTCTGATTGCAGAATTATATACAAAGTCATTGCAAATAAGAATAGCTACAATACTTCACTTAACTAGATGTCCAACAATGATTAATTCCAATAGTTTTAATAAAGACTTCTGTCTAATTTTCAATAATCTTATCTAAAAGAGAAAAGCAAAGTATATTGTTGCATGTTTTCATGATTTCAGACAAATTGATGATGTGTTGATGATAGTAGAAAAGTGGAAAAAGTCTCTGCTTTACACAGAATGCAGTAAAACATTGCCACCTAGTGGTCACATTATTTATAGAACATATGTTATGCAGTTGAGCCATTCCAGCCTGAAGAAAGTCAAAATGTGGGCTTAAACTAGCCGATTATGACTGATGATCGGAAACATGTTTGCTAATCAATAGTTGTTTCATAGCCTGTTTAGACAGGCTAACCGTGCTTCAAATGTGCATAGAACGACCAATAACACATCCTTCTATCTGCATGTTCTCGGCAGCACAAATCCTGTTTATAAAAACGCACTCATTTCCCCGTAAATCAGCAAGTGTAATTGCACTGGCCGCTTATTGTGAATGAGCAGTTTATTGTCCTGTGTAACCAGGATTTGTGCTGCCGACAGCAATGGCAGTCTATGAGCACAGACTTATCTATTAGCAACCATTTATGCATGGAAAGTGCTGTCTGGCTTAACAGGCTATTAATCCAGGGTAAACATACTCGGCTGTGTTCGTAAATGGGAGTTTATTCGCTATTTATCTTGAATAGTTCCAATTTAAAGAATTTCCTTATATAACAAACATACATGTGCATAATTTTAGCACTTTTAAAAAAGTTTATGTTTTGTAAACTGCATATTATAGACTTAGGCCCGAATTCATCAAGAGTGGCAGTATTCTCGCTGGTATCGACGATGGGAATATGGTGGAGTCAGACACACAAAAACACACACACTGATCCACAAAAAAGCACACACGTCTAACACGGGGCATGTGCCACAACAGAAATCTTCAATTCTCGGCTACAGTAAGATTTCAGGCTTAGAGAATGACATTGTTTGTCATGAACTAGTGGAGCTGGGAGAAAGTGGAGTGAAAACGACAAAAGTCACAATATTTTTGCACAACGCAAAAATTTTGCACATTTTCAAAGTGACTTATGCTAGAATTCTGGGCAAAATTTATTTGATGAATGCCTTAATCTACTGAGGTATTCCGTAAATGTTGCTGTCATCACTTAAAAAACTGAGGGACATAGTAATGAAACCTTCATTATCAGCAAATGATCATATTGGAGGTGCTCACTTCTACTGGAAGCACAATGATTTACCACATAGAGGTGTTAAATCAAATTAGCACTTCTGTAATTCAAGCTCACAGAAAGGAACTAGGTGGCTCATTATCAATAAAAATGCTGGGTTAGCTTAGTGTGAAACTGGCTTGTTCACAGCATCTATTTCCCACCATGTCCTCCTGGATTTGGGAGAATTAATTAGCTTGGAAGAATTGACACCTCCCTGATGAGCTGGGAATCCTCACCTACTACCATCCTCACTTGGAGATCAAAGGATCCACAACTGGTCATCATGAACCTCACTGGGAATTAACACTGCCATGGCAAGCTAAACTCTAGGCCTAAATCTGCCGACTGGCAGTTGTGAAGATGTATTGCCAGAAAGGAGTTTATGGAGCAAGTGGGATGAGAGTCTCAGATTCCTAGGAGTTGCTCTGTAGTGTCTCTTGCAAGCAGGTGAGAAGTCCAAATGTCCAAAGCATTTCCTCTGTAGCAAATGAAGCTTGCTGTTTACACTGAAGTATATTACCATTTGAGGGGAACCTTGGCTTTTGCTTTTAACTCTATACCTTAGATCTGTTTTCCCTGCACTTTTAGATTAGCAATGAGATGGAAGAAGAATCCTGCATGGAACTGTTGATAGAGGTCTATGCTAGTAAATGACTCTTGGAGTACTGTTTATGGGATGTGTGTGACATAAACAATGGTGATACATGTGATAATCTGACCTGCTGTGAACAAAATACTGCAAGACGACAAAAAGTAAATGTAGCCAAAAAACAAAGATGTTTAATTCTATGGATAAGTGTATCTCTCCATTAACATACTGTTTACACACAAGAAATTGTATATATGACTGTTGAAATATTATGCCATAGTAGGATAATATGGAAACTAAAAAAAATCACAAGAAATTAGCATTTTTCATGTTTTTGTGAGTTCTCTAATTTTACTTTTTCATTAAAAAAATACACCTTATCTCATTTCAGTGCAAGTGTGTTTTCTTAATGATTAAGTTGTTTGTGTGTCAGATTGTACATTAACCCCTTAACCCCCCAAGGGTGGTTTGCACGTTAATGATCGCGCCAATTTTTACAATTCTGACCACTGTCTCTTTATGAGGCCATAACTCTGGAACGCTTCAACGGATCTTCACGATTCTGAGACTGTTTTCTCATGACATGTTGTGCTTCATGATAGTGGTAAAATTTCTTCGATATAACTTGCGGTTATTTATGAAAAAAATGGAAATGTGGCGAAAATTTTGAAAATTTTGCAATTTTCTAACTTTGAATTTTTATTCCCTTAAAACAGAGAAATATGTCACACAAAATAGTTAATAAATAACATTTCCCACATGTCTACTTCACATCAGCACAATTTTGAAACAAATTTTTTTTTGTTACAAAGTTATAAGGGTTAAAAGTTGACCAGCGATTTCTCATTTTTACAACAAATTGTACAAAACCATTTTTTTAGGGACCACCTCACATTTCAAGTCACTTTGAGGGGTCTATATGGCAGAAAATACCCAAAAGTGACACCATTCTAAAAACTGCACCCCTCAAGGTACTCAAAGCCACATTCAAGAAGTTTATTAAAGGGAATCTGTCACACTAAATTGGCAGGATATTTAAATGATGGCAGTCAGGTCAGATGGGCGGTGTTTTGGGTACTTGCCTTAACATGTTGTTCGCCGCTGTCTCCATTATTTCTGGGAATTGTAGTCGTTGCCCTTTATATAACGCGCCTGCGCATTGCAATCTACGGGCAAAGCATATTGCGCGTGCGCAATTCAAGATTGCAATGCGCAGGCGCGTTATATGGAGGGCAACGACTACAATTCCCAGAGATAATGGAGACAGCGGCGAACAACATGTTAAGGCAAGTACCCAAAACACCGCCCATCTGACCTGACTGCCATCATTTAAATATCCGCCAATTTAGGGTGACAGATTCCTTTTAACCCTTCAGGTGCTTCACAGGAGCTGAAGCAACTTGGAAGGAAAAAATGAACATTTAACTTTTTAGTCACAAAAATTATCTTTTACAAACAATTTTTTTATTTTAACAAGGGTAAAAGGAGAAAATGGACAGAAAAAGTTGTTGTGCAATTTCTCATGAGTACGCCGACACCCCATATGTGGGGGAAAACCACTGTCTGGGCACACGGCAGGGCTTGGAAGGGAAGGAGCGCCGTTTGACTTTTTCAAACCAAAATTGGCAGGAATTGAGATTGGACGCTATGTCACTGTAACGCTGGTATTCTGTACTTTGTTTTCCAGCGTTACTCTGCATGTTTTTTGCATTAACCCTTTTGCTCCTTTTCCCTAACCAACTGGGATACTGTTGTCTGTTACCTATATGGATGCTGCTCAGTTCCCGGCTCTGCTGCGTACCCGTACTTGCGTGAGTGGCTCCGCTGCTTTGCATGACCGCCCGCATGTGCGGTTCCTGACTTGCTGTGAAAGCCGTCCGTAGCTTGCAAAGTCCTCTGCAGTGGTGCATGACTTACTACGTGTATGGCGGCAGCCATTGTTGGGTTCCCTCTGTGTTGTGCTGTCTGGCTCTGCATAGGGGGCGCGGCCCACACCTGTCCTGCTTTTATGTGGATTGGGTGTTTACTAGAATTACTGCTCCAGCCTATCGCTGTGAAGCAGCTCATATATAAAGTTCCCCAGCCCTAGTGGGCGTTGCCAGAGCTTCACATTGAATCCACACTGAATCCCTGAACCTAGCCGTATGTGGTTGTGTGTTCAGCTCCTGCTCTGAAGTTGATCAGCTCTGGAGAGCTGATTCCCTGTTCCTGCTGTGTCTTGTTCCCTGATCCTGGATCTAACCCGGTACCTGAATTTCTGAACTTTGTCTTGTGTTTCCGCCTATGCTGGGGGCTGATTACCCAGATCGCCGTTCCTGGAGGCTGTATATCCAGGCCTGTTCCTGTTGTGTCTAATTACCTGAACCCCTGATCCCGGATCACATCATGTACCTGTGCAGTCTAACTCTGTTTCAGCCATCAGCTCCTGATTCCAGTTACCTGCCTGTTACCTGTCGGCTTGCCTGTCTGCCATCCGTCTGCAGTTCCATCCAGAGGTTCGGACGTCATCTGCAGAGATCCCCGGCTCTTGCCTGCTCACCTAGGAGCGATCATCTGCCATCCGACTGCAGCTCCATCCGGAAGTTCGGACATCATCTGCAGAGATCCCCGGCTCTTGCCTGCTCACCTGGGAGCGATCATCTGCCATCCGACTGCAGCCTACCTGGAGGCTCCACCATATCAGGTCGTATGTACCTGCCTGTCTAGAGATTGCCTGGTCACTTGCTGTGACAACCTGCCTGTCCCAGAGACTGCCTTGGTCACTTGCTGTGACAACCTGCCTGTCCAGATATTGCCTGGTCACTTGCCGTGACAACCTGCCTGTCCCAGAGACTGCCTTGGTCACTTGCTGTGACAACCTGCCTGTCCAGATATTGCCTGGTCACTTGCCGTGACAACCTGCCTGTCCCAAAGACTGCCTTGGTCACTTTCCGTGACAACCTGCCTGTCCCAGAGACTGCCTTGGTCACTTTCCGTGACAACCTGCCTGTCCCAGAGACTGCCTTGGTCACTTGCCGTGACAACCTGCCTGTCCCAAAGACTGCCTTGGTCACTTGCCGTGAAATCCTGCTGAGTCCAGAACCCTGTGCCAGTGACTGTGAATCCTTGCTATATAACCTGAGTTCATCTTGGAAGGAGGAGTCCGATGTCCGGTTTCTATCCATCTCTACCTGATGTCCGGAGCCTGCTGATCGGTACCAGATGTCCGGAGTCCGTTGCCTGTGTTCCAGTCCGTGTCCCTGAGACCCAATCCGTGTTCCTGATCTTCCAGTCCGTGTTCCTGTCTGTGTTCCTGACTCCCTGAGATCCAATCCGTGTTCCTGATTTCCTGTCCGTGTTCCTGTGTCCCTGAGATCCAGTCCGTGTTCCTGATGTTCCGATGTCCTGCCGGTTCCTCCTTGGTCTACCCTGTGATGACGTCTGTCCTGGGTCGGTGTCTGATGTTCTCCTGCTGAGCCTGTGCTACGCCTGAGGCCTGAGAGAGAGGCCGTCCTAGTATGCCCGTGCCAGATGACCCTGGACTTCATCAACCCGTGATGACCCCGCCATCGTCTGACGTTCGTCCTGGGCCGGTGTCTGATGTTCTCCTGCTGAGCCTGTGCTACGCCCGAGGCCTGAGAGTGAGGCCATACTAGTATGCCCGTGCCAGATGATCCTGGACTTCATCAACCCGTGATGACCCCGCCATCGTCTGAAGTCTGTCTGAGGTCGGTGTCTGATGTTCTCCTGCTGAGCCTGTGCTACGCTTAAGGCCTGAGAGAGAGGCCGTCCAAGTATGCCCGTGCCAGATAACCCTGGACTGCATCTACCCGTGATGTCCTCCAACACTCGTCAGTGATTCTGAGTCGTGTACCCTTCTCTGATGTGCGGAATTGGGAGTCCGGTCTTATGTTCTGTTTATGTACTGTGTTTCTTTAAGTAAACTTTATGTTTCTTCTTACCTGAAGTTGTGCGGTGTTGTCTAGTCCTGCAGGTCGCCACCTTGCCCACATGCTCAGCTGCCACGGATCTCGGTCGCTGCCCTTCCCTAGTCCGGGCAGGCCCGGGTCTCCCTCCGTGGTCCAGTGGGTCCACATTCTCTTATCATCTGGGACCCATGCCTCACGTCGTCGTGGACTGGCGGCGTGGGAGCATTGGCTAGCTAGGCAAGCTATGCCATGTCCCGGCGCCCCACAGCCGTGGGAAGCGCCACAGTCGCGTTTGGAGAGCCCCTGATGTGCCTAAACAGTGGAAACCCCCCACATGTGACACCATTTTGGAAACTAGACCCCCTAAGGAACTTATCTAGATCTGTTGTGAGCACTTTGAACCCGCAAGTGTTTCACTAAAGTTTATAATGCCTGGGTGTGAAAAAAAAAATTTCCACAAAATTATTTTTTACTCCCCAATTTTTGATTTTTCCCAAGGAAATTGGACCCCAAAAGTTGTTGTCCAGTTTGTCCTGAATACGCTGATACCCAATATGTGGGGGAGAAATACTGTTTGGGCGCACTTCAGGGCTCGGAAAGGAAGTAATGACGTTTTGGAATGCAGACTTTGATGGGTGTCATGTTCAGTTTGCAGAGTCCATGATGTGCCTAAACAGTGGAAACCCCCCACAAGTAACCCCGTTTTGGAAACTAGACTCCCTGAGGAACTTATCTAGATGTGTGGTGAGCACTTTGAACCCCCAAGTACTTCACACAAGTTTATAATGCCCGGGCATGAAAATAAAAAATCCTATTTTTTTCCCACAAAAATGATATTTAAGTCATCAATTTTTATTTTCCCACGGGTAACAAGAGAAATTGGACCATAAAAGTTGTTGTCCAATTTGTCCTGAGTACGCTGATACCCCATATGTGGGGGGGGGAACCACTGTTTGTGCGCACAGCAGAGCTCGGAAGGGAAGGAGCGCCATTTAACTTTTTCAAACCAAAATTGGCTGGAATCGAGATTGGACGCCATGTCGCATTTTGATAGCCCCTTATGTGCCTAAACAGTGGGAATCCCCACAAGTGACCCCATTTTAGAAACTAGACCCCCTAAGGAACTTATCTAGATCTGTGGTAAGCACTTTGAACCCCCAGGTGTTTCACTAAAGTTTACATGCTGGTGTGGAAAAAAAAAATTTCCACAAAAATGATTTTTTTAGTTCCCAATTTTCCAATTTTTGATTTTCCCAAAGAAATTGGACCCCAAAAGTTGTTGTACAATTTGTCCTGAGTACGCTGATACCCCATATGTGGGAGGGAAATACTGTTTGGGTGCACAGGGCTCGGAAAGGAAGTAATGACATTTTGGAATACAGACATTGATGGGTGTCATGTTCAGTTTGTAGAGCCCCTGATGTGCCTAAGCAGTGGAAACCCCCCACAAGTGACCCCCTTTTGGAAACTAGACCCCCTAAGGAACTTATCTAGATCTGTGGTGAGCACTTTGAACCCCCAAGTGCTTCACACAAGTTTATAACGTAGAGTCGTAAAATTAAAAAATCATATTTTTTCCACAAAAATGATCTTTTCACCCCAATTTTAATTTTTCCCAAGGGTAAGAACACCTTAAAAGTTATTGTGCAATTTGTCCTGCGTACACTGATACCCAATATGTGGGGGTAAACCACTGTTTGGGTGCATGGCAGAGCTTGGAAGGGAAGGAGAGCAGTTTGACTTTTTTAAAGCAGAATTGGCTGTATGCCATGTCGCGTTTGGAGAGCCCCTGATCTGCCTAAACAGTGGAAAACCCCCCACAAGTGAAACCATTTTTGAAACTAGACCCCCTAAGGAACTTATCTAGATCTGTGGTGAGCACTTTGAACCCCCAGGTGTTTCACTAAAGTTTACAATGCTGGGTGTGGAAAAAAAAAATTCCACAAAAATGATTTTTTAGTCCCCAATTTTCCAATTTTTGATTTTCCCAAGGAAATTGGACCCAAAAGTTGTTGTACAATTTGTCCTGAGTACGCTGGTACCCCATATGTGGGGAAATACTGTTTGGGTGCACAGCAGGGCTCGGAAAGGAAGTAATGACATTTTGGAATGCAGACTTTGATGGGTGTCATGTTCAGTTTGCAGAGTCCATGATGTGCCTAAGCAGTGGAAACCCCCCACAAGTGACCCCCCCTTTTGGAAACTAGACCCCCTAAGGAACTTATCTAGATCTGTGGTGAGCACTTTGAACCCCCAAGTGCTTCACACAAGTTTATAATGCCTGGGCATGAAAATAAAAAATCCTATTTTTTCCCACAAAAATGATCTTTTAGTCACCAATTTTTTATTTTCCCAAGGGTAAGGGGAGAAATTGGACCCCAAAAGTTGTTGTCTAATTTGTCCTGAGTACGCTGATACCCTATATGTGGGAGAAAACTACTGTATGGGCACACGTCGGGGCTCGGAATAGAAGTAGTGACGTTTAGTAATGCAGACTTTGATGGAATGGTCTGCGGGTGTCATGTCGCGTTTGGAGAGCCCCTGATGTGCCTAAACAGTGGAAACCCCCCAGAAGTGACCCCATTATGGAAACAAACCCCAAAGGAACTTATCTAGATGTGTGGTGAGAACTTTGAACCCCCAAGTGCTTCACAGAAGTTTATAACGTAGAGCCATAAAAATAAAAAATCATATTTTTCCATAAAAATGATATTTTCGCCCCCAATTTTTTTATTTTTCCAACGGTAACAGAAGAAATTGGACCCCAAGAGTTATTGTGCAATTTGTCCTGAGTATGCTGATACCCCATATGTGGGGGTAAACAACTGTTTGGGCGCATGGCAGAGCTCAGAAGGGAAGGAGCACCGTTTGACTTTTTCAACGCCGAATTGACTAGAATTGAGATCAGACACCATGTCATGTTTGGAGAGCCCCTGATGTGCCTAAACTGTGGAAACCCCCCAATTCTAACTCCAACCCTAACCCCAACACACCCCTAACCCTAATCCCAACCCTAATCATAACCCTAACCACAAACCTATCCCTAACCATAGTCACAACCCTAACCCTAACTTTAGCCCCAACTCTAACCCTAACTTTAGCCCCAACCCTAACCCTGACCCTAAAGGGAAAATGGAAATAAATAATTTTTTTTAATTTTATTATTTTTCCCTAACTAAGGGGGTGATAAAGGGGGTGTGATTTACTATTTATAGCGAGTTTTATATTGGGTTTTTATGATTGGCAGCTGTCACACGCTAAAAGACTCTTTATTGCAAAAAAATAGTTTTTGCATCATCACATTTTGAGAGCTATAATTTTTTCTTATTTTGGCCCACAGAGTCATGTGAGGTCTTATTTTTGTGGGGTGAGGTGACTTTTTTATTGGTGCCATTTTTGGGCACATGACATTTTTTGATCGCTTTTTATTACGATTTTTGGGAGGCAGAATGAACAAAAATCAGCAATTCTTGAATTTCTTTTGGGGGGGTGGGCGTTTATACCGTTCCACGTGTGGTAAAATTGATGAAGCAGTTTTATTCTTCGGATTCAGTACGATTACAGCGATACTTCATTTGTATCATTTTTTTATGTTTTGGCGCTTTTATACAATAAAAACGATTATATATAAAAAAAATAATTATTTTTGCATCGCTTTATTCTGCGAACTATAACTTTTTTATTTTTTCGCTGATGATGCTGTATGGTGGCTAATTTTTGCGGGACAAGATGACGTTTTCAGCAGTACCATGTTTATTTATATCCGTCTTTTTGATCGCGTGTTATTCCACTTTTTGTTCAGCGGTATGATGATAAATCATTGTTTTATAGCCTTGGTTTTTTTTTGTTTTTTTTTTAAGGGGTTCACTAAAGGGGTTAACTAATGCGACAGGTTTATAGGGCTGGTCATTACAAACGCGGCGATACTAAATATGTGTACTTTTATTGTTTTTTTTTATTTACATGAAGAAAGGAATTTATTGGGGAATTTTTTTTTTTTTTCATTATTTATAATTTTTTTTTTTACACTTGTTGCTTTTATTTTTTAAAATTTTTTACTTTGTCCCAGGGTGGGACATTACTGTATAATACCAGATCGCTGGTCTCACAGTGTGCACAGCACTCTGTGAGACCAGCGATCTCACAGGCACTGGTGCAGGCTTCCTGCAGGACCCGGCAGACATCTTGGATCCGGGGTCTTGCAGGGAGGAAGGCCTCAGAACAGCGCAATGTGCTTGCGCTGTTCTGAGGGTCTCAGGAAGCACGCTGGGAGCCCCCTCCCTGCGCGATGCTTCCCTGTGCCCCCGGTACACCGCGATCATGTTTGATCGCGGTGTGCCAGGGGTTAATATGCCGGGAGCGGTCCGTGACCGCTCCTGGCACATAGTGCCGGGTGTCAGCTGTGATAATCAGCTGACACCCGGCCGCGATCAGCTGCGCTCCCCCCGGGAGCGCAGCTGATTGCATGAGATGTACTATTCCGTCTCTGGGAATTAAGTACCAGGTCACATGGACGGAGTAGTACATCCCATGGGATTAAGGGATTAAATGTATACTATGGATATAAAAAGTTTACAGACTTCTGCTAAAAGGCCAGTTTTTTTTCTAAGGAAAAAGAAATGATACCAAGAATAATAATTTTTCTTTCCTTTAATGTCTTGTAAAATGTGAACAAATCCATTGAAAACAAACTGAAATCATTTTGAGGGGGAATAAAAGTAACAAAACTAAAATAATGTGTTTGCATAAGTGTGAACACCTTCTTATAAGTGGGCATGTGGTTGTGTTCAGAATTAGCCAATTGCATTGAAACTATTAAGTAGTAGTCAGTACACAGCTGCCATTAATTACAGTGATTCTGATTAACTCCATACAAAGTTTCGTTATTCTAGTAGGGTTTTCCAGACATTTTCCTAGTTGCATTTTACAAGAACAAAAGACAATGGTCTGCAAACAGCTTACAACACAGCAAAGGGATCAAATTGTTGAAAGTTATCAGTCAACAAAAGGGTACAAAAAATTTAAAGTTCAAAATTTTTAAAAAGTGGCTTAATTTGAGACAACAATGACATTACCTAGAACTGGACTTCCGTCACATATTGATGATAAAAACAAGAAAATTGATCTGAAAGGCTGCCAAGACACCCACATACCAATAAAGGATCTGCAGGAATTTCTGCAAGTACTGCTTGCATACTGCATGAAATAACAGTGTCCCATATTCTTCATATGTCTGGCCTGCGGTGTAGAGTGGAAGATGGGAGCCTTTCCTTGCTAAGAAAAACATCCACGTCCAGCTATGTTTTAACCCGTAGGGTGAGTCATCTGAGATATATTTAATCCCTTTCCAACCTTAGGCATATAGTTATGCCTAACCTTAGGCGACGAGCCCACAACTTTTCAGGCACGTCAGCTGATATCTTCAGCTGACATGTGCCCCTAACAGCTGCGGGTGGAATCGCAATCCACCCGCAGCTGTTAACATGTTAAATGCCACTGTCAATCTATGACACCAGCATTTAACATGCTCGTGCTGGAAGCGCGTCACTAATTTCGCCCATCGGTGCCCGTGTCACGGGGTCAGGAGGCACCGATTAATAATAATAATAATAATCTTTATTTTTATATAGCGCTAACATATTCCGCAGCGCTTTACAGTTTGCACACATTATCGTCGCTGTCCCAGATGGGGCTCACAATCTAGATTCCCTATCAGTATGTTTTTTGGAGTGTGGGAGGAAACCGGAGTACCCGGAGTAAACCCACGCAAACACAGGGAGAACATACAAACTCCTTGCAGATGTTGTCCTAGGTGGGATTCGAACCCAGGACTCCAGCGCTGCAAGGCTGCAGTGCTATCCACTGAGCCACCGTGCCGCCCATGATTGCTTGACATGACAACCAGGGGTCTGCAGGAGAGCATTATGGTTGTCATTGCCAGATAGCTATGAGCGCCACCCAGCGGTCGGCGCTCATAGAAAGTGAGCATTTCTGCTACTCAGAGCAGGGCTGAAGCCCTGCTGTGTGTAGCCCAGGTAATCAGATGAACGCAGCTTCTAGTCTCCCATGAAGACTATTGAAATTTTAAAAAAATAAAAGTTTAAATCATCCCCATTCAAGATAAAACAATAAGGAAAGAAAAATGCACATAAATGGTATTGCCGCATTCAGAAACACCCGATCTATCAATATTTAAAAAGAATTAGGGTATGTTTCCACGTTCCGGAATACATCCGAATTAGCTGCGGATTGAACGCTGCGTACAGCTGCAGCGTTTAATCCGCAGAGTCCAGATGTTACAGCATAGTGGAGGAGATTGTAAGAAATCCCGTCTCCACTATGCGTACTAAAACGCGGGTGACACACCAACGAATCCGGACATGCGGCACGTCTTTATAGAACGCAGCATGTCTATTTATCTTGCGGCAAAGCTCCGTCTCCGCAAGATAAATAATGCAGTCTATGGATACGATGCGTTTATTCCGCATGTGTTCAGTAAACACTTGCGGAATCACCGCGCGTAGAAAGGGGGGCGGCGCTTTGGGCGGAGCGGGATTTCCGCTGCATCCAAAGCGCCGGCAATTCGGACCGTGGAAACGAACCCTAAAGCCGATCAGTAAACGGTATAATGAGAAAAAAAAATCAAAACACCAGAATTACTTTTTTTGATTGCCGAAACATTGCATTAAAATGCAATAATGGGCGATCACAACATCGTATCTGCACCAAAATGGTGTCAATAAAAATGTCAGCTCACCGTGCAAAAAATAAGCCCTCACCAAGCCACAGATCACACAAAATGGAGACGCTACGGGTCTCAGAAAATAGAGACTTTTTTTTTTTTAAACTTTGGATTTTTTTCACCACAAAAATTAAAAAAACAAATACATGTTTAGTATCTACAAATTTGTCATGACCTGGAGAATCATAACAGCAGGTCAGTTTTAGCATTTAATGAACATGGTAAAAAAAAAAACGATTGTGGAATTGCTTTTTTTTGCAATTTCACTGCACTTTGAATTTTTTTTCCTGTTTTCCTTTTCTACAGCAAAACCAATGGTATCGTTCGAAAAACTGCAACTCGTCCTGCACAAAGAAGCCCTCATATGGCCATATTGATGGAAAAATAAAAAAAGTTATGGCTCTGGGAAGAAGGGGAGCAAAAGACGGAAACTCAAGGAAAAACCCAAGGTGGTGAAGGGGTTATTTTTTTACCTGGTATTTACCTGCATAATTAAGCAGTATTGCACTTTTCTGTACACTGTGATACTCCAATACATTCACTTACAGGCATTTTTAATGTATTTGAACATGGTCATATATCTGTATATCGTATATTAATCTTGTATATGTATTTTTAAAACATTGTGTAATCACCTTCCTAATCACTTTGCCTTTAAATATATGGCATTTGTATCCTATCTCTGCTTGAGAAAGGGTCATTCCTCAAAACCAAAACGTTGCCACTGCCGCTATGGGCTAATAAACTGTAACGTTGTGTGGGGCAGTAGCCATGGGCGAGATACTCATTCTTTGCACCCTGGCATATTATATGAAAGTGGGGGTCCTGGTTAGGTGTGTGGATATGTGCTATGCGGGCACTACACCCTTGCAGGCCACATGTTACCGATGGCTTGGGTTGGCCATATCTAGATGTTAAATAGTTCAATGAGGGAGACAAAAAGTCAAAAATAAAGTTTTTACTGAACGATAACTTGGTGAGGATTATATACAGTAGATAACAGGTACACAACTTTATGAATGTTTCTTTCACAATATGGAGCTTTTCCACACACAGTTCCAATTTCTTTCTCATTACGTATTCGTTCCCTATCTCCACTGTTCCGCTTTCCTTCACCACAGCCCAGCTCAGTTCTAAAGTCCAGATAGCAAGAGTGCTATTCTCCCCACACGGTTCCGTGTCTTCTTTCCCCCAAGGGAACTATGTTGCCACTATGGCCAGTCCTTAACTTCTCTGTCACTGACGACATGGAATTCTCAGCCGAGGCAGTATCTTTGCCTCACATATTCTGTCCCTTCTTGGCCTGTTACCTCTCAGAGTTATAAACTCTGGACCGTACTGCTAGGCATCCTCTACCAGGACCTGTCTCGGTTTGATCACTTTATCCTCCTGCCTTTTCCATTTGCTCTTTAATCTGGTTCATGCTAACCACTGTCTGGGCCTCTCCTCACTTCAGGACACCCACGCCATGCGGCACTTCTTACTGTCCAGACCTTAGGTCTACTTCTGAGGCACACTAGGTCTTATCTGACTTCCTGACAAGAAAATGTCTCTCTCCATTCACCTTAGCCATTCTCACTTTGGGCTAGTCCCAATCATTAACCCTAACTATCCCTACTGTCGAGCAAAGCACAATAACCACAATATTAACGCACGTCACAGTTCACATTACACAATACATCAGTACACTTGTTCTTAAAGGGGGAACATGAGCAGTATGTCCTTCTTACAAAATCACTGTTTTTCTTGACATATTGCTTGGTGTGCTACCTCCATTTGTTTCTTTCTATTTGTGGGAGATAGAACATGTACCAATTAGAATATATGGGGCTTTTCACACAATTTTTTTTGCATCACGTGTCTGCAAAAAAGTAATCTAGGAATATCTATTTTTTTTATCTGAGTCACAGATCAAAACTATTCATACAAGTATACGTGTCAGTGTAAAATGAGTGACCACACACATTGTCATCCATATGTGACCTGTGTGCTGTACATTTTCAGCATTAATTTGTTTGCATATAAGAAAATCACTGATGAAAAAAATGGTAATCACTTACATACTGACCAGTCACTGATGAAAATAGAATCAAAAACACAGATGAAAAGTCTGTATTTTTCCATTCAAGAAAAATCACTGATGTCTGAATGAGGCCTGAATCTAAATTTGTTAAAAACTGTTCATATGGTACAACCTCATTCAGATGGAACTCATTTTAAGTGACAAATATTTCTGTCATCAATATGTTTAGAACTTACCATTAGGCCGGCGTCACACTAAGGAGGAATACGGACGAGTGAGAAGCGTGAAAACCACGCATTACACATGGACCAATATTTCTCTATGGGGCAGCTCTGATCATGCGTATTTTTATCAGGCGTATCTTACGGTGCGAGACACCCGCAGCATGCTGCGATTGTATGCGTATTACGCCCGTTGAACGCCAATGAAAGTCTATGGGTGCGAGAAAACAACGGATTACACATGGAGCAGGCGTGTGACTTGCGAGAAATACGGAAGACTTCTGCTGCTCACAGGAAATGGTGCAACACATGAATCAGGAAGCTGACACATGCAAATTAGCTCAAAAAGAGCGCCAGACATCCCGGAAGAACGCCTCCACGGAGTCGGCCATGATGTCTACGCTCATCAATGTGGAGATGTTGATTGTTTTGCTGCAGGAGATGCCTGAAATATGGGACCAAAGAGATGCACATTACGCAGACCGCGCAAGGAAAGTAGCGGCATGGAGGCGCATCTGTGGGCAGATGTTTCCCCACTTTGGCGACAGCCCACGCGAGGAGCAGCAGCGAATCTGTAAGTTTACTTGATTTTTTTTGCTAACTTCTTAACGATCAGAGCGTATTTATAGTGCAGATTTTTGCCCAAAGTTTTTTGGGTTTTTTTTGTGGCGCAAAAATGTTAGTATACTTACATCCTACTAGGCCCCCATGACTATATTACGTGCATGTCGAACAATTAGACTTTGTGCAGCTAGCTAATTGATTACATTATATGTGTCATTGCAGTGGATGATGTTATGAGAAGATGGAGAAGCATCCGCGACCAGTACCGGCGGGAACGCCTTGGCTTTCTGGCTCCTATTCTGGATCTGAGACCGTAAGTACGTACTTCACACCACTTAACACATATGCAGTTTAGTGTCACCTCTCCTACATGTTCTAATCCCCTTTCATTTCCCAACAGAACTCAATCCAACCTCACCGAGAGGGAGACAGGCTCAGAGGCCATTATTGATCCGGTTGGGGGAGGTGAAGAGGTAGCTGGCCCATCGTCTGAACGTCCCATCAGCATCCCCCAAGGTTCCCAAGGACCACAGCAACCCCTCCTCCTCTACCTGTACCAGAGGCACCAGCTGCAGTAGCATCCGCCATTGGGGATGAAGCTGCAAACAGCACCAGCCCCACTGTACCTCTGGGGGCCTCCCCCAGCCTGCTGCAATATCCCGCCGTGGGAGAAGACGGCGAGACATCACTCGGTCAGACACACGTAGGCATGTGGACACTGGGGTACTCAATTACCTTTCCAGGGAAGCTGTGGATGGGGGTGAGGAGGCCTATGCCCATAGCCTTGCTTCGTCTCCTACCCCGTGAGCTTAGGCTCCGTGTGCGAGTATCAATGCACATCCTAATTGATGCATGCACACCCCCCAATACCCCATATGAGGTGTTTGAATTCCTTGAGAGGTGGCAGCTCTCATCCCGTAACCTTCTGCCCTTGCCCCCACCAAAATGTGCATGCTCAATTAGGATCTGATGATCCTACTGCACGGGCGCCTACACCTCAGCCCATTCCCCCACCGACCCAACCTTGGCAACAACAGGGTCAAATGGCTGGCTATAATCCGACTTCCCAATATGGCCACTTGTACAGATCCAGTGTTGGAGGCTGGTCCCAACCTGGATGTGCTCAACATGGTCATATTGGGGGGTATGATTCTCGTGGGTATCATCTTACACAAGAATATAATCTCCCTTATCTGTATGGCAATGTGTCCACACACAACCTGACCGTGGGCAGATGTTACCTCAGGGCCCTGAAAATCCACCCCAACAGGGTGATGGTCAAAGTGGTCATCCAAGCCAACCACACAGAGATGCTGGGAACCCGCCAACCCCACCACCCACATACCACCAGCTGTGATTTTGTAGTTTACTTATATATTATGATTTCAAAAGCACTTTGTTTATTATGTATATTTACTTTAGACTCATGTTGTGCAAAAGACATGTGCACTATTCTAGATGCATGTAAGAAACATATGGTTCCAATATGCTCTTGAGTAGCCATACTCAACGTTTGCAATTTGTTTACATTTATTACTACACCATGTTGTGCAACGCATATTTGCACTCATCTGAATGCCTACAAACAGCATATGGTACGTAGCTGGTGGGATGTGGCCTAGGTGACAAATTATTATTTCGTTAGATCTTATTATTTATACCAATGTTTGTTATTTTTTCCCCATCCATTTTAAAAATTGTTGGCTAATGCATCATTGCATTAGTCTAGTCTTAGAACCCAACCATATGGGGCAGATATGGTGCTCACTAGTGATAGTGAAAGTTTGTTATTTTGCTTATTTATTATAATTTATGGCAAAGTTTGTTAATTTTGTTTGTTTTTTTAATCCATGCTGTCTATTTCATATTTGCAGTAGTGTAATCTTGTGAACCAAACATATGGGTAACATATGGTCTTCACTATACATAGTGAAGATATGTTCTTTTGCTATATTTAATTTAATTCACAGTTGTCAAATGCATCTTTGCACTTGTCTAATGTGACCAATCACACATATGGGTCACATATGATCAGCACTAGCCATATAGACTATTGCAGTGTTTCTGAACTCCAGTCCTCAGGACCCACCAACAGGTCATGTTTTCAGGATTTCCTTAGTATTGCAAAGGTGATGGAATTAATGCTTGAGAAGGTGATAAAATCATCACCTGTGCAATACTAAGGAAATCCTGAAAACATGACCTGTTGGTGGGTCCTGAGGACTGGAGTTAAGAAACACTAGACTATTGGGTTTTGTCTTTACATGCTATGTATAGAAACATTTGTAATTTTGTCATGCCTTATTTTGGTACTTGTGTAACATAGTAACATAGTTATTAAGGTTGAAGGAAGACTTTAAGTCCATCTAGTTCAACCCATATCCTATCCTAACCTGCCCTAACATGTTGATCCAGAGGAAGGCAAAAAAAAACCCAAGTGGCAAACAGTAAGCTTCACATTGGGGAAAAAAAATTCCTTCCCGACTCCACATACGGCAATCAGACTAGCTCCCTGGATCAATATTGTCAAATAACACCGCACTCCTTAGGATTATGCTTCAAAGTGAAAAACTTTATTACATGTGCTTCATGTGAAAAACGACAAGCAATTTAACGTTTTGGCCACAGCCTGGCCTTGATCACAATGTTGCAGTATAGAGATGCTCTGGAGCGTATGGTTAACAAGGATCCCTTATAGAGAATTAATGCAGGGCATAGGGAATAAACCCAGTTATTATGTTCAATCAGATACAGCAATTTTATGTAGTAGGGTATGTATAAGGTGATATTCACACTTGCAAAGTCATGCGATATTGAAAATAGAGTATGTATACACACCAGGTATAGGTTAGCTGTATTAAGGAAGGTGGTTTTATGCCCATAGATTGTGGGTTCTGGGTGTAGAGTATCGATAAGGCAGGATATCGCTGTAATCCGTTGGTGATATAGTGGTCTTCCCTGTGTTGTGTCTCAGGGTTGGAAGCGTTGGTGGTGTAGTGGATCGCTGGCACATCAGTGCCTTAGCTGGGAAACGCTGCGTTTCCCAGCTAAGGCACTGATGTGCCAGCGATCCACTACACCACCAACGCTTCCAACCCTGAGACACAACACAGGGAAGACCACTATATCACCAACGGATTACAGCGATATCCTGCCTTATCGATACTCTACACCCCAGAACCCCACAATCTATGAGCATAAAACCACCTTCCTTAATACAGCTAACCTATACCTGGTGTGTATACATACTCTATTTTCAATATCGCATGACTTTGCAAGTGTGAATATCACCTTATACATACCCTACTACATAAAATTGCTGTATCTGATTGAACATAATAACTGGGTTTATTCCCTATGCCCTGCATTAATTCTCTATAAGGGATCCTTGTTAATCTTACGCTCCAGAGCATCTCTATACTGCGACATTGTGATCAAGGCCAGGCTGTGGCCGAAACGTTAAATTGCTTGTCGTTTTTCACATGAAGCACATGTAATAAAGTTTTTCACTTTGAAGCATAATCCTAAGGAGTGCGGTGTTATTTGACAATATTGTTCGTTGGAGATTTTTGATCTCGTTCACCTGCACCACCTACTTCATTGAGTGCTAGCCTCTCGCCCTCTCTACTAGCTCTCTGGATCAACGCAGTATCTAGAAAACTAGTGAATATAGCCTGTAATATTATACTTTTCAAGAAAGGCATCCAGTCCCTTCTTAAATTTTAGTAAGGAATCACTCATTACAACATTAGACGGCAGAGAGTTCCATAGTCTCACTGCTCTTACAGTAAAGAATCTGCGTCTGTGATTATGGCTAAAGCTTCTTTCCTCCAGACGTAGAGGATGCCCCCTTGTCCCCGTCACAGGTCTAAGAGTAAAAAGATCATTAGAAAGGTCTTTGTACTGTCCCTTCATATATTTATACATTGTAATAAGATCACCCCTAAGCCTTCATTTTTCCATACTAAATAACCCCAAGTGTAATAACCTGTCTTGGTATTGCAGACCCCCCAGTTCTCTAATAACCTTGGTCGCTCTTCTCTGCACCCGCTCCAGTTCAGCTATGTCTTTCTTATACACCGGAGACCAGAACTGCACACAGTATTCTAAGTGTGGTCGCACCAGTGACTTGTATAGAGGTAAAATTATGTTCTCCTCATGACCATCTATGCCTCTTTTAATGCATCCCATTATTTTATTTGCCTTGGCAGCAGCTGCCTGACTTTGGCCACTAAATGTGAGTTTGTCATCCACCCATACACCCAGGTCTTTTTCAGTGACAGTTTTGCCCAGTGTTTTACAATTAAGCACATAATTATACATCTTGTTTGTTCTACCCAAGTGCATGACCTTACATTTATCCCCATTAAAGCTCATTTGCCATTTATCAGCCCAAGCTTCTAGTTTACATAAATCCTCCTGTAATATAAAATTATCCTCCTCTGTATTTATTACCCTGCAGAGTTTAGTGTCATCTGCAAATATTGAAATACTACTCTGTATGCCCCCTACAAGGTCATTAATAAATATGTTAAAGAGAAGCGGCCCCAATACTGACCCCTGTGGTACCCCACTGCTAACCGTGACCCAGTCCGAGTGTGCTCCATTAATAACCACCCTTTGTTTTCTAACCATGAGCTAGTTCTTAACTCACTTACACATATTTTCCCCTATCCCCATTGTTCTCATTTTATGTATCAACCTTTTGTGTGGCACTGTATCAAAAGCTTTTGAGAAGTCCATGAACACCACGTCCACTGCATTCCCTTGGTCCAGTCCTGAACTTACCCCTTCATAAAAGCTTATCAGATTAGTCTGACAAGAACGGTCCCTCGTAAACACATGCTGATACTGTGTCATGAGGTTATTCAGCCTCAGATACTCCAATATAGTATCACTTAAAAAACCCTCCAGGATTTTACCCACAGTAGATGTTAAGCTCACTGGCCTATAATTTCCAGGTTCAGTTTTTGCCCCCTTTTTGAATATTGGCACCACATTTGCTATACGCCAGTCCTGTGGTACAGGCCCCGTTATTATGGAATCTTTAAAGATTAAAAATAATGGTCTATCTATAACTGTACTTAATTCCTGCAGTACTCGGGGGTGTATCCCATCCGGGCCCGGGGATTTGTCAATTTTAGTGATTTTTAGATGCCGCCGTACTTCCTGCTGGGTTAAGCAGGTGACATTTAATGGAGAAATTTTTTTATCACTGATCATGTTATCTGTCATGGGATTTTCTTGTGTAAATACAGTTGAAAAAAAGTCATTTAGCATATTGGCTTTTACCTCATCCTCATCCATCATTTCACTCAGACTATTTTTAAAGGGACCAACACTATCATTTTTTAGTTTCTTGCTATTTATGTAGTTAAGAATATTTTGGGATTATTTTTACTTTCTCTGGCAATGAGTCTCTCTGCCTCAATCTTTGCTGTCTTGATTTGCTTTTTACAGAATTTATTCAGTCTTCTGTATTTATTTAATGCCTCATCACTACCTACTTGCTTTAATTCCCTAAACGCTTTATTTTTGTCCCTTATTGCGCCCCTTACAGCTCTATTTAGCCATAGTGGTTTCCTCCTAATTCTAGCATGTTTATTCCCATAGGGTATATACTATGCACAGTACCTATTCAGGATACTAATAAACGTCTCCCATTTTCTTTGTGTATTTTTATGTCTCTGGATATCGTCCCAGTTTATTGCACCAAGATCATCTCTCATCCGTTGGAAATTTGCCTTCCTGAAGTTTAGTGTCCTTGTAACCCCTCGACTACACATCTTATTGAAGGATACATGAAAGCTTATAATTTTGTGATCACTATTACCCAAGTGACCCCAAACCCTTATATTTGATATGCGGTCTGGCCTGTTGGTTAATATTAGGTCTAGCAGTGCCCCCCCTCTTGTTGGGTCCTGAACTAGTTGTGAAAGGTAATTGTCTCTCATAGTTGCCAAAAACTTATTACCTTTGCTGGAACTACAGGTTTCTGTTCCCCAATGTATTTCAGGGTAGTTGAAGTCCCCCATAATAATGACTTCTCCTTGAGTTGCTGCTTCATCTATTTTCTTTACGAGGATATTCTCTGTACACTATTGTGCTGTAAATATACCATATGAAGCAAATATGGTAGTCACTACCTCAAGTGGCAGTTTGCACATATAAATATCTATTTTTCTAAAAAGTTTGGAGTCTTTTTTCATAAGTTGTTTGTACTCAACCACCAACACATGTGTTATGACCATTAACACCAGACAGAGACTATGTGTACAAGAAAGAGTTTACTGAAATACACACACACACAAATATTACAGCATAGATAAGGCATCATCTTGCCATGTTGTAGTACCTTCAGGTGACACAAAATATTGGGTAAAGATATCACGGGTTTTGAGTCCTGAGAGTGGGTGACGTAAAGGGATGACATGGGGCATAGGCATATCCACATTGGTGACCACACTTTCACCAACATCTGATGGGCCACAATCATGCATTCTGGTGAAATTATGTAGAACTACACATGCTTTTATGATCTCATTTACGTTGACTTCACTCAGCTGAATAGCAGACTGGAGAACCCGCCATTTTGCACACAGAATGCCAAAGGCACACTCCACCAGGTGCCTGGCCCGTGATAGGTGCAAGTAGAAGATCCGATGACGGTGGTCAAGGTGTCGTCGTGGACATGGCCTCATCACATTCCTTGATAGCTGGAAGGCCTCATCCCCAACTACAACATATGGGACAGGTTCCAGATTGGATCCAGGAAGTTGGCGTGCTGGTGGTAGGTGCAACTCGTTATTGCGAAGCCGCCGACCCATAATGGAAGAATTGAAGACTCTAGAGTCTCCAGATCTTCCATAGGCCCCAATGTCTACAATTATAAAACTGTAGTTACTGTCAACCAGAGCCAACAGCACAACAGAAAAATATTGTTTATAATTATGGAATTGGGACCCTGAGTTCAGCGGCTTACGCACACGGATGTGCTTCCCATCAAGGGCTCCAATACAATTTGGGAACTGGCATTGGTCCTCAAATCCCCTGGCAATCCTCTTCCAGTCTTCCATCTTTGGCTCAGGCATCACCAGTTGATGAAGTCTGTCCCAGAGTACTGAGCAGGTATCACGCACAGAGCCGGAGATGGACCTCCCAATCAAAAACTCCAGATGGAGTGCGGCATAGGATATGCCAGTAGTTAGAAACCTTTAAGTAACCAAATGTAGAGAGAGCAATCATTACACATGCACAAAGGTAGAACAAACGCACTATACATAACCGTTAAATCATTTCATTTACAAACAATCCTACGTTCTATTTACCACAAGTCAAAGGTTTCTGTCATTTTTACATGCACATAACAGTTCTGGTAGCTCTAGGTGATATATGTGATAGATTATGAGGATATTTCAGCAACAGCCATAAGGGTAAATGCAAATTTGCGGGAAAACACATCATCAACAGACTGTAGGTGAGGAATACATACCGTAGCGTAAGGAGAAGTCGCTCCTCTGCAGAGATAGCTTTCAGCATCCTGGTATCCTTGTAGGTGATCCCAGGGTGCACAATCTCCAACAAAACATCAAACGTGGGAATGGTCATCCGACAAAACAGAAAAAACTTTTCTGGATGAGTCTGCAGAGATGCATAAAGGCGGTGAAAATGGCCTTTAGTGAGGTGTTGCCTCAAATTCGGATGCACCCACATTCGCCTCCTCCTCCGCGGATCAACGATCACTGGGTAAGGCTGCCCAAAGCGGCGGGACAAAACCCAGTTGTACAACACTCGATCAGTTGGGGTGAACTGAAAAGTGTCAGACATGTTGGCAAGCAAGCAGAAGGACTCCAACACAAGCACACCACAAAAATGGCAAGATTGGGGGCTGCCACCTGATGCAGAGCCAATAAATAGCCTTGCTGATGATGATTTGAATGATTTTCAGGCCTAAAAACCGTTAAATGTCCATTTTGCAAGGCGGCGAGAAAAATACGCTGTACGGATGCCATATGGATGCTTACATGCGCAAAATACGCATCCGCACCCAGACAACGGATGAAATACGGATTGTTGTGCCGGCAACATTTTGGCGTATTACGCTCGTACAATACGGTCCGTATTTTTGTACGGTGAGTGTGACGCCGGCCTTAAAGTACCACTCCGGCAGGGGGTTTATCAGTGCTAGAGTGGTGAACCTAATCTGAAGTCCCTGACCTTAGTCTTATACTTACCAGCAGGTGTCTTCACCTGTTACTGGATGGTCTTGCAGCGCCATCTTGTGACCGAAACTTCTGACTGGCCGAAATTCAGAGGTTACGGTCAAAAGCTCTCAATGCAAGTCTATGGCAGGAGAGCCAGAATGAGGCTCTCGTAGATTTGCATGGAAAAGTGAGTTCTGGCTTTCTCCAGCAAACATTGGAGCGATCCGGCAGGTCACAAATTGCTGGAGACCTATGAAAGCGGTGGTGACAGAAGGTGAACACGGCTGCGGTAGTTAAGAATCAAACTGGGGTCTGGGAACTTAGATTAGAGGCACAACTCCAGTGCTGAAATAAAAAAAAGCTGGAGTGGTGCATCAGAGAAAATCCACAATTGGTTGGGCATAGGTCCTTTAAAACTTGATTGCTTAATACTGTTTAACTCCTTAACCCCGGGAGCTTTTTTCGGTTTTGAGTTTTCGTTTTTCACTCCCCTTTTTCCCAGAGCCATAACTTTTTTATTTTTCCATCAATATGGCCATGTGAGGGCTTGTTTTTTGCGGGACGAGTTGTACTTTTGAACAACACCATTGGTTTTACCATGTCGTGTATTACAAAATGGAAAAAAATGAGAAGTGCGGTGAAATTGCAAAAAAAGTGCAATCCCACACTTGTTTTTTGTTTGGCTTTTTTGCTAGGTTCACTAAATGCTAAAACTGATCTGCTATTATGATTCTCAAGGTCATTACGAGTTCATAGACACCAAACATGTATAGATTCTTTTTTATCTAAGCGGTGAAAAAAAATTCCAGACTTTGTTAAAAAAAAAAAAAAGATTGCACCATTTTCCGATACCTGTAGCGTCTCAATTTTTCGTGATCTTGGGTTGGGTGAGGGCTTATTTTTTGTGTGCCGAGCTGACGTTTTTAATAATACCATTTCGGTGCAGATACGATCTTTTGATCCCCCATTATTGCATTTTTATGCAATGTCGCATCAACCAAAAAACCATAATACTGGTGTTTTGACTTTTTTTCTCGCTATGCCGTTTAGCAATCAGGTTAATCCTTTTTTTATTGATAGAGTGGGCAATTATGAAAGCAGGGTGTTACCAAATATGTGTAAGTTTGATTTTATTTTTATTGTTTTATTTTGAATGGGGCGAAAGAGGGGTGATTAGAACTTTTTTTTTATATTTTTAAAAACATTTTTACTTTTGGCATGCTTCAATAGTCTCCATGAGAGACTAGAAGCTGCCACTACCAGATCGGCTCTGCTACATACAGGCGATGAGCAGATCGCCTCTATATTGTAGATTTACTCACTTGCTATGAGCGCCAATCACTGGGTGGCGCTCACAGCAAGCTGGCACTGACAACCATAGAGGTCTCCAGGAGACCTCCGGTTGTCATGTCAACATACTGGTGACCCGCAGTCACGTGACATGTGTCACCGGTGAGCGTATTTCCGGCGCGACTGCCGTAAGCGCTTGTTAAATGCCGCTGTCAGCGTTTAACAGTGGCATTTAACTAGTGCGGGCACAAAACAGATGACATGTCCAGGGAAAGATGTGACAAGTAAGAGTAGAATATTCAGCTCACCCCTAAGTAAGTCCACTGAGTCTAAGAACACTGAGTTGTTAGAAGCGCGCACAGGTCCTCAATGACAATCTTCCTTCGATATTACCAGTTTGGGCACAGACAGCAGTCATGATATTTTAACGGAAAAGGAAATGAAATAAAGTCTTGGATTTTAACCACTTTCTCGAAAGCTGGATCTTTTCTACAGGGAAAGATGGGGCTCACCGCCAGAGCCCACATCAAAGGGAGGGAGTCCGACATTGGCGTACTATTACGCCCGATATCAGAAAGGTGTTAAAACAGTAGCGTAGCTACTGAGGGGGCCGGCAGCAGCAGCAGTTAGTTTCTGCCGTGCAGGCTCTGATTGTCTCAGCACGCTGGACCCTAGTGCCTCTGTGCATTCAACTGGACACCTCCTGGTGCTGCCTCAGTCACTGCCTGCAAACTTCATCAGTAAGTGGGGATGAAATGTATTAAATTCATTCAGCTTAGGCATGTCATGGTCACTATGGGTAAATGTAAGAGATGGGAGTGTTGTGGGGGTGGGGTAAAGGCACTGGGGTGAATGTATATTGTGGGGCTGGGGCACTGGGTTAATGTGAGAGGAGGGTATTGTGGTGTTGAGGCGTGGGAGGGACAGGGCACGGGGGTAATGTGAGGATGGTATTGTGAGTGAGGGGGACAGGCACTGGGGGAATGTGAGAGGATGGGTAAGTGAGGGAGGGGCAACAGGGCAACAGGGCACGGGGGAATGTGAGAGGATGGTGGTATTGTGGGGGAGGGGGTAAAGGGCACTGGGGTGAATGTGAGTATTGTGGGGGCTAGGGCACTGGGGGTTAATGTGAGAGGATGGGGTATTGTGGGTGTTGAGGCGTGGGAGGGGGACAGGGCACGGAGGGTGAATGTGAGGATGGGGTATTGTGAGTGAGGGGGGACAGGGCACTGGGGGTGAATGTGAGAGGATGGGGTATTGTGAGGGAGGGGGGACAGGGCACGGGGGGTGAATGTGAGAGGATGGGGTATTGTGAGGCAGGGGTAACAGGGCATGGGGTGATAGTGAGAGGATGAAGGTATTGTGAGGCAGGGGGTACAAGGCAATGGGGATGAATGTGAGAGGATGGGGTATTGTGAGGCAGGGGGGACAAAGCACGGGGGTGAATGTGAGAGGATGGGGTATTGTGAGGCAGTGAGGACAGGGCATGGGGGTGAATGTGAGAGGATGGGAGTATTGTGAGGCAGGGGGACAGGGCAAAGGGAGTGAATGTGAGAGGATGTAGGTAATGTGAGGCAGGGAGAACAGGGCATGGGGTGAATATGAGAGGATGGGGTATTGTGAAGCAGGGGAAACAGGGCACAGGGGTGAATGTCAGAGGATGGGGGTTTTGAGAGGCAGGGTGAACAGGGCACGGAGGTGAATGTGAGAGGATGAGTGTTATGATATGGTAGCCGAGGAGGACTGTAACAAAAGTAGCCAGGCAGCCAGAGAGGTTGGTAACTAGCGGATTGCAGACCCCTAAACTAACCGCACAACTAGAAGCAGCCGTGGGACATACCTACGATGACCTAGACGCCTCGACACAGCCGGAGAGTTAGCTAAGCCTAAAGATAGAAAGGGGAAAGCTAACTGTCCCGGAGTAGCACCCCAAAGGAATAGATAGCCCCCACACATATATTGGCGGTGAGACTAGATGAAATACAAACACAGGCAGAAAATAGAGTAAGCAAACGCTGGGGCCCAAAACTGTCTAGATAACTGAGAAACAGAGACCGGCGCAGGCCCCAGGAGGGGGACACGGCTGACCTCACTCAGAAGGCAGAAAAACAAAACCACAGAAACAAGCAAGAAATAGCTTATCTGAAAGTTTGCAGGAGACCGCAGCAAGCTGACTTCCAAACTGGACCAGGAAGAGACAACTAATCACTGGCGAGGATGATGGGAAAGTTACTCCCTTAAATCTCCTCAGTCATGACTCCCAGATTGCCAATTGTCCACAGCTGAATCCTCAGCTGAAAGGTCTCTGTCAGTCAAGACAGCTTCATGAACCCCTTACTGTCCATTGACGTGCACAGTCCGTCATGGCAGGATGTCAGTTTTGGCACTATGATGGACTGTGCACGTCATGCCTTTGAACTACCACTGCGTGTCCATGACAGCTGACAGGCACGGCAAGCGGTGCGGGAACCCATGCCATCGGTCCCCGCACCCACAGCGCTGTGATTGGTCAGTCAATCTGACTGACCAATACACAGCAGCGATCGGGCTGTTAACCCCCTGACTGCTGCGATCGAGCGCGATCGCAGCGTTCAGGGGGGGAGGCAGAGGGTCAGAAGCTTCCTCTGCCTCAGATTGGCGTCCCCGCGATGTAATCGCAGAGCCCGATCTCTGCCTTGATGACCCGGGGTTGTTCAACCTCCGGGTCATCTAGCTACAGAAAGCCGCTGTGACCATGCTCACAACATGGTCACAGCAGCTTTCTCCATTGGTATAATGCATTGCAATGCTGGAGCATTGCAATGCATTGTACCTGCAATCAAAAGTGAAAAAGTGAAATTCCCATAAAGGGACAAGGTAAAAAAACATTTTTTTTTTTAAATTTGTAAAAAAAAAAAAATTAAAAAATTTAAAAAAATTCCCCTAAAAAATACACATTTTTATGCAAAAAAAACAAAAATCAAAAAGAATGCACGTTTGGTATCGCCGCGTCCGTAAAAATCCCATCTATAGAAGCATAACCCTAGTTAACCCCTTCAGTGAAAGCCGTAAAAAAAACACAAAAAAGTAGTAAATCATACTTTTTCCAAGCGGTATCATCATACCGCTTGGAAACAGTGAAATAACACGCGATCAAAAAGACGGATATAAATAAACATGGTACCGCTGAAAACATCATCTTGTCCCGCAAAAAACAAGCCAACAAATAGCATCATCAGCGAAAAAATAAAAAAGTTATAGCTCGCAGAATAAAGTGAAGCAAAAATAATTATTTTTTCTATAAAAGTTTTATTGTGTAAAAAACTCCAAAACATAAAAAAAGATATAAATGAGGTATCGCTGTAATCGTAGTGACCCGAAAAATAAAGCTGCCTTACCAATTTTACAACATGCCGAACAGAGGGGGAAAAAAAACAATTTCTGAATTGCTGGTTTTTGTTCATTCTGCTTCCACAAAAATCATAATAGGAAACGATCAAAAAATGTTATGTGCCCGAATATGGTACCAATAAAAACGTCAGCTCGTCCCGCAAAAAATAAGCCACATAACTCTGTCGGCCGAAATATGGAAAAATTATAGCTCTCAAAATACGGCGATGCAAAAATTTCTTACAAAAAATTCTTCCAAAAAAAGTGTCTTTTAGTGTGTGATAGAAGCTAAACATGAAAAAAGGATGTAAATCTGGTATCGCCGTAATCGCACCGACCCGAAGAATAGTCGACTAATCCCTAATACCGCATGAGGAACGGTGTAAAAAATAAAACCAATTCTTCACCTTTTGTGGATTTGTTCATTCTGCCTCCCAAAGATCGCAGTAAGGCGATCACAGTGGTTCCCCCCCACATATGGGGTATCAGCGTACTCAGGACAAATTGCACAATAACTTATGGGGTCCTGTTATCCTTTGGAAAATAAAAATTGTGGGTGAAAAGATCATTTTTGTGGAAAAAATTATTTTTTAATTTTACGGCTCTACGTTATAACCTTCTGTGAAGCCCTTGGGGGTTCAAAGTGCTCACCACACATTTAGATAAGTTCCTTGGGGGGTCTGGTTTCCAAAATGTGGTCACTTAGGGGGGGTTTCTACTGTTTAGGTGCTTCAGGGGCTCTCCAAACGTGACATGGTGTCCGCTCTCGATTCCAGCCAATTTGACATTCAAAATCTAAAATGATGCTCCTTCCCTTCCGAGCACTGCCGTGCGTGTAAAGATTGGTCTTCCTCCACACATGGGGTATCAGTGTACTCAGGAGAAATTGTATAACAAATATTGTGGTTCATTTTCTCTGATACCCTTGACAAAATTTAAAAAATTGTGTCGAAAGAAACATTTTGGGGAAAAAAAGTTAAATGTCCATTTTTTCCTTCCACATTGCTTCAATTCTTGTGAAGTAACACCAATGAAAAAACCCAATAAGAAAAAATTAGCAAGCAAAAACTATTTAAACTGAACAACACTGAAAGAACCAAGTATAAATTGCTTAATTATAAAAATGTAAATTTTTTATTTATAACAATACATAGATAGACATATTTAGACATACAAATGCAGAGATACTGCTGATCCAAACAGGGAGCAGTTAAATATGTGGCCTGCGCACATAAAGTGCAATTGTTGACTCAGAGTATATTAAGGATAAACGTATCCATAAGCCAGACTTAAGTTGACTATATTCAGTAACATCCCTCATAATAATAATAATCTTTATTTTTATATAGCGCTAACATATTCCGCAGCGCTTTACAGTTTTGCACACATTATCGTCACTGTCCCCGATGGGGCTCACAATCTAGATTCCCTATCTGTATGTTTTTGGAGTGTGGGAGGAAACCGGAGTACCCGGAGGAAACCCACGCAAACACGGGGAGAACATACAAACTCCTTGCAGATGTTGTCCTTGGTGGGATTCGAACCCAGGACTCCAGCGTTGCAAGGCTCTAGTGCTATCCACTGAGCCACCGTGCTGCCCTCATAGTAAAGTATAGCCATAGCCTACTAGTGACCCCAAGTGGAAGGCCAAAGGAATGCACACATAAATTCAGGGAAAAATCACAATAGCGAAACGTGCGTTGGGGCGACGGGGTAGCAGCTGTGAAGTACACTGATACATGTAAGTGCCTATTGTGATTTTTCCCTGAATTTATGTGTGCATTCCTTTGGCCTTCCACTTGGGGTCACTAGTAGGCTATGGCTATACTTTACTATGAGGGATGTTACTGAATATATTCAACTTAAGTCTGGCTTATGGATACGTTTATCCTTAATATACTCTGAGTCAACAATTGCACTTTATGTGCGCAGGCCACATGTTTAACTGCTCCCTGTTTGGATAAGCAGTATCTCTGCATTTGTATGTCTAAATATGTCTATCTATGTATTGTTATAAATAAAAAATTTACATTTTTATAATTAAGCAATTTATACTTGGTTCTTTCAGTGTTGTTCAATTCTTGTGAAGTACCTAAAGGGTTAATAAACTTCTTGAATGTGGTTTTGAACACATTGAGGGGTACAGTTTTTAGAATGGTGTCATTTTTGGGTATTTTCTGTCATATTGACCCCTCAAAGTCATTTCAAATGTGAGGTGGTCCCTAAAAAAAAGATTTTGTAAATTGTGTTGTAAAAATGAGAAATTGCTGGTCAACTTTTAAAACTTATAACTACCTACAAAAAAAAAATTTTAGTTCCAAAATTGTGCTGATATAAAGTAGACATGTGGGAAATGTTATTAACTATTTTTTGTGACATATCTCTCTGATTTAAGGGCATAAAAATTAAAATTTGAAAATTGCAAAATTTTCAAAATTTTTGCCATATTTCCGTTTTTTTCATAAATAAACGCAAGTTATATCGAAGAAATTTTACCACTAACATGAAGTACAATATGTCTCGAGAAAACATTCTCAGAATCGCCAAGATCCGTTGAAGCGTTCCAGAGTTATAAGCACATAAAGTGACAGTGGTCAGAATTGTAAAAATTGGCCTACAAAATGGCTTGGTCCTTAAGGAGTTAATATCAACAGCCACCAGAGGGAGCCCCAACTCAGAATCCAGAGAATTCACAACAGTAGCCCCCCCTTGAGGAGGTGTCACCGAACCCTCACCACAGGCCGATCAGGGTGAGCCCGGTGAAAGGCTCGAACCAATCTCTCCACATGAATGTCAGAAGCAAACACCCAAGAATTGTCCTCCTGACCATAACCTTTCCACTTAACCAAGTACTGGTTTCTCTGTCTAGCCAGACGAGAATCCAATATCTTCTCCACTTCATACTCCAGATTGCCCTCAACCAAAACAGGCTCAGGGGACGCAGCCATAGGAACCACTGGCTCAACAAACCTTTTCAATAAAGATTTGTGGAAGACGTTGTGAATCTTAAACATCCCTGGAAGAGCCAAACGGAAGGAAACAGGATTAAGAATTTCAAAGATCTCATAAGGTCCAATGAACCTTGGCTTAAATTTTAGAGACGCAACCTTCATAGGGATATTTCTTGAGGACAACCAAACCATGTCACCCACTTTAAACCAAGGACCATCAGTACTATGCCGGTTGGCAAACCGTTGGACCCTCTCCTGAGAGAGAGACAACTTATCCACTACTTGATTCCAAATCTGCTGCATTCTCTCCACCATAGAGTCAACACCCAGACAGACAGAAGCCTCCACCTGCCCCGAAGAAAATCGAGGATGAAACCCGAAATTGCAGAAAAAAGGGGACATCAAAGTGGCAGAACTAGCCCTATTATTTAGAGCAAATTCAGCCAAAGGCAAAAAAGAGACCCAGTCATCCTGATCAGCAGACACAAAACATCTCAAATAAGTTTCCATGGTCTGGTTTGTTCTCTCAGTCTGCCCATTGGTCTGACAGTGAAACACAGAGGAGAAAGACAGCTGAACTCCCAGTTTAGAACAAAAGGTCCTCCAAAATCTGGAAACAAACTGGACTCCTCTGTCAGACACAGTGTTCTCTGGAATGCCGTGCAACCGAACCACCTGCTGAAAAAACAAGGGCGCCAACTCGGAAGAGGATGGCAACTTAGGCAGTGGCACAAGATGGATCATCTTGGAAAACCTATCACAGATCACCCAGATAATGGTCATTCTCTGAGAGACAGGGAGGTAGGAAATAAAATCCATAGAGATATGGGTCCATTGTTATGTTTAGGTAGCCGAGGAGGCAGGAACAAAAAAAACGCATAGGCAGCCTAACACCAGAGAGGTTAGAAACTAATAGGTTGCAGAGCCCTAAACTAAGCGCACAACTAGAAGCAGATGGGAACGTTCCTACGGTGCCCTAGACGCCTCGTCACAGCCGGAGAGATAGCTATCCCTGAAGATGGAAAGAGGAAAGCTAACTGCCCCGGAGTAGACCCCAAAAGACTAGGAAGCCCCCAGACATATAATGGCAATTAGACAAGATGAAAATACGAACACAGACAGAAAATAGATTGAGCAAACGCTGGGGCCCAAATCTGTCTAGATAGGACAGCACAGGAGAGAATACTGTCTGCAACCCAGAAAAACCCTAGGAAAAAATCCAACACTTCTGAATCCAAAAATACTGAGACCACACGGTCTCGACCAACTATATCAGATCTCTGGTGTGGACACATAGCAACCCAGCAGTAAAATATCACAAGAACTGAACAAATACAAAAAACGAACGGAGACCAGCCAAAGTCCCCCAAAGGGGACCCGTCTGAAGAAAAAAAGCAATGCAGCAAAAAGCAAGGAATTCAAACCACAGTAAAAAAAACTAAAAGAGACTTATCTGAATGCAAGCAGGAGACAGCAGAAAAGCAAGCTGAATTCCAACCTAGACCAGAAGAACAATTGATCACCGGCGAGGATCATGGAGGTCAGCTCACTTATATCAGGCCAGTCATCACCACCTGACAACCACTCGTCAACTGCAGGTGTAGGACTCTTGGTGTTCAACATAGGTTCAAAACCCTCAGCAACCACCAAAGGGAGCTTCAGCTCCGAAGTCGTCTCCAATACGTTCACAACAGTTCATGGCCTCCTGGGCACAGGCAATGCCATTAACAATCCACTAGAGCGAGAGCAAGGTTAGGACCGAGAACAAGTCCCAAAGGACTGCACAAAGTTCCTGACGTCACGATATAAAGTAGGCCATCAAAAGGACCGACTCACCAAATCTCTAGTACCAAAAATACCAGGATGACCAGCCAACGCAGAGCAATGAACTTCAGACATAACTTTTTCCCTCCATTGGTCTGGGACATACAATTTCCCCGCAGGTCAACGTTCAGGTTTATCCCCCTGAAATTGCTCCAGGGCCAGTCTCAAATCGGGTGAGATAGTGGAAAGAACGACACCCTTCTTCAGAATGGCTGTAGGCTCCGTCACATCACGAGAATCCGCAAGGAAATTCCTAGAGAGGGCATCCGCCTTAACATTCTTAGTACCCGGGAGAAAGGAGACCACAAAGTTAAAATGCGCGAAAAACAAGGCCCACCTGGCCTGTCTAGGATTCAATCACTTGGCTGATTCGAGATAGATCAAGTTTTTGTGGTCAGTGAGGACCACAACTTGATGTTTGGCTCCCTCTAACCATTGTCTCCACTCTTCGAACGCCCACTTCATAGCCAATAATTCCCGATTCCCCACATCATAATTACGTTCAGCTGGGGAAAACTTTCGGGAGAAGAAGGCACAAGGGTTAATCTTAGAGGTTACAGGATCCCTTTGGGACAAAACAGCTCCTGCCTCAATCTCAGAAGCATCTATTTCCACCTGAAATGGGAGAGAAACATCAGGTTGCCACAGAACCGGAGCAGAAGTGAATCTCCGCTTAAGCTCCTGAAAAGCCGAAACTGCCTCTGGAGACCAATTTACCACATCAGAGCCCTTTTTGGTCAAATCAGTAAGTGGTTTCACAATACCAGAAAAATTACTTATAAATTTACGGTAAAAATTAGCAAAACCCAAAAATCTCTGAAGAGCCTTCAATGAAGTGGGCTGAACCCATTTAGAAATGGTCTGAACCTTGACTGGGTCCATTTCAATAGCAGAAGGAGACAAAATGAATCCCAAAAAACGAAACCTTCTGTAGAAAAAATCTAAATATCGTCCAGATAGACGATCAGAAACTTATCCACAAAATCCCGGAAAATATTGTTCATGAAAGATTGGAAGATGGAAGGGGCATTAGTGAGCCCAAAAGGCATTACTAGGTACTCAAAATGCCCCTCAGGGTATTAAACGCCATCTTCCATTCATCCCCGTGCTTAATGCGAATAAGATTATACGCCCCCCTAAGGTCAAGCTTGGTAAACCAACTAGCACCTTTCACTCGGGAGAAGAAATCGGAATTCAGGGATAACGGATACTGATATTTAACAGTGATCTTTTAAAGGAGACGATAGTCAATACATGGTCTCAATGAACCATCTTTTTTGGCCACAAAGAAAAAGCCGGCACCCAAGGGTGAAGAGGACGGTCTAATATGACCCTTCTCCAATGACTCCTTGATATAAGATCGCATAGCATCATGCTCAGGTACAGACAAATTGAAGAGCCGACCCTTGGGAAATTTACAACCCAGGCACCAACTCAATCGCGCAATCATAACTCCTATGAGGAGGCAAGGATGCAGACTGTTGTGAATAGGCTGGAAATGAGTTCTGAGCAGAAGCTCCCTCTGGTGGTTACAAACGGTACTGGACTGTCCAGTGAAGATTGTGAGGATTGGGAATCAGGTGTTACTGACTGGTCTTATATAAGGGAGTCACCTTCCCATCAGGTTGCCGGTGATCAATTGTTCTGGTCTCAATCCTTGATTCCTGTTTCCTTGGTAGCCTGCTGTGTCGTGTCTGAATCTCCTGCTAACAGATAAGACATTTTCTTCTTTTTGTTTTTGTGCTTGATTTTTGCATTTTGTCCTGCACTTCTGTGGGGGCCTTCAGGGTCCCCTCTGGGGGCTTTTGCCTCTCAGTTCAGTTCAGCCACTGATGTTTGTACATTTCCTTTTTTGCCTGCTCTCCTCAGCTACCAAATCATAACAGTATCACCGGCCTAAACTGAAAATTATATGGTACTCACAGAAGGGAAAAATATTGTGAAAGAAAAAAGTTGTCAGAGTTGTCAGAGATTTTTTTTTTTTTTTCTGTTTGTTGCATTTTTTTTTCCCTCTGTATCTCTGGGTGCTGAGGAGGATTTTTTTTTTCTCAATGGAGTTTGCACAGTTGTCTGGCCGTGTGGATCAGCTTGCCACTGAAGTTCGGAGTATTGCTACCTATCTTGCTAGGTTGCCTGTTGTGGAACCTAGGATTCCCATGCCAGATTTGTTTTTAGGGGATCGAGCTAAGTTTCTGAATTTCAAAAATAACTGTAAATTGTTTTTTGCCTTAAAATCTAAGTCCTCAGGGAACGCAGCGCAGCAGGTTCAAATTGTCATCTCTCTCCTGTGCGGCGACCCTCAGGATTGGGCTTTTTCCCTGACACCTGGGGATCCTGTTTTGAGTGATGTTGATGCGTTTTTTCAGGCTTTGGGGTTATTGTACGATGAGCCTAATGTCACTGATCAAGCTGAAAAAACTTTGTTGGCATTAAGTCAGGGGCTTGAGGACGCTGAGTTATACTGTCAGAGATTCCGTAGGTGGGCAGTCCTGACCAAATGGAATGACGACGCTTTGGCAGCTCTTTTTCGGAAGGGACTGTCAGATAATGTAAAGGATGTTATGGTGGGATTCCCTGTTCCATGCAGTGTGATAGAGTGGTTTCTGGGGCACAGCGTCATGAATTTCGAAAGCGCAATGGGTTATGTTTCTACTGTGGTGATGCCTCTCGTGCTATTTCTGTCTGCCCTAAACGGGGAAGACGTTTTGCTCGCTCAGTTGTCTTGGGTAGTGTTCAGACTAAGTTTTTGTTAACTGTTACCCTGATATGCTCTCTGTCCTCATTTTCTGCTCAGGCTTTTGTTGATTCTGGAGCAGCTATTAACCTGATGGATTTTGATTTTGCTAAACGTTGTGGGTTTCCCTTGATACCCCTACGGAAGTCTATTCCCCTACTGGGGATCGATTCTACCCCTTTGGCTGAGAATAAACCTCAGTTCTCTACTCAGGTGATAATGAGGGTAGAACCTGATCATCAGGAGAGTTGCAAATTTTTGGTTCTGTATAATCTGCATGACATTATCATACTGGGTTTCCCTTGGTTACAGTCTCATAATCCTGTTTTGGATTGGAAATCTGTGTCTGTTACCAGTTGGGGCTGTCAATGTGTTAATACCAACACTCCTGTTTTTTCTGCCTCCCCCCAGGCTCAGGATGTTCCTGACTTTTTGATTGATTTTTCTGATGTGTTTAGCGAAAGTAAATCTGCATCCTTACCTCCCCATAGGAGCTATGACTGCGCTATTGAATTAGTGCCTGGTAGTAAATTCCCTAAAGGTCGCCTTTTTAACTTGTCTGTACCTGAACATGACGCTATGCGGTCTTATATCAAGGAGTCATTGGAGAAGGGTCATATCAGACCATCCTCTTCACCCTTAGGTGCCGGTTTTTTCTTTGTGGCCAAAAAGGATGGTTCATTAAGGCCGTGTATTGATTATCATCTCTTGAACAATATTACTGTGAAATATCAATATCCGTTACCCTTGATCTCTGATCTGTTTTCCAGGGTGAAAAACGCTACTTGGTTTACCAAGCTTGACCTCAGGGGGGCATATAACCTTATTCGCATTAAGCACGGGGATGAATGGAAGACGGCATTTAATACCCCTGAAGGGCATTTTGAGTACCTTGTGATGCCCTTTGGGCTCACTAATGCTCCTTCTGTCTTCCAGTCCTTCATGAATGACATTTTCAGGGATTTTGTGGATAAATTTTGATTGTTTATTTGGATGATATCTTGATTTTTTCCAATGACTGGGACTCTCATGTAAAACATGTTCGGACTGTGTTCCAGATTTTGAGAGAGAATGCTCTGTATGTGAAGGGATCAAAGTGTCTTTTTGGCGTTCAGAGGATCTCATTTCTGGGTTTCATTTTGTTCCCATCTGTTATTGAAATGGACCCGGTCAAAGTTCAGGCTATCTGTGATTAGGTCCAACCTACTTCTTTAAAGGCTCTTCAAAGATTCTTGGGTTTTGCCAATTTTTATCGTAAATTTATTGGTAATTTCTCTGTTATTGTTAAACCATTAACTGATTTGACCAAGAAGGGTTCTGATGTGGTGAATTGGCCTCCTGAGGCAGTCTCTGCATTTCAGGAACTTAAGCAGAGATTCACTTCTGCTCCTGTTCTACGGCAGCCTGATGTTTCTCTACCATTTCAGGTGGAGGTTGATGCCTCTGAAATTGGGGCAGGTGCCGTTTTGTCCCAAAGAGATCCAGAGACCTCTAAAAGTAACCCTTGTGCCTTTTTCTCTCGAAAATTTTCTCCCACTGAACGTAATTATGACGTGAGTAATCGGGAGTTATTAGCCATGAAGTGGGCTTTTGAAGAGTGGAGACATTGGCTGGAGGGAGCCTGTCAGGAATCGAACCCAGTGTCTCTTGTCCACCAGCCAGCAGCTCTACCATCTGAGCTATTCTGCAGGATACAAAGTTCCTTGCTGAACCCGGATACCATTGACTGTTCTTCCTGATCGGCTTCACCCAGTGCTCTCTCGTTTGGCCTCTGATTGCCAATTACACGCCCTATATAAACCTGGCCCTGTGGGTGTGTCATTGCGAGATTATTGTGCTTCCAGCCTTTAGTCAAGCTCTTTCTCCTGCTGTTCCTGCTGCTACAAACACTGCTCTCCTGTGAACTGACCTTGGCCTGCCACCTGACTACGTTATCTGCCTGCTCCTCTGCTACAAACAATGGTCTTCTGTGAACTGACCTCCGGCTGCCACCTGACTACGTTATCTGCCTGCTCCTCTGCTACAAACACTGCTCTCCTGTGAACTGACCTCGGCCTGCCACCTGACTACGTTATCTGCCTGCTCCTCTGCTACCGAATTGCCTTTCCTGTGTACCGACCTCCGGCTGCCACCTGACTACGTTATCTGCCTGCTCCTCTGCTACAAACACTGCTCTCCTGTGAACTGACCTCGGCCTGCCACCTGACTACGTTATCTGCCTGCTCCTCTGCTACAAACACTGCTCTTCTGTGAACTGACCTCGGCCTGCCACCTGACTACGTTATCTGCCTGCTCCTCTGCTACAAACACTGCTCTCCTGTGAACTGACCTCGGCTTGCCACCTGACTACGCTACCTGCCTCTGCTTTCCCTAGTGTTTGCAGTAACATCGGCTCCAACCCAGACGGGATCCTGACAGAATAATCTCGCACCAAAATGGAGTCTGCTGTGAACACCCTGAGGCGGCAAGTTACGGAGCTTCAAAGTTTTTGTACTGACTCTCAAGGAAAATATTCCAAGTTACAAACTGATTTCACGGTGATACAACAGGAAGTAATTGAGCTTCAAAAACAACTTCTGGACGTGCGCAATTCAGGGTCCGAATCAAACGCGCGGTTGCCACTGCCTGCAAAGTTCAGTGGGGATCGCCAGCAGTACCGAGGATTCCTCAATCAATGCCGCATATACTTCCAGATGCAACCTGCTCCCTTTACCAGTGAGAGGAAGAAAGTTTTTTTCATGATAAATCTCCTGACGGATGAAGCTCTTGCTTGGGCTTCACCTTATGTAGAAAAGGACTATGCCCTCCTTAATGACCTGGAAGCTTTCATCGCAGCTATGAATCAAGTTTTTGATGACCCAAACCGCTGTGCCACAGCAGAAACCAAATTGCATAATTTGCGCCAAGGACGTGCTCTGTTGCGGAATATACATCGGAGTTCCGTCGCTGGGTGGCCGACACCACCTGGAATCCAGTGGCCCAGAGAAGTCAATTCCGACGAGGGTTATCAGAACCAGTGAAAGACGAGCTTGCCAGGGTTGAGACCCCTGACCAGTTGGAGGACTTTAGTCAACTGTGTATCCGGATTGACCAGAGACTTACTGAAAGGAGAAAGGAGAGATTGCGAGCACTTGGGAATAGCCCTGGCTTCTCATTTTCAGCATCAGACCACCAAGAAAAGACGCAAGGCGTGTCTGAACCGATGCAGATCGACGTCATCCGAAGACCACTCTCTGCACAGGAGAAGGAGAGGCGACGTGCAGAACATCTCTGCCTCTATTGTGGGGACCCTGGACACTATGCCATCAACTGTCCTAACAAAAAGACTATAGCCTTTACCAACAACAGGTCTGCCAGCAATATGGACCTTTCTCAGCAGTCGGATTCCATCTTGCAGACTATCTCATCAGTAACGCCAGAAATAGACAAAATACATACTACATCATCTCATTTTGTAATTCCCATTCAGGTTGTAATGGGCACCCAAAAAATACAATGCTCTGCCCTGTTGGATTCGGGAGCAGGAGGAAATTTTATGGACTTAAAATTTACACGTGATAATAATATTTCCAGTAGGACCAAATCCACACCAATTGAAATAGAAACTGTGGATGGATCACCTTTGTCTTCTGGACCTGTCACGCATGAGACAATCGAACTGGAGATTTGTATCGACCCGGATCATCATGAAGCTGTCAGTTTCCACCTTATTTCATCTCCGAAATTTCCGGTTATTCTAGGGATCCCCTGGTTTTCAGTCCATAACCCTTCTATCAACTGGGCATCAAGGACCATCACCTTTCCATCTGACTACTGTAAGAATAATTGTCATAAGGAACCCCCTGTTCTCCAACAAGTCCAAATCTCTGAGATTTCGCATGAGAAGGAAGAGAAACTACCACCTCAATATCAGCAGTTCTCTGATGTCTGCAGTAAGAAGAAAGCAGATCAATTACCTCCTCACCGTCCTTACGACTGTCCCATTGAATTGCTGCCAGGAGCAACCATTCCATTTGGACGGATATACAATCTTTCCGAACCTGAATTGAAGGTATTAAGAAAGTTCCTGGATGAAAATTTAGAGAAAGGCTTTATTCGACCTTCCACATCTCCAGCTGGGGCACCCCTGTTCTTTGTTGAAAAGAAAGACTCCACTCTGCGGCCATGTATTGACTACAGAGAGATGAATAATATCACTGTCAAGAATCGCTACCCGCTACCCTTGATTCCTGAACTATTTGAGAGACTCCGTTCTGCGAAAATCTTTACGAAGCTGGATCTTAGAGGGGCTTACAACCTCATACGGATTCGCCCAGGAGATGAGTGGAAGACCGCCTTCAGAACGAGATATGGACATTTTGAATCTCTGGTTATGACCTTTGACCTTAGCAATGCCCCAGCCACCTTTCAACATTTTATTAATGATGTATTTTGAGATTTCTTGGACCAATTCGTTGTGGCTTATCTCGATGACATTCTTATATTTTCAGACACCTTGGAAGAGCATCGCAGGCACGTCCAGTTAGTCTTGGAACGACTACAGGAGAACCAGCTTTACATTAAACTTGAAAAATGTGAGTTTGAACAAACTAGTATCCAATTTCTGGGATATATCATCTCCCCAGAAGGTCTGAGCATGGATCCCGGCAAAATCAATGCTGTAGTGGACTGGCCTGTTCCAAGAAATTTAAAAGACGTCCAGCGTTTCATAGGATTTGCAAATTTTTACCGAAAATTTATAAAGAACTTTTCACGGATCATACTACCAATTACTACACTAACAAAAAAGACCAAAGCATTTTTCTGGTCTCCGGAGGCACAGGAGGCTTTTGACAAGTTGAAAACTCTTTTTACGTCTGCTCCATTGTTAGTACACCCAAATCCTGAATTGCCATTTACTGTCGAAGTGGATGCCTCGGACTCTGCAGTGGGAGCCATTCTGTCTCAGTGAGTTGGGGACATGATGCAACTTCACCCATGTGCGTTTCTTTCCCACACCATGTCATCTGCAGAAAAGAACTACGACATCGGTAATAAAGAACTGTTAGCCATTAAAGTTGCCTTCTCCGAGTGGAGACATCTTCTGGAAGGTGCCAATCACCCTGTGACTGTCCTCACGGACCACAAGAATCTTGAATTCCTCCGTACAGCAAAAAGATTGTCTGCAAGACAAGCACGATGGGCCTTATTTTTCTCAAGATTCAATTTTATAATCTCTTACCGGCCTGATTCAAGAAATGGCAAGGCTGACGCTCTGTCCAGGATGTGTTCGGAACCTCAGGAGAGGTCTAGTAATGACGATACAATTCTAGGCCCTAAAAATTTTTTGGGAATATTGCACTCTAGAGGACTATGTAATAGAATTAAAGATGGATATCAAGAGGACTCTTTCCTTAACCATCCTTCGGAAGACGTCGATCTTTCATTCAAAGAGGGGTTTTGGATGCAGAAACACAAAATATATGTACCTGAATCTTCTCGCCTTGAAGTCCTCAAAAGTGTCCATGATTCTAAACTGGCAGGACATCCTGGGGTTGCAAAAACACAAGACTTACTACTTCGTTTCTTTTGGTGGCCTAATTGTAGGAAGGACGTGAGGAAATATGTTTCAACCTGTTTAACATGCGCACGAAACAAGACCCCACGATCGTCTCCTCTAGGACTCTTGCAACCACTCCCAGTTCCATCCAGGCCTTGGGGATCTATTTCCATGGATTTTACTGTGGAACTACCCCCTTCCAAACAGATGACCGTCATCCTTGTCATAGTGGACCGACTCACAAAAATGGCCCACTTTATTCCAACTGAAGGAATTCCTACTGCTGAAAAAACTGCAGAACTGATTATCAAAGAGGTATTCAGGGTACATGGAATTCCTGACAACATGGTGTCTGACAGAGGCGTTCAATTTACGTCAAAATTTGGAAGAGTTTCTGTACAGCCTTGGGAGTCACGGTGAATCTTTCTACCGCTTTCCATCCTCAGTCCAATGGCCAGACGGAGAGAACGAACCAGACTTTGGAGCAATACCTCCGTTGCTTCATTTCCTATCTTCAGGATGACTGGGTGGACTATTTACCAACAGCAGAGTTTGCCTACAACAACTCCATACATAGCGCTACATCTCAAACCCCATTTTTTGCTAATTATGGAGTACATCCAGTATTTATTCCTAATCTGCCAGTGAACACTCCCATTCCTGCTGTTAATGACAGGCTTGCAAAATTACAGGAATCCCAGAAGGAATTATCAGAGATATTACTCAAGACCCAGGAAGAATATAAGGAAGCAGCAGATAAACATCGGAGAGTGCCCCCTGCTCTTCAGGTTGGAGACAAAGTTTGGCTGTCCACTAAAAACCTTAAGACACAGGTGCCATCCTCCAAATTGGGTCAGAAATTCATTGGACCTTTTCAAATTTCTGCAAAAATTAACCAGGTTGCTTTTCGTTTAAAACTTCCCAACAATCTGAGGATTCATCCAGTGTTTCACATATCCTTGCTCAAACCCTTCTGTGAAAACCCGTTTCCAGGAAGAATTCAGCCACCTCTTCCACCAGAAAGAATCCGTGGTGAAGAAGAATACATTGTGAATAAGATTCTGGACTCCCGAAAATTCAGAGGTAAACTGCAGTATCTGGTGCAGTGGGAAGGTTACGGACCAGAGGAAAATTCATGGGAACCAAAGGACAACGTCCATGCTCCTGGACTTACAAGAGCCTTCCATCAGAGGTACCCAGATAAGCCAGCTCCTGAGATGTCCAGAGGCCATCCTGGAAGGAGGGGAGTACTGTCAGGAATTGAACCCAGTGTCTCTTGTCCACCAGCCAGCAGCTCTACCATCTGAGCTATTCTGCTGGCTACAAAGTACCTTGCTGAACCCGGATACCATTGACTGTTCTTCCTGATCGGCTTCACCCAGTGCTCTCTCGTTTGGCCTCTGATTGCCAATTACACGCCCTATATAAACCTGGCCCTGTGGGTGTGTCATTGCGAGATTATTGTGCTTCCAGCCTTTAGTCAAGCTCTTTCTCCTGCTGTTCCTGCTGCTACAAACACTGCTCTCCTGTGAACTGACCTCGGCCTGCCACCTGACTACGTTATCTGCCTGCTCCTCTGCTACCGAATTGCCTTTCCTGTGTACCGACCTCCGGCTGCCACCTGACTACGTTATCTGCCTGCTCCTCTGCTACAAACACTGCTCTCCTGTGAACTGACCTCGGCCTGCCACCTGACTACATTATCTGCCTGCTCCTCTGCTACAAACACTGCTCTTCTGTGAACTGACCTCGGCCTGCCACCTGACTACGTTATCTGCCTGCTCCTCTGCTACAAACACTGCTCTCCTGTGAACTGACCTCGGCTTGCCACCTGACTACGCTACCTGCCTCTGCTTTCCCTAGTGTTTGCAGTAACATCGGCTCCAACCCAGACGGGATCCTGACAGAGCCAAACATCAGGTGGTGGTCCTTACTGACCATAAGAATCTAGTTTATCTGGAATCTGCCAAGCGACTTAATCCTAGACAGGCCAGGTGGGCCTTGTTTTTCACACGTTTTAATTTTGTGGTTTCATTTCTTCCTGGCACTAAAAATGTTAAGGCGGATGCCCTCTCGAGGAGTTTCCTGCGGACTCTCCTGAGGTATCTGATCCTTCTGTTATTTTGAAAGAGGGTGTAGTTCTTTCCGCCATCTCACCCAATTTGAGACTGGCTCTGGAGGGGTGCCAGGAGGATAAGCCCGAGCGCTGCCCTGTTGGGAAATTGTTTGTCCCGGACCAGTGGAAAAAGAGTGTAATGTCTGAGATTCATTGTTCCGCGTTGGCCGGTCATCCTGGAATTTTTGGTACCAGGGACTTGGTTAGTCGGTCCTTTTGGTGGCCTACCTTGTCTCGTGATGTCAGGGAGTTTGTGCAGTCCTGCGGGACTTGCTCTCGCTCCAAGCCTTGCTCTCGTTCTAGTGGTTTGTTGATGCCATTACCGGTGCCCAAGAGACCATGGACCCATATCTCTGTGGATTTCATTTCCGACCTCCCTGTTTCTCAGAGAATGACCGTCATCTGGGTGATTTGCGATAGGTTTTCCAAGATGATACATCTTGTGCCATTACCTAAGTTGCCTTCCTCCTCTGAATTGGTGCCTTTGTTCCTTCAGCACGTGGTTCGTTTACACGGCATTCCTGAGAACATTGTGTCTGACAGAGGAGTCCAGTTTGTTTCCAGATTTTGGAGGACCTTTTGTTCTAAAATTGGTGTTCAATTGTCTTTCTCCTCGGCGTTTCATCCTCAGACCAATGGTCAAACTGAGAGAACAAACCAGACATTGGAGACTTATCTAAGATGCTTTGTGTCTGCTGATCAGGATGACTGGGTCTCTTTTTTGCCTTTGGCTGAGTTTGCTCTTAATAATAGGGCTAGCTCTGCCACTTTGATGTCTCCATTTTTCTGTAATTCTGGGTTTCACCCTCGATTTTCTTCTGGACAGACGGAGGCTTGTGTCTGCCCAGGTGTTGACTCGGTTGTGGAGCGTATGCAACAGATTTGGGACCAGGTAGTGGAGAGGTTGTCCCTCTCTCAGGAGAGGGCCCAGCGGTTTGCTAACCGGCATAGGACTGATGGTCCTCGGTTTAAAGTGGGGGACTTGGTCTGGTTGTCCTCAAGAAATATTCCTATGAGAGTGGCATCTCCTAAATTTAAGCCTAGGTTCATTGGACCTTATAAGATCATGGAGATTCTTAACCCTGTTTCTTTTCGTTTGCTTCTTCCAGGGACATTTAAGATCCATAACGTGTTCCATAAGTCCTTGTTGAAGAGGTTTGTTGAGCCAGTGGTTCCTACTACTGTGCCTCCTGACCCTGTTTTGGTTGAGGGCAATCTGGAGTATGTGGTTGAGAAAATATTGAATTCTCGTTTTTCTAGACGGAAACTCCAGTATTTGGTTAAATGGAGAGGTTATGGTCAGGAAGACAATTCTTGGGTGTTTGCTTCGGACATCCATGCTGGGAGACTCATCCGTGCGTATCATAGAGCTCATCCTGACCGACCTGGTTTCTCAAGTGAGGGTTCGGTGACCCCTCCTCAAAGGGGGGTACTGTTGTGAATAGGCTGGAAATGAGTTCTGAGCAGAACCTCCCTCTGGTGGTTACAAACGGTACTGGACTGTCCAGTGAAGATTGTGAGGATTGGGAATCAGGTGTTACTGACTGGTCTTATATAAGGGAGTCACCTTCCCATCAGGGTTGCCGGTGATCAATTGTTCTGGTCTCAATCCTTGATTCCTGTTTCCTTGGTAGCCTGCTGTGTCGTGTCTGAATCTCCTGCTAACAGATAAGACATTTTCTTCTTTTTGTTTTTGTGCTTGATTTTTGCATTTTGTCCTGCACTTCTGTGGGGGCCTTCAGGGTCCCCTCTGGGGGCTTTTGCCTCTCAGTTCAGTTCAGCCACTGATGTTTGTACATTTGCTTTTTCCAGTTTTTTCAGTGGCTGCTGTTTTGTTTTTGGTTACACCAGAGAACTAATTTAGGTGGTAGAGGTCGTGTGATCTCAGGTGTTTTTGAAATTAGTAGAGTTGGTGCTTTTCAGGGTTTTTTGGGATTGCAGTAAGTGCCCTTCCTATCCTTTTCTATTTAGTAAGTTTGGGCCCCAACGTTTGCTTATACTATTTTCTGTCTGTGTCAGTATTTCCTCTTGTCTAACCGCCATTACATGTTTGGGGGCTTTCTATGTTCTTTGGGGATCTGCTCCGGGGCAGATAGCTTTCCTCTTTCTATCTTTAGGTGTAGTTAGTTTCTCAGGCTGTGACGAGGCGTCTAGGACCAACGTAGGAACGCTCCACGGCTGCCTCTAGTTGTGGTGGTTAGTCAGGGTACTGCAATCTCATAGTTTCCAACTGCTCTGGTGTATTTCCTTTTTTGCCTGCTCTCCTCAGCTACCAAATCATAACAGCAGACTTACTCTCACTAAACACATCAGCATAATCAGCCAAATAGCCGGGATCTCCTGAGGCTGGGGAGAGTTAGAAAACACAGGAATGTCACCATGAACACATTGGCAACCACAACTGGCCACAGACACAGACTTCCAATCCAAAACAGGATTATGGGTCTGCAACAAAGAAAAACCCAGCACAATAATATCATGCAAATTATGCAATACCAAAAATTTACAATTCTCTTGGTGGTCCGGGGCTACCCGCATTATCACCTGGGTCCAAAACTGGGGTTTATTCTCCGCCAAAGGGGTTGATTTAATGCCCAGCAAAGGAATAGGTGTCCGCAGGGGTACCATGGGAAAACCACAATGTTTGGCAAAGTCAAAATCCATCAGGTTCAGGGCTGCTCCTGAATCGACAAAAGCCTGAGCGGAAAATGTGGACAAGGAGCAGATCAAGGTAACAGTCAAGAGAAATTTAGACAGTACATTGCCCAAAGCAAATGAGCGCGAAAAACATCTTCCCCGCATAGGGCAGACGGAAATAGTATGAGAAGCATCCCCACAATAAAAACACAACTTATTACGCTTCCGAAATTCTCGACGCTGAGCCCCAGAAACAACCCCATCACACTGCATGAGCTCAGGGTCCCATTCGAAAGGCAACACCACCTCTCGCATAGTTTTACGTTCACGCAAGTGTCAGTCAATTTGAATAGCTAATGACATAGAATCGTTGAGCCCCGAGGGGACAGGAAATCTCACCATAACATCTTTTACGGTCTCTGCCAGCCCTTTCCGAAAAAGAGCCGCGAGTACATCATCGTTCCATTTAGTAAGGACTGCCCATTTTCGGAATTTCTGACAATATAACTCTGCTGTTTCCTGACCCTGGTTCAATGCCAATAAGGCTTTCTCAGCTTATCAATCACATTAGGTTCATCATACAATAAGTCCAGAGTCTGAAAGAACGCATCCCCAGGTGTCAGTGAAAACGCCCAATTCTGAGGGTCGCCGCGCAATAGGGAGATGACAATTTGAACCTGCTGTGCTGCGTTCCCCGAGGACTTAGGTTTCAAGGCAAAAAACAATTTACAATTATTCCTAAAGTTCAAAAATTTAGACCGATCCCCAGAAATTAAATCAGGCAGAGGAATCCTAGGTTCTATATCAGAAAACTGAGTGAGATAAGCAGAAATTCCCTGAACTTCAGTAGCGAGCCGCTCAATATGACCAGACAACTGCACAATCTCCATTGAAGAAGAAAGAAAATCCTCCTACGGCCCCCAGAGAAAAAGAGGAAAAAATTTAAAAAAAAAAAAACGCTGAAACTCTTTTTTCTTTTTTTTTTACTATTCTTTCCTTCTTTTGAGTACCCTAGGATTACGGTTAGGCCGGTGATTCTGTTATGATATGGTAGCCGAGGAGGACTGTAACAAAAGTAGCCAAGGCAGCCAGTCACCCAGAGAGGTTGGTAGCTAGCGGATTGCAGACCCCTAAACTAACCGCACAACTAGAAGCAGCCATGGGACGTACCTACAATGACCTAGACGCTTCGACACAGCCGGAGAGTTAGCTAAGCCTAAAGAAAGAAAGGGGAAAGCTAACTGCCCCGGAGTAGCGCCCCAAAGGAATAGATAGCCCCCCACATATATTGGTGGTGAGACAAGATGAAATACAAACACAGGCAGAAAATAGAGTAAGCAAATGCTGGGGCCCAAAACTGTCTTGATAGGACAGAAAAGAATACTTTCTGCAATCCAGCAAAACCCTAGGAAAAATTCCAACACTTCGGATTCCAAAAAATACTGAGACCACATGATCTCTCCCCGCTATATCAGAACTCTGGTGTGAACAGGTAGCTACCCAGCAGCCACTGAAATAACAGGGACTGAGCACATGAACCGATAACTAAGAAACAGAGACCAGCGCAGACCCCAGGAAGTGGACCTGGCTGACCTCACTCAGAAGGCAGAAAAACAAAAGAAAAACAAAACCACAGAAACAAGCAAGAAATAGCTTATCTGAAAGTTTGCAGGAGACCGCCAGCAAGCTGACTTCCAAACTGGACCAGAAGAGACCAACTAATCCCGCGAAGGGTCATGGAAAAGTTCACTCCCTTAAATCTCCCCAGTCATGACTCCCAGATTGCCAATCGCCCACAGCTGAATCTCAGCTGAAAGGTCTCTGTCAGTCAGATAGCTTCCTTAATATCAACAGCCACCAGAGGAGCCCCAACTCAATCCAGAGAATTCACAACAGATGAGTGTATTGTGAGGGAGGGGGACAAGAGAATGGAGGTGAATGTGAAGATGGGTAATGTGAGGCAGGGGACAGGAAGTAGGGGGTGTATTGTGAGAGGGGGGATGGTGGGGAGGCAGGGGGACAGCATGGGAGGTGAATGTGAGAGGATAGGGTATTGTGAGGAGTGGGACAGGCAGGGTGAATGTGAGAGGAGGTATTGTGAGGGAGGGGGACAGGGCACGAGGGGTGAATGTGAGAGGATGGGGTACTGTGAGGCAGGGGTGACAGGGCACAGGGGGTATATGTGAGAGGATGGGGTATTGTGAGGCAGGGGGACAGGGCACGGGGGTGAATGTGAGAGAATGGGGTATTGTGAGGGAGGGGAACAGGGCATTGGGGGTGAATATGAGAGGATGGGGTATTGTGAGGGATGGGGACAGGGCACTGTGGTTGAATATGAGAGGATGGAGGTATTGTGAGGCAGGCAGGACAGGGCACGGGAGGTGAATTGGAGAGGATGGGGTATTGTGAGGCAGGAGGGACAATGCACTGGGGGTGAATGTGAGAGGATGGGGGTATTGTGAGACAGGTGGACAGGGCACTGGGGTGAATGAGAGAGGATGGGCTATTGTGAGGCAGGTGAGGCAGGCAGGACAGTGCACGGGGTGAATGTGAGAGGATGGGGTATTGTGAGGCAGGCAGGACAGGGAACTTGGGTGAATGTGAGAGGATGGGGGTATTGTGAGGCAGGGGGACAGGGCACGTGTGGGTGAATGTGAGAGGATGGGGGTTTTGTGAAGCAGGGGACAATGCACTGGGGGTGAATGTGAGAGGATGGGGCTATTGTGAGACAGGTGGACAGGGCACTGGGGGTGAATGTGAGAGGCTGGGTTATTGTGACGCAGGGGAACAGGGCACTGGGGTGAATGTGAGAGGACTCTCTGACTCTATTCTACCACTGGTATCCATATCCTCACTCCACGACACAGACACTGCCACTAGTTTCTACAATGCCACTCTTGCATCAGCCATCGACTCGGTCGCCCCTGTCATGCATAACAGACTGCGACAAATCAATAGACAACCCTGGCACAATAACACAACAAAAAAGCTTCGGCAAGCATCCAGAATTGCTGAACGGCGCTGGAAGAAAATGGATTCACAAGACGACTTCACTGCACTCAAACAAGCAACACTTGCATTCAAATCAGCTCTCACCTCTGCTAAACAGGCCTACTTTACATCCCTTGTATCTTCCTTATCCCACAACCCCAAACAATTGTTCGATACTTTTAACTTCCTCCTCCACCCACCACTGCCCCCTCCTACCTCCCTTAGCTCTGCTGTGGACTTCGCCATGCACTTCAAAAACAAGATAGACCAAACACGGCAAGTCTTTATTATTCAACCACCACAACCCCTTTGTATATCTGACCAATGCCCAAACCCCATCACCTCCTTACACAACATCACGGAAGGGGAGCTTGCTCATCTTCTCTCCAAATCACACCTCACCACTTGTGCACTCGACCCCATGCCATCCCACCTCCTCCCCAACCTTGCCACCACTCTTATCCCATCACTAACCCACCTCTTCAATCTATCACTAACTTCTGGTACCTTCCCTTCTGCTTTCAAACATGCCTCAATCACGCCTATCCTCAAAAAGCCAACCCTCAACCCAACCGCTATGTCCAGCTATCGCCCAATATCGCTGCTCCCACTCGCTTCCAAACTCCTGGAACAGCACGTCCACGCTGAACTTTCCTCCCATCTCTCATCTAACTTGCTCTTTGACAATCTACAATCTGGTTTCTGCCCCCATCATTCCACTGAAACAGCCCTGACCAAAATTACTAACGACCTACTCACAGCCCAAGCTAACGGACAATACTCTATACTCCTCCTTCTTGACCTGTCCTCTGCTTTCAACACTGTTGACCACTGCCTCCTACTACAGATTCTTTCCTCCTTTGGCATCAAGGACCTCGCCCTATCCTGGATCTCCTCATACCTTTCCAACCACACACTCAGCGTCTCCCACTCCCACACTACCTCCTCGTCCCACAGTTTGTTTACTGTAAGTGATATCTGTTATTTGCATGTAACCCCCTCGCATGTACAGCACCATGGAATCAATGGTGCTATAGAAATAAATAATAATAATTGTGAGGCAGGGGGGACAGGGCACTGGGGGTGAATGTGAGAGGATGGGGTATTGTGAGGCAAGGGGGGACAGGGCACGGGGTGGTGAATGTGAGAGGATGGGGTATTGTGAGGCAGGGGGTACAAGGCATGGGAAATGAATGTGAGAGGATGAGAGTATTGTGAGGTGGGGGAAAAAGACACCGGGGTGAATGTGAGATGATGGGGGTATTGTGAGGGAAGGGACAGGGAACGGGTAGTGAATGTGAGAGGATGGGAGTATTGTAAGGCGGGGGACAGGGCACAGTGGTGAATGTAAAAGGATAGGGTGCTGTGAGGCACGGGGACAGGGCACGGGGTATATGTGAGAGGATGGGGTATTGTGAGGCAGGGGGTACAGGGCATGGGGTGAATGTTAGAGGATGGGTGTATTGTGAGGGAGGGGGTACAGGGCACAGGAGGTGAATGTGAGAGGATGGGGTACTGTGAGACAGGGGGGTCAGGGTACGGGGTATATGTGAGGGGATGGGGTATTGTGAGGCAGAGGGGACAGGGCACGAGGGGTGAATATGAGAATATAGGGAATTGTGAGGGAGGGGTGACAGGGCACGGTGGTGAATTTGAGAGGATGGGGGTATTGTGAGGCAGGGGGACAGGGTACGGGGTGAATGTGAGAGGATGGGGTATTGTGAGAGAGGGGGACAGGGCGCAGGGGTGAATGTGAGAGGATGGGGTACTGTGAGGCAGGGGGGACAGGGCACGGGGTTATATGTGAGAGAATGGAGTATTGTGAGGCAGGGCGGACAGGGCATGGGGGAGTGAATGTGACACAATAGGGTATTGTGAGGGAGGAGGAGCAGAGCACCGGGGTGAATGTGAGAGGATGGGGTATTGTGAGTGTGACGGGGTATACGGCAGAGCAAGAAGAGACCACCGGGCTAAGAACAATCCAACGGGATTTATTGAGGCAGGCAGCATATCAAATCAAATATCCATGTTATTTCTGATGTCCATAATAAGTCCAAAATCACAGACCGACGTGAGGTCTTGCCGCAGCTAAGAGCCCTCACCCTTTTTCTCTAGAGATCTCCCAACACAACACTGGTCATGCATAAGTCCCTTGTCTTGGGCTACTGGGAACAGGCCAAGGGTAGGGGAGGATAGGTTCCCACCTCCTAGTCAATGGTTTGGTCCATTGCATGGCTCCGAGATGTCTATATGAATGTGTATTGTGAGTTCTCCCCCGGCTTAGGAGAACAATGGGGAGTCGTTTAGCTGTGTTGACATAAGCCTAAGTTAAATGATGATGAAGGAACAAAGTTATACAGAAATGCAGGATAGGGCAAACTATGTATCATGACAATTCCTTCCCCTCCAATTTTGTGTACGTACGAGGGACCTCTACAGGTCACTTGTTAAGTACACACAGGCAGGGCTGACCGGACTCAGGGCTCCTCTTGCCTGGACAGTCCATCTGCATTTTGGTGTTGGCTGCCTCTTCTATACTGTATGCTAAAGTTATAGGGCTGCAGAGCCAGGCTCCATCGTAGTAGGCGTCCATTGTCCCCAGAAGCTCTGTTCAGCCAGGTGAGGGGATTGTGATCAGTAACCACAGAGAATTCTCGTCCATACAGATACGGCTTTAGTTTCCGGAGGGCCCACACTATAGCCAGACATTCTTTTTCCACAGTTGCATAGGCCACTTCTCGGTCCACCAGTTTCCTGCTGAGGTAGGCGACGGGGTGCTCGTCCCCCGCTGCATTCACCTGGCTGAGTACAGCTCCCAATCCATAAGCAGAGGCATCCGTCTGCACAATGAATCGCCTCTTATAGTCTGGAGCAGCCAGAACAGGGTCACAGACCAGGGCGTCCTTCAGCCGGTTAAAAGCCTCCTCACAGGCTGGAGTCCAGATTACCAGCCTGGGCATCGTTTTCTTGGTCAGGTCGGTAAGAGGCTTGGCCACAGTGCTAAAAGGAGAAACAAATTTTCGGTAATAGCTGGCAGTGCCCAAAAAAGCCATAACTTGTTTCTTAGTTTGGGGTACAGGCCAGTCTCTAATAGCCTGGATTTTTGCAGGTTCCGGACGGATCTTCCCGCCCCCTACTCTATGCCCTAGGTACTGAACTTCACCCATCCCCAATTGGCATTTATCGGGTCGAATGGTTAGGCCGGCTGCAAGAATCCGGTCAAGAATAACGGCTACTTGATTCAGATGTTCCTCCCATGTCTGGCTGAAGATGGCGATATCATCTAAGTAGGCACAAGCAAAGTCCCCACATCCCCAAAGGATCTGGTCTACCATTCTCTGGAAGGTTGCCGGGGCATGTTTCATTCCAAAATGCATGCGTAGAAATTCGTACAGACCAAAGGGGGTTATAAAAGCGGACCGTTCTCTCCCTTGCTCCGTCAGAGGAATTTGCCAGTATCCCTTACTGAGATCTAAAGTAGTGACATATCGGGACCCAGCCAGTTGGTCTAGAAGTTCGTCAGTACGGGGCATTGGGTAAGGATCACTGACAGTATGGTCATTAGGTCGTCTGTAGTCCACACAAAATCGAGTACTCCCATCCTTCTTGGGTACTAACACCACAGGAGAGGCCCAAGGGCTATGAGAGGCCAGGATTACCCCAAGCTGTAACATCTCCTCTAGTTCGTGCTGCATGGTGTTTCGAACTGATTCAGGTACCCAGTAAGGAGCCTGTTGTATGGGACGGATATCCTGAGTGTCCACATGATGTTGGGTGACGGTGGTTCGACCTGGTTGAGATGAGAAGGCAGCCCGTCTCTGTTGAAGCACTCCCAGCATCTGGTCTTTCTGTAAGGGGTCCAGGTGATCTCCCAGAGGAACCTGTTCCACAGTGGAAGGGGCTCTCGCGGCTTCCACGAGATCAGGTAGGGAGTCCTCTTCCTCGTGACCGTCTTCTGAAGCTAGCCGACAGCTTGCTATCATTGGAAGGTTCCGGTCGTGGTATTCCTTAATCATATTCACATGAACAGTCTTTTGTCTTAGTCCCTGATCATCTAAAGCAAGAAGGTAATTGGTATCATTTAGTTTCTTGAGAACCCGGAAGGGACCCTCCCACGTGGTCTGCAGTTTATTTTGTGGATGGGGAATAATCATTAAGACCTGTTGTCCTTCTACAAACTCCCGATAGCGTGCCTTACGGTCATACCAGGTCTTCTGTCGGGTTTGAGCCATACGCACATGACTCTGGGCTAAACTAGCAAGTTGAGCTAGGGTTTCTCGCAGCTTTAGGACATAAGGGACAACAGGGGCTCCTGTATCTTCAACTTGCCCCGCCCAGTATTCATTGAGCAGAGTTAAGGGTCCTCGGACCTTTCTCCCATAGAGGAGTTCAAAGGGGGAAAACCCGGTGGACTCCTGAGGAACTTCCCGATAGGCAAACAAGTGATGGGGTAGGTACTTCTCCCAGTCTGAATCTCTGTCAGTGAAGGCCCTCAGCATATTCTTCAGAGTGCCGTTAAATCGTTCACAAAGTCCATTTGTTTGTGGATGATACGGTGTCATTCGAATCGCTCGTACTCCACAGGTGCGCCACAGACACTGGACTAGTTCTGACATGAACTGGGAGCCTTGGTCCGACAAGATCTCACTGGGAAATCCTACTCTTGTGAAAATGGTAACCAGGGCCTCGGCCACCTTGGCTGCAGAAATACTTGACAAGGCCACAGCTTCCGGATATCGGGTGGCATAGTCCACAACAGTGAGAATGTACTGCTTTCCTGATCTACTTGGTTTAGCCAGAGGCCCAACGATATCGACAGCTACTCTTTGAAATGGTTCTTCTATGATAGGGAGTGGTTGCAGAGGTGCCTTTAGGTGATCTCCGGGTCGCCCTCTACGCTGACATATATCGCAAGTTCGGCAGAAATGCGCCACTGTCTGAGAAATCCCTGGCCAATAGAAGGTTTGAGTCAATCATCTCTCGGTGCGGGTTTTGCCTTGATGGCCAGCAGTAGGAATATCATGAGCAAGGTGTAATAGGGGAATTCTGTATTTCTGAGGAACAATCATCTGTTTGTTACAAGTCCAGGGCTTATCTGGGGAGGCAGCATTGGTAACCCTATACAAAAGTCCATTTTCTCGGATAATTCTTTCCCCGTTCTCCCCTAACTGGCCTATCTCAGCTCGTGCTCTAAAACTAGCTAGGGTGGGGTCAGTATCTACCTCTTGTCGAAACTGAACTCTATCCCAGGTATCACTCACATTGTCCCCACAAGAATCACACACCGGCTGTGTCGGCGGTTCTGGTGGCCTCATTTCCATGGATGAGTTGTAGGTGTCCCCATTTGCTGCTCTCTTGGCTTGACTTCTGGTTACCGCACCGACAAAGTGGTAATGCAGATGTCCCACATCATTTCCTAAAAGAACGTCTGCAGGGAGGCCGCTCATCACACCGACCACGCATTGTTTGGCCCCAAAGCCATAATCCAGGGTCACCCTCGCTCTTGGAATATATCTCTGGGTGCCTCCAGCCAATACAATGGCAATTCCTAGTCCCTTTTGAATTGCTTCTGGCTGAAGTACTCGGGGATCGGCTATGGTGATAAAAGCCCCAGTGTCACGGAAGCCAACAACTTTTTGGCCATCCAGCACGACCTCCTGTAGATGTTGGTGCTGAAGGTCAGAAGAACAGGTGGCTGGGGCTCGCACCCCATAGACTCCTGGTATGGGAGCCAGGGTATCGGAGTCACTTGGCAAGTCATCAGGGACTGAATCCTGCTCTTCTCCTGGTGAGAGTGTCTGTAGATAACGAACCGGCAAAGGCAGTCTGTAGCCGTCCTGTCTCTGAACACCTGGACATTGAAATTGCAGATGTCCAGGCTGCCCACATCTATAACATCTGCGCTCTGGGACTCTTCCCCCACGTCGTAGTCCCGAAGGTGGAGCAGGAGTAATGCGAGGCCCAGTCACACGAAGGTCACCATGAGTTGATGGTCTATTGGGATGGTGAATATGGGAGGCCGAAGGACCAGGGGCCGCCATCGTCGGGGAGCTGGTAGTTCTTTTCTCACTGAGTAGTAGTTTTTTCCATTGAGGCTTGATGGTGAGAGCCTCATCCGCTAGAGCTGCAGCTTCCTCCACAGTGGCTGGTCTCCTTTCACGCACCCATTCTCGGATCTCATCGGGACACTTGAAGTAAAACTGCTCTTTCAAGATGACCTAGAGGAAGGCCCCCCAAGTTAAGGCCTCTTCTCCCTCCAGCCAGCGATGACATATTTGTTTGAGTCTGTGGGCATACATCTTGAAGGACACCGCCTCATCACAGGCCAAAGTACAAAACTGGGTCCTATACGTGTCTGGGGTTACAGCATAGTGTTCTAGAACAGTCCGTTTAGTGTCTGTATACTCACAGTCCCTCCGAGGGTCCATAGCTCTATAGGCTGCGGCAGCTCCACCCTCTAAGAGCCCCACCAGATGTCGTACTCGCTCTCTTTCTGGGACTTCCATTAATCGACACTGATGCTCAAAGTCCTGGAAGAAGCCCTCAATGTCACCTGCAGCCTCCTGGAACGCCTTGAAATCTTTGCGGGACACTGGGAAGTTCCCTCATGGTGGGTGCTGGGGTTACAGTCTGTCTGGAGCTTCTAGCTGCTTCCAAAGCTATCTGCCTCTCTAGCAATGCCATCTCCTTAGCTCCTCGCATGACCTCCATCTTATAGTCTATGGAGACCTCCTTCCCATCATTGCCATCTCCTCCTCGTACCACACAGCCCACTGACTTTTTTGGGTATTTACCTCTGCCTGTCGCCTTTCCTCCATTTGCCGTGGAGGTGCTTCCTCAGTGTCCTTTTGCAGGCGAACTCCTTCCAAAGCCTCAGTTAGCTGCTCCTTGGAGAGTCCCTTGTAGCTGACCCCCAGTTCACGGGCCTTTGTTTGTAAGCTCCCCACAGTCCAGTTCTTGTACTCTGAGGCTCTGGTTCCAGAAGTTGATGGGCCGTTGTCCTCCATTCGTTCTGCTCTGATCCCACCACTGCCAACCAGTTTGTGACGGGGTATACGGCAGAGCAAGAAGAGACCACCGGGCTAAGAACAATCCAATGGGATTTATTGAGGCAGGCAGCATATCAAATCAAATATCCATGTTATTTCTGATGTCCATAATAAGTCCAAAATCACAGACCGACGTGAGGTCTTGCTGCAGCTAAGAGCCCTCACCCTTTTTCTCTAGAGATCTCCCAACACAACACTGGTCATGCATAAGTCCCTTGTCTTGGGCTACTGGGAACAGTTCAAGGGTAGGGGAGGATAGGTTCCCACCTCCTAGTTAATGGTTTGGTCCATTGCATGGCTCCGAGATGTCTATATAAATGTGTATTGTGAGTTCTCCCCCGGCTTAGGAGAACAATGGGGAGTCCTTTAGCGGTGTTGACATAAGCCTAAGTTAAATGATGATGAAGGAACAAAGTTATACAGAAATGCAGGACAGGGCAAACTATGTATCATGACAGTGAGGCAGGGGGGACAGGGCACTGGGGGTGAATATGAGAGAATGGGGTATTGTGAAGGATGGGGGACAGGGCACGGGGGTGAATATGAGAGGATGGGGTATTGTGAGGCAGGCGGGACAGGGCACAGGGGTGAATGTAAGAAGATGGGGGTATTGTGAGGCAAGCGGGACAGGGAACTGGGGGTGAATGTGAGAGGATGGGGGTATTGTGAGGCAGAGGGGAAAGTGCAGGAGGGGTGAATGTGAGAGGATGGGGTATTGTGAAGCAGGTGGGACAATGCCCTTGGAGGTGAATGTGAGAGGATGGGGGTATTGTGAGACAGGTGGAAAGGGCACTAGGGGTGAATGTGAGAGAATGGAGGTATTGTGTGGTGGGGACAGGGCACTGGGGTGAATGTGAGAGGATGGGGTTATTGTGAGGCAGGGGAGACAGGGCACAGGGTGGTGAATGTGAGAGTATGAGAGTATTGTGAGGTGGGGAACAGGGCATAGGGGGTGAATGTGAGAGGATGGGGCATTGTGAGGGAGGGGGGACAGGGCATGGGGGGTGAATGTGAGAGGATGGGAGTATTGTGAGGCAGGGGACAGGGCACAGGGGTATATGTGAGAGGATGGGGTAATGTGAGGCAGGAGGGACAGGTATTGGGGGGTGAATGTGAGAGGATGGGGTATTGTGAGGGAGGGGGACAGGGTATGGGGGTGAATGTGAGCGCTACATCAGCGGTTGTCAGTGAGGCTGCGTGGAGTCCCCGGCTGACCTGAAGTGAACTCGATAGCATGGGAAAAAATCAATTTAGTTTCTCAAGCTAATCAGTTCATCTCTGGTCAGCCGGGGAGGCTGCACAGAGATGAACTCATTCATTCTGCAGTGGTTTACATCAGGGCTGGTAGCATTAGCATCGGTCTCTACTGTAAACCAGTTAACCCCTTCAGATAGATTGCAGCGTGGGACCTGACTGAACGCCGGAAAGGTATGGATATTGTTGCTTTTTTATTTTATTTTTATTACAGGAGAACAAAAGATTCAGAAGGATTACCAGTATAATAAAAATTGGTCATTATTTCATTAAAATAATTTTTAATTAATGTGTGTGTGTTTTTTTAACCATTTACTACAATAGGATTAATAATGGAGAGTTGTCTAATTGACAACTCTCCATTATTAACACGGATTAATGTCAACTTTCAATAGCAAGGTGACATTAACACATTATTAACCCATTAGCCCCTGCTAAAGGCAATGGGAATAGATAGGCTAAGTGTCAGAAAAGGCGCATCTAATAATAGATGTGCCTTTTCTGGGGTGGCTGGGGCCAGATGTTAGTAGCCAGGGGGGGGCCCAAAAATAATGGTCCCTCTCAAGGCTATTAATATCTGTCCTCACTCACTGGCTTTCCCTGTCTGGCGGAGAAAATACTGTAGGAGCTCACGCATTTTTTTACGAGTTAAATATTAAATTAACACCTACACGTCTGAAATTTTGCACTCATACTGTAACGGGTCTGGTAGGTGAAACCACTGAGCTTTATTATACAAGACAGTATACTTGTAAGAGAGCAGGTGGCGCCCGGGGAATACGGACAGGAATTCATGGGAAGTGACCAGGGCAGTCTCTGGGTAGGCAGGTTGTCACGGCAAGTGACCAGGGCAGTCTCTGGGTAGGCAGGTTGTCACGGCAAGTGACCAGGGCAGTCTCTGGGTAGGCAGGTTGTCACAGCAAGTGACCAGGGCAGTCTCTGGGCAGGCAGGTTGTCACAGCAAGTGACCGGGGCAGTCTCTGGGCAGGCAGGTTGTCATAGCAAGTGACCAGGGCAGTCTCTGGACAGGCAGGTTGTCACAGCAAGTGACCAGGGCAGTCTCTGGACAGGCAGGTTGTCACAGTAAGTGACCAGGACAGTTTCTGAATAGACAGGCTTATACGACCTGAGATGTTGGAGCCTCCTGGTAGGCTGCAGTCTGATGGCAGATGATCGCTCCCAAGCAAGCAGGCAGGAGTCTCTGGAGTAGCCGGTGATCACTGCTGGAGATGTCCGAACCTTCGGATAAAGCTGCAGTCGGATGGCAGATGATCGCTCCCAAGTGAGCAGGCAAGAGTCTCTGAAGTAGCCGGTGATCACTGCTGATGAAGTCCGAACCTTCGGATAGAGCTGCAGTCGGATGGCAGATGATCGCTCCCAAGTGAGCAGGCAAGAGTCTCTGTAATCGCCGGGGATCACTGCAGGTGATGTCCGAACCTCCGGGGAGGGCTGCAGTCAGATGGCAGACAGCAAACAGACGGGTAACAGGCAGGCAACTGGAAACAGGAGCTGAGGGCTGAAGCAGAGTTATACAGTGCAACAACAACATTGCTCGAGCACCTCCATTAAGGAGGAAGCCCTTAATATAGGGTGGAGTCCTCCGGCATTGGCCGGAGACTAATTTGGAAAATGCGCGCGGCTCCTTTAAGAGCGGGGGAGGGCGCGGGCGCGCGCCCTAAGTCCAGCAGCAGGGAAGGAGCGCGAGGGCCCAGCAGGACGGAAGGAGGACGCCAAGGATGCTGAGGGCGCTGAGGACGCTGGGGGCGCTGAGGACGCTGGGGGCGCTGAGGACGCAGAGCGCTGGTAAGGGGAACGGCGTCCCTGCCTGACAGAGGGCCGGGACGCCGATGCTACAGTACCCCTCCCTCTAGGCCCCCCCCTGTTTAGGCCAGAAAGAAATTTAGCTAGGATGAGAGGGGCATGGATGTTCTCCCGAGGCTCTCACGTTCTCTCCTCAGGACCAAACCCCTTCCAATCCACCAAAAAATAAGTCTTTCTTCCTACCCTTTTTGTGGCCAGAATGTTCTCTACCTCAAATTCATCATCAGCAGACACTGGAGCAGGAGGTGTACCTGTAGACTTGAAAAAAGAGTTAAGTACCACAGGTTTGAGGAGAGACACATGAAAAGAGTTAGGAATTCGCAAATTGGCCGGGAGTTTCAGTTTATAGGACACTGGGTTGATCTGCCTGATGACCTCAAAAGGACCGATAAACCGAGGACCTAACTTGTAGGAAGGAATTTTGAGCCGAACATATTTGGACGAAAGCCAGACTTTGTCCCCAGGACGGAATTGAGGAGGATCCAGACGTTTCTTGTCAGCATGTCTTTTCATGCGCTCGGATGACTGAATGAGTGCGGACCGGGTACTCTCCCAGATGGAGGAGAATTCTCTAACCAGAGATTCCGCAGCTGGATTGTCCACAGAGATGGAAACGGGGACAGGAATCCGAGGGTGCTGACCGAAGACTATAAAAAACGGAGACTTGGTGGACGATTCGCTCTCGTGATTATTGTAAGAGAATTCGGCCCAAGGCAGGAGCTCCACCCAATCAGAATGATGAGCATTAACGAAGTGTCGGAGATAGCTGGTCAGATTCTGATTTATTCGCTCAACTTGTCCATTGGACTGTGGGTGGTAAGCGGAGGAGAAATCCAAGGTGACGTCTAGTAACTTACAAGTAGCTCTCCAGAAACGTGAAGTGAACTGTACCCCACGATCCGACACAATGTGACGAGGCAAACCATGGAGACGGAAGATGTGGCGGATAAAGTCTTTAGCCAACTCGGGTGCAGACGGAAGACCTGGCAGAGGAATGAAGTGAGCCATCTTGGAAAAGCGGTCAGCGACCACCCAAATGACCGTACAACCGGCAGAGACGGGCAGATCCGTAATGAAGTCCATGGCTATATGTTGCCAGGGAGCAGCGGGTACAGGAAGCGGAAGAAGACGGCCGGCAGGCAGGTGTCTCGGAACTTTGTTGCGGGCACAGGAGACACAGGCAGAAACAAAGTCTATTACGTCTTTGTGCAGGGTAGGCCACCAATAATGCCGGGTAATGAGTTGGAGGGTCTTTTTCTGACCAGCGTGGCCAGCGAGTTTAGACGAATGACCCCAATGTAGAATTCTCTTCCGATCAGTCTCTGATACGAACGTCTTACCAGGAGGGAGACGGTTTAGACTCACGGGAGCCACCTGCATCACTCTGGCGGGATCGATGATATGTTTAGGCTCATCTTCGAGATCCGACACCAGGAAGGACCGGGACAAGGCATCCGCCTTGATGTTTTTGTCAGCCGGGCGAAAATGCAAGAGAGAATCAAAACGGGCAAAAAACAAGGACCACCGGGCTTGGCGAGGGTTAAGTCTCTGAGCATGCTGAAGGTAAGACAGATTTTTGTGGTCCGTGTAGATGATTACCGGATGAAGAGCCCCCTCGAGTAGGTAACGCCACTCCTCCAATGCCAATTTAATGGCCAATAACTCTCGATCTCCTATGGAGTAGTTGCGCTCGGAGGAGGAGAAGAGTTTGGAGAAGAAACCACAGGAAACCATCTTCCCGGATGAAGATTTTTGAGTAAGTACCGCTCCGGCTCCAGCAGAGGAAGCGTCCACCTCCAGGAAGAACTGCTTGTTGCCGTCCAGGCGATGCAGCACTGGAGCGGAAGAGAAGGCTTGTTTCAAGGAAAGAAAGGCCTCCTCTGCTTCGGGCGTCCACTGTTTGGGGTTAGCATCCTTGCGGGTGAGCGCTGAGATTGGAGCAGTCCTGGAAGAGAAGTGCGGTATGAAGAGACGGTAATAGTTAGCGAATCCCAGGAACCGCTGAATGGCCTTCAACCCCTCTGGTCGGGGCCACTTCTCGATGGCAGACAGTTTCTCCGGATCCATTCGTAGGCCTGTCTGAGAGATAATGTAGCCCAGAAACGGAAGCGAGGTCTGCTCAAAGAGGCACTTCTCATATTTGGCGAAGAGGTGATTCTGCCTGAGCCTGAGCAGAACCTGACGAACATCCCTCCGGTGAGACTGGAGATCCGGAGAGAAGACCAAGATGTCGTCAAGGTACACCACAACGCAGGAGTAGAGGAGGTCCCGGAAGATGTCATTGACCAACTCCTGAAAGACTGCTGGAGCATTACAGAGACCAAAGGGCATAACCAGATACTCGTAGTGGCCATCCCGGGTGTTGAATGCCGTCTTCCATTCATCTCCTCGACGGATACGAACCAGGTTGTATGCTCCACGAAGATCCAGTTTAGTGAAGACTCTAGCCCCTCTAAGACGATCAAACAACTCCGGAATGAGCGGAAGAGGGTACTTATTCTTCACCGTGATCAAATTTAGGCCTCTGTAGTCAATACAGGGACGGAGAGATCCGTCTTTCTTTTTTACAAAAAAGAAACCTGCTCCCGCGGGGGAGGTAGATTTACGGATGAATCCTTTCGCTAAATTCTCCTCGATATATTCTGACATCGACCTGGTCTCTGCAGCGGACAATGGGTAAATACGCCCATGGGGAGGCGTAGTACCGGGTAGCAGGTCGATCGGGCAATCATATGGTCTATGCGGGGGTAATGTCTCTGCTTCCTTTTTATTAAAGACATCAGCGAATGACCAATATGGAATCGGGAGTCCAGGTAGATTAGCAGATGTAGGAGAAGAACGGACGGGATGGACAGGCACCAGACACATTTTATGACAGTCCTGTCCCCAGCGAAGAATCTCTCCATTCTGCCAGTCGAGCACGGGTGCATGTTTTTGGAGCCAAGGCAGACCTAGTAAGAAAGCATGAGAGAGTCCAGGTAAAACATGAAACGAGATGCTCTCAGAATGCAACATTCCCACCTGCAGGGTTATGGCTTCGGTGATAAGTTGGATGGGACGAGGTAGGAGACCCCCATCCACAGCAGCAACAGATACTGGTTCAACCAGAGGTTTGGTGGGAATGCGATACTTCTCTACTAGAGCCTGTGAAACAAGATTCCCAGCTGCTCCAGAATCAAGTTGGGCCAGTTCGAAGTAACGGTTCTTACCGATGAGAATAGAGACAGACAGCAGCAGAGATGAAGAGGATTTATTCTGGTCTAGGTGGACCTCTCCGAGCGAACCTAGACACAGGCGTTTCCCGACCTCTCCGGACAGGTACGGATCCAGTGCTCCTTACTGCCACAGTAGAAGCAACTCCTCTCGGCACGGCGTGAGTCCTGACGGGCTTGGACCATCTTGGTCTGGTCGACCTGCATAGGCTCAGCAGTGTGCATCTGGGGAGAAACGGAAGGGGTTATAGGTCTCTGAAACGAGGGTGCAAGACGAGGAAACCCTCTCTCACGGGTGACCTCTTTGGCACGTTCCTGGAACCGTAGATCAGTTCGATTGGCAAGATTTATTAAATCATCAAGGGAGGTTGGAATGTCCCAACCGGCAAGTTCATCTTTAATACGGCCGGACAGACCCTCCCAGAAGACCGAAATCAGGGCGTTATTGTCCCAAGCCAACTCTGAGGCTAGAGTACGGAACCGTATGGCATATTGACCAACGGTGAGACTCTCCTGACGGAGACGCAACAGAGATGATGTAGAGGAGGTCTTCCGTCCAGGTTCGTCGAATACCTTCCGGAAGGCCGAGAGAAAAGCAGGCAGGTCAGATACCAGAGGATCTTCTCTCTCCCAGAGAGGATTAAGCCAGGCCAGAGCCTCTCCGGTGAGATGGGACACGATGAAGGCAATTTTGGCCCGGTCAGAGTTAAACTGGTGTGCCAGGAGTTCGAAATGCAGGGTGCACTGGTTAATAAAACCACGAGCCAGAGCAGGGTCGCCTCCAAACCTAGGAGGAGCTGAAAGTCGGGGTCCGGGAATGGAAACCACAGAATTGGGAAGCAGCGAGACTGCCGGATTGTGAGTCATGGCTCCAGCGGTGGTTGCTGGTGATGAATTCAGAGTGTCCAGGCGGGAATTGACGTTCCGCAGGTGACCCAGGATGGCCTCCTGTTGCGACCTCTGGCGAGATAGTTCATGACACAATTCCGGGAGTGAAGGGGTTTGGGTGCCACCGGGTTCCATGGCCCGAGCAAACTGTAACGGGTCTGGTAGGTGAAACCACTGAGCTTTATTATACAAGACAGTATACTTGTAAGAGAGCAGGTGGCGCCCGGGGAATACGGACAGGAATTCACGGGAAGTGACCAGGGCAGTCTCTGGGTAGGCAGGTTGTCACGGCAAGTGACCAGGGCAGTCTCTGGGTAGGCAGGTTGTCACGGCAAGTGACCAGGGCAGTCTCTGGGTAGGCAGGTTGTCACAGCAAGTGACCAGGGCAGTCTCTGGGCAGGCAGGTTGTCACAGCAAGTGACTGGGGCAGTCTCTGGGCAGGTAGGTTGTCACAGCAAGTGACCAGGGCAGTCTCTGGACAGGCAGGTTGTCACAGCAAGTGACCAGGGCAGTCTCTGGACAGGCAGGTTGTCACAGTAAGTGACCAGGACAGTTTCTGAATAGACAGGCTTATACGACCTGAGATGTTGGAGCCTCCTGGTAGGCTGCAGTCTGATGGCAGATGATCGCTCCCAAGCGAGCAGGCAGGAGTCTCTGGAGTAGCCGGTGATCACTGCTGGAGATGTCCGAACCTTCGGTAAAGCTGCAGTCGGATGGCAGATGATCGCTCCCAAGTGAGCAGGCAAGAGTCTCTGAAGTAGCCGGTGATCACTGCTGATGAAGTCCGAACCTTCGGATAGAGCTGCAGTCGGATGGCAGATGATCGCTCCCAAGTGAGCAGGCAAGAGTCTCTGTAATCGCCGGGGATCACTGCAGGTGATGTCCGAACCTCCGGGGAGGGCTGCAGTCAGATGGCAGACAGCAAACAGACGGGTAACAGGCAGGCAACTGGAAACAGGAGCTGAGGGCTGAAGCAGAGTTATACAGTGCAACAACAACATTGCTCGGGCACCTCCATTAAGGAGGAAGCCCTTAATATATGGTGGAGTCCTCCGGCATTGGCCGGAGACTAATTTGGAAAATGCGCGCGGCTCCTTTAAGAGCGGGGGAGGGCGCGGGCGCGCGCCCTAAGTCCAGCAGCAGGGAAGGAGCGCGCGGGCCCAGCAGGACGGAAGGAGGACGCCAAGGATGCTGAGGGCGCTGAGGACGCTGGGGGCGCTGAGGACGCTGGGGGCGCTGAGGACGCAGAGCGCTGGTAAGGGGAACGGCGTCCCTGCCTGACAGAGGGCCGGGACTCCGATGCTACACATACAATTGTTAATCAAAACCATATATCAAACTACATGAAATGAAATGGTTTACTGTATGTAAACCATGTGTCATTTCATGTCGGGTTCTGTAATCATTTTACAGAAGCCGGCAATTGAATTAGCGGCTATTATGCAAAGTAGAAGTGTATAAACTATAAATATATATATGTGTCACAATGACATGTATGTATGTATGTATGTATAATATATATATATAATATATATATATATATATACAGTACAGACCAAAAGTTTGGACACACCTTCTCATTCAAAGATTTTTCTGTATTTTCATGATTATGAAAATTGTACATTCACACTGAAGGCATCAAAACTATGAATTAACACACGTGGAATTATATACTTAACAAAAAACAGTGAAACAACTGAAAATATGTCTTATATTCTAGGTTCTTCAAAGTAGCCACCTTTTGCTTTGATGATTGCTTTGCACACTCTTGGCATTATCTTGATGAGCTTCAAGAGGTAGTCACCGGAAATGGTTTTCACTTCACAGGTGTGCACTGTCAGGTTTAATAAGTGTTATTTCTTGCCTTATAAATGGGGTTGGGACCATCAGTTGTGTTGTGCAGAAGTCTGGTGGATACACAGCTGATAGTCCTACTGAATAGACTGTTAGAATTTGTATTATGGCAAGAAAAAAGCAGCTAAGTAAAGAAAAATGAGTGGCCATCATTACTTTAAGAAATGAAGGTCAGTCAGTCCGAAAAATTGGGAAAACTTTGAAAGTGTCCCCAAGTGCAGTTGCAAAGACCATCAAGCGTTACAAAGAAACTGGCTCACATGAGGACCACCCCAGGAAAGGAAGTCTAAGAGTCACCTCTGCTTCTGAGGATAAGTTTATTCGAGTCACCAGCCTCAGAAATCGCAGGTTAACAGCAGCTCAGATTAGAGACCATTTCAATGCCACACAGTGTTCTAGCAGCAGACACATCTCTACAACAACTGTTAAGAGGAGACTTTGTGCAGCAGGCCTTAATGGTAAAATAGCTGATAGGAAACCACTGCTAAGGACAGGCAACAAGCAGAAGAGACTTGTTTGGGCTAAAGAACACTAGGAATGGACATTAGACCAGTGGAAATCTGTACTTTGGTCTGATGAGTTCAAATTTGAGATCTTTGGTTCCAACCACCGTGTCTTTGTGCGACACAGAACAGGTGAACGGATGGACTCTACATGCCTGGTTCCCACCGTGAAGCATGGAGGAGGTGTGATGGTGTGGGGGTGCTTTGCTGGTGATACTGTTGGGGATTTATTCAAAATTGAAGGCATACTGAACCAGCATGGCTACCACAGCATCTTGCAGCGGCATTCTATTCCATCCGGTTTGCGTTTAGTTGGACCATTATTTATTTTTCAACAGGACAATGATGCCAAACACACCTCCAGGCTGTGTAAGGGCTATTTGACCAAGAAGGAGAGTGATGGGGTGCTACGCCAGATGACCTGGCCTCCGCAGTCACCAGACCTGAACCCAATTGAGATGGTTTGGGGTGAGCTGGAATGCAGAGTGAAGGCAAAAGGGCCAACAAGTGCTAAGCATCTCTGGGAACTCCTTCAAGACTGTTGGAAGATCATTTCCGGTGACTACCTTTTGAAGCTCATCAAGAGAATGCCAAGAGTGTGCAACGTAGTCATCAAAGCAAAAGGTGGCTACTTTAAAGAACCTAGAATATAAGACATAATTTCAGTTGTTACACACTTTTTTGTTAAGTATATAATTCCACATGTGTTAATTCATAGTTTTGATGCCTTCAGTGTGAATATACAATTTTCATAGTCATGAAAATACAAAAAAATCTTTAAATGAGAAGGTGTGTCCAAACCTTTGGTCTGTACTGTATATGTCATTGTGACATATATATATATATATATATCTACATATATATATATATATATATATGTAGATATATATATATATATATATATATATATATATATATAGTTCATACACTTCAACATAGCAAAATAGCCGCTAATTCAATTGCCGGCTTCTGTAAAATCATTACAGAACCCGACATGAAATGACACATGGTTTACATACAGTAAACCATTTCATTTCATGTAGTTTGATATATGGTTTTGATTAATAATTAGATGAGTGTATGTGTTCAAAATTTCATACATGTAGGTGTTAATGTGTTAATTCGTTGTAAAAATATGCGTGGGCTTCCGCGGTATTTTCTCCGCCAGAGAGGGAAAGCCAGTGTGTGGGTTCAAAACAAACATTCGTTTGGCAAATCCCAATTTTCACATATGTACAAAAATTAAAAAAGAATGAACATATGCACTACAATATCCAAGCGATTTGCTGTGGATATGTTCCATCTCTTTTAGCTTTTTTTTCCCAAAGTGACCTAACCATTCTTCCAAAGAATTCCACTTACGATTTTATATATACATCAAATAAAAAGATGCTCTAGTTATAGCAGCCACAAAACCCTACCTTTTCCTGAAGTATCTTCTGCTTCACAAATTCAGCAGGTATGCCAGCATCTAAACGTGTGTACATACCCTTATGATAATTAGATTATTACAATAAATGGCTATTTAGATTTAGGATTAAAATCAATATTAGTTTCTGACCACTCATTTACCATATCTTTAGCTCAGCTTGGTGGTGAAATGATTAGAAGAATGTTTTCTTGATGTACGTTAGGCTCTGTTATATTGATTGACCTTAGTTAAAAATAATTGTCAACTATATAATTAAGATAAGTTGCTACATTTAATCACTTTATGGAGGCAGTTTACTTGTCATCAACACAGAGTTTTTTTTCCATGCAGTCTCATAGCCTAAAAATCGGCAATACTCTCATCAGCCGCTCCTGCTCTCACTGTCGCTGTTATCAGTTGAATATAACTCTCATTATTCTCCCCTGCTCGCGCTGATCGCCGACAGACCAGGGGAGAATGAAGAGAGCCGTCTTCAGCACCTGTTGTCGGGGAACAGTGCTTACTGTATTGCTGCTTCTGTACGTGTCACACGGATGACATCCCAGTGTGTCATCCATGAGCACGTGTGCACGACATTTTGCGGTCCTTGCTGCTGTTAAAACATGGACATGTCAGCTTATTTTGCCCACGGACGCACGTTTCGTGGAATCACACTGAGATGTGCACCGACCCATTCACTGGAATGGGTGTACGTGTGAAAACTGTCACCGCACGCGCCGGACACACTGACATGTGAAAGAGGCCTAAGGCTGCGTCCTCACAATGAGCTTTTGGGAATTTTTTAATGCAGAGTCTTAAAGATCCAGCAAAGGGGATGGGATTTATAGAAACATCACGGCCACTGTGCTTTTTTTAATGCAGTGTAAACTCACTTGTTTAAAATCTGCAGCATATTAATTTCACTTGAGTTTTCTGTGTAGATTTTTCCCATAGACTTGCATTAGATGTGGAAAATCTGCAGGTAAAAATGCTCATGCGTTTTAAGTGTAATTCTATGGTGGAAACACATAAAAAATGCATGGGATCTACAACTAAGCATATCAATACAGTTTTTTCAAAGCTAAGCACCAAGAAGCATCAAAAACAAAGGAGCTTTATTTAAAGCATGACACACCAGCAAGTGACAAAAAATTTAGCCTCAAAAACGTGTTAGAAACGCATGTTAAAAAACATATTTAATTTAAATATGGGTGCAGAAATTCTGCAGCATCAAACACTCACCAAAAGCTCATTGTGGGAATGTAGCCAAAGGCTATGTTCTCATGTGTTTTTGCTTTTTTACCAGCAAAAGCTGTGAGATTTCAGAAATATCATGCACACACATTGTTTTTAATTCTGACAAAATTTTGCAAAACTGCAGCATGTCACTTATTTCAGCGTTTTTGAGGTTTTGGAGCATTTTTTCACCCACAGAAACCAATGAGTAACTAGAAAAATGCAGCAAAAACGCAGGTATCAGGTTTTGCTGCGTTATTGGTGTAAAAACCAAAGGAAGTTGCATCATTTATTTTTGGGGGGCAGTAAACTTTATCAGCATGCACAAGGGACAATAAAATTGCTGCAGCAAACCGTGCTATTTGTAAGCAGCTTCTTTACTGTGAAGAGAGCAGGTTTTGCCTGCAGAAGAAAATGCAGCAAAAATGCAACATGTGAACATAGCCTAATTGTCTACCCAAGGAAAAAGCATCCCACACAGCTAAACAATGTCTAATCTACATACTGCATGAGGTTAATACATACTTTGCATCAGCCCTAGTAATTCTATTGTAATAGCTATGTAAATTCCGAATGATATCCCATAAACCATTTTTCTGGGATTAATAATTCATAACTAATAATTAAGATATCAGAGTATTGAGAGTAGCAGTGATGGTGCTTTTCTAGTTTATGATTTTCCAAAACTTTCTGAAAATACCCATTTAGAGCCTGGGGCCACGTAGAGCCTGCTAAGGACAGCACGGTGGCTCAGTGGTTAGCACTGTTATTTTATAGCAATGGCGTGCATCCAGGCTTCAAATACCATCAGGCCGGGATCACACATGCGACGAAAATGTCCGTCGCTCGCATGTGAAATCCCAGCTCTGGTGCCGGCACTCGGGAGTGGAGTGCGCGGCTGCATGTAGTTCTATGCAGCCGCTCGCTCCACTCCCGAGTGCCGGCGCAAGAGCTGGGATTTCACATGCGAGCGACGGATGTTTTCGTCGCATGTGTGATCCCGGCCTCAAGGACAAAGTCTGTAAGGAGTTTGTATGTTCTCCCCGTGTTTGCGGGGGTTTCCTTTGGTTTCTTTGTAGACTCCAAAGACAATAAAGAATTTAAATTATGAGCCCCTTTAGGAACAGTGATGATAATGTCTGTAAAGCGCTGCCGAATGTGATGGCGCTAAATAAAGCATAATAAATAAAAATAATAATGTTAATTAAGTTAGCAGCCATTTCTCTTCCTGCACTTTCCCTTGACCTATAACCTCTTTTATTCCTTTCCATAAAAGCTATTTGTGACATATTTACAACTTACCAGCTGTTCTTCTTTCCATTGCTCTCCCAGTGTTCTTGTGTTTTTTAATGCTGAGATAGTCTTGTGGAATAATTTCTACTGCAGCTAAAGTTTTGCTCCTATAGCATCTATTGAGTAGATATAGGCAAGGCAACACCCCCACAGCACATGTATAGTGGTCTTGAAAGACTTTTCCAATGCGGAGGAAAATAACCACTTTATTAATTCTGCCAGCACAATTCAGATGTTTCAGCTTTCTTGAATTGATTTAGATTAATCTCCCTGTGCATGTCTCACAGTCATTACCTTGTGCCTAACACTATTATTCAGAGACCTCATCTACATTTAGTCCATCACCCCCTCCCAAAGAAAAGCAAAACAAAGCATTCAGAAAGTTCACATCCCTGCAATACCCCATTTTGAATATAAATTTGTAATTTTCAAAGACAATGTCATGCTTTCTTTTATTTACATGGTGTGTATGACTAGTTAGTAATACTGGGATTTAATTAGTTATTGAGCAAAAACTACAAAATGAAAAAGTGGAAAGAGCTATAAATGTTGTTGCCTCGTTTAACTCCTTTACCCCCCAAGACTGTTTTCACCTTCATGTCCAGGCCAAGTTTTACAATTCTGACTAGTGTCAGATGGCCGCTGGGCAGGTCCTTGAGGGGAGCTATGTATCATCGAGGTTGGAAGCCTCGGTGATGTAAGCCCGGGAAAGCAGGCTCCAGAATTTATAGTGCTGAAAGAGTTAATAGCGCGTATCCGGGCCGGTTTTACGAGCAAAGAGATGGGTGGGACTGACTGCTCACATATACCACCCCAGGGGTGTGATATGGCAGATAAAATGGGAGCCAAGTGCCTCATTCAAGGTCTGTCACTGGAGGTGTGGAGACCTCCACTGTGTTTGTTAAAGGTGAAGTTCTTGCTTTACGCAGATGACCTCCTGCTACTCTCCCTAACTGAGAGAGGCCTCCATGATAGCCTGGCAGTGCTGGAAAAATTCAGTAACACTGTCTAACTCTGTACAGCAGTGGTTCTCAACCTTTCTAATGCCGTGACCCCGCAATACAGTTCCTCATGTTGCGGTGACCCAAACCAAAAAATAATTACAGTCCTCCATACAATATTTTTGGCACCACATAGTCCTCCATACAGTATTATGGGCCAAATATAATGCTCCATAAAGAATACTGGTCCCCATATAATGCTCCATACAAAATATGGAGCTCTCCTCTGTACTGTGCTGCATTCTGAACTGTTATGGCTCAGGAAAGGGCACTGTGGAAAGACTCCCCATTATCATCATCATTGTCTGCCCATCATCATTGCCTCCCCATCATCATTATCATTGCCTCCCCATCATCATCATCATTGTCTGCCCATCATCATTGGCTCCCCATCATCATCATTGCCTGCCCATCATCTTTGGCTCTCCATCATCATCATCATTGCCTGCCCATCATCATCGCCTCCCCATCATCATCATCATCATTGCCTGCCCATCATCATTGGCTCCCCATCATCATGATCATTGCCTGCTCATCATCATTGGCTCCCCATCATCATCGCCTCCCCATCATCATCATCATCATTGCCTGCCCATCATCATCGCCTCCCCATCATCATCATCTTTGCCTGCCCATCATCATTGGCTCCCCATCATCATCATTGTCTCCTCACCACCATCACTGCCTCCCCCCATAACCATCACACATACAGCACCACACACAGACAGCACCGCAGCACACATACACACACGCAGGCAGACACACACACACACACACACACACTGATACACACAGACACATACACCTCACATCTCACCTGTCCGGCGCCCGCGCTCTCTGCCACAGCCAGCCACTGAATGATGACGTCATCCAGCGGCGCTGCTGTGACAGCAGGCGCCCCCTGGAGCCCGGAGCTACGGAGGCACGGGGAGAGGTAAGTATTGCGCCGCCTGCTCAGGCCGGGTCCCCCCTCTCCCCGCACAGTGGACTCACCGACCCGCCGCTCAGCTCCGGAGGGTCCCGGGCCACTGCACTGTGACTCCGTGGAAGGAGGAATTGCTGCTGTTGCAACGCCGCCCCACACACATGCTGCCTGGGGCGGACCGCCCCACACACGTGCTGCCTGGGGCGGACCGCCCCCCGCCCGCCCACGCTACGCCCGCGCCCTACGCCCGCCCACGCTACGCCCCTTCTATGCCACTGGGCTAAAGCCATTGGAAATATGCTGTATATATGGCTCCGCTCCCATCCTCCCATCCTGTATATATGGCTCCGCTCCCCCTCCCATCCTGTATACATGGCTCCGCTCCCCCTCCCATCCTGTATACATGGCTCCGCTCCCATCCTCCCATCCTGTATATCTGGCTCTGCTCCCCCTCCCCATCCTGTATACATGGCTCCGCTCCCCCTCCCATCCTGTATAGTCATGGCCAAAAGTTTTGAGAATGACACAAATATTATATTTTCACATGATCTGCTGCCCTCTGGTTTTTATGTGTGTTTGACAGATGTTTTTATCACAGACAGAAATATAATAATTGCAAACATATGAGTAACAAAAGCTTATATTGACAGTTAGAATGAGTTAATGCAGCAAGTCAATATTTGCAGTGTTGACCCTTCTTCTTCAGGACCTCTGCAATTCTCCCTGGTATGCTCTCAATCAACTGCTGGACCAAATCCTGACTGATAGCAGTCCATTCTTGCACAATCAATGCTTTCATTTTGTCAGAATTTTTAGGTTTTTGTTTGTCCACCCGTCTCTTGATGATTGACCACAAGTTCTCAATGGGATAAAGATCTGGGGAGTTTCCAGGCCATGGACCCAAAATCTCTATGTTTTGTTCCCTGAGCCATTTAGTTATCACCTTTGCTTTATGGCAAGGTGCTCCATCATGCTGGAAAAGGCATTGTTGATCGCCAAACTGCTCTTGGAGGGTTGGGAGAAGTTGCTCTTGGAGGACATTCTGGTGCCATTCTTTATTCATGGCTGTGTTTTTTAGGCAAGACTGTGAGAGAGCCGATTCCCTTGGCTGAGAAGCAACCCTACACATGAATGGTTTCAGGATGCTTAACAGTTGGCATGAGACAAGACTGGTGGTAGCGCTCACCTTGTCTTCTCCGAATGAGGCGTTTTCCTGATGTCCCAAACAATCGAAAAGGGGATTCATCAGAGAAAATAACTTTACCCCAGTCCTCAGCAGTCCACTGTTTTTTTCTGGAGAGAAGTGGCTTCTTTGCTGCCCTCCTTGAGACCGGGCCTTGCTCCAAGAGTTTCCGCCTCACAGTGTGTGCAGATGCACTCACACCTGCCTGTTGCCATTCCTGAGCAAGCTCTGCACTGCTGGTAGCCCGATCCTGCAGCTGAAACACTTTTAAGAGATGGTCCTGGCGCTTGCTGGTCTTTCTTGGGCGCCCTGAAGCCTTTTTGGCAACAATGGAACCTCTCCTTGAAGTTCTTGATGATGCAATAGATTGTTGACTGAGGTGCAATCTTTCTAGCTGCGATACTCTTCCCTGTTAGGCCATTTTTGTGCATTGCAATGATGACTGCACGTGTTTCTTTAGAGATAACCATGGTTAACAGAAGAGAAACAATGATGCCAAGCACCAACCTCCTTTTAAAGTGTCCAGTGGTGTCATTCTTACTTAATCATGACAGATTGATCTCCAGCCATGTCCTCATCAACACCCACACCTGTGTTAATGGAGCAATCACTGAAAAGAGGTTAGCTGGTCCTTTTAAGGCAGGGCTGCAATGATGTTGAAATGTGTTTTGGGGGATAAAGTTCATTTTCTAGCCAAATATTGACTTTGAAAGTAATTGCTGTTAAGCTGATCACTCTTTATAACATTCTGGATTATATGCAAATTGCCATTATAAAAAGTGAAGCAGTAGACTTTGTAAAAATTAATATTTGTGTCATTCTCAAAACTTTTGGCCATTACTGTATACATGGCTCCGCTCCCATCCTCCCATCCTGTATACATGGCTCCGCTCCCATCCTCCCATCCTGTATACATGGCTCCGCTCCCCCTCCCATCCTGTATACATGGCTCCGCTCCCCCTCCCATCCTGTATATATGGCTCCGCTCCCCCTCCCATCCTGTATATATGGCTCCGCTCCACCCTCCCATCCTGTATATATGGCTCCGCTCCCCTCCCATCCTGTATATATGGCTCCGCTCCCACCCTCCCATCCTGTATATATGGCTCCGCTCCCCCTATCATCTTGTATACATGGCTCCGCTCCCCCTCCCATCCTGTATATATGGCTCCGCTCCCATCCTCCCATCCTGTATATATGGCTCCGCTCCCATCCTCCCATCCTGTATATATGGCTCCGCTACCCCTTCCATCCTGTATACATGGCTCCGCTCCCATCCTCCCATCCTGTATATATGGCTCTGCTCCCCCTCCCATCCTGTATATATGGCTCCGCTCCCCCCTCCCATCCTGTATACATGGCTCCGCTCCCACCCTCCCATCCTGTATATATGGCTCCGCTCCCATCCTCCCATCCTGTATATATGGCTCCGCTCCCATCCTCCCATCCTGTATATATGGCTCCGCTACCCCTTCCATCCTGTATACATGGCTCCGCTCCCATCCTCCCATCCTGTATATATGGCTCTGCTCCCCCTCCCATCCTGTATATATGGCTCCGCTCCCCCCTCCCATCCTGTATACATGGCTCCGCTCCCACCCTCCCATCCTGTATATATGGCTCCGCTCCCCCTCTTATCCTGTATATATGGCTCCGCTCCCCCCTCCCATCCTGTATATATGGCTCCGCTCCCCCTCCCATCCTGTATACATGGCTCCGCTCCCCCTCCCATCCTGTATATATGGCTCCGCTCCCCCTCCCATCCTGTATATATGGCTCCGCTCCACCCTCCCATCCTGTATATATGGCTCCGCTCCCCCTCCCATCCTGTATATATGGCTCCGCTCCACCCTCCCATCCTGTATATATGGCTCCGCTCCCCCTCCCATCCTGTATATATGGCTCCGCTCCCACCCTCCCATCCTGTATATATGGCTCCGCTCCCATCCTCCCATCCTGTATATATGGCTCCGCTCCCATCCTCCCATCCTGTATATATGGCTCCGCTACCCCTTCCATCCTGTATACATGGCTCCGCTCCCATCCTCCCATCCTGTATATATGGCTCTGCTCCCCCTCCCATCCTGTATATATGGCTCCGCTCCCCCCTCCCATCCTGTATACATGGCTCCGCTCCCACCCTCCCATCCTGTATATATGGCTCCGCTCCCCCTCTTATCCTGTATATATGGCTCCGCTCCCCCCTCCCATCCTGTATATATGGCTCCGCTCCCACCCTCCCATCCTGTATACATGGCTCCGCTCCCACCCTCCCATCCTGTATACATGGCTCCGCTCCCACCCTCCCATCCTATATACATGGCTCCGCTCCCACCCTCCCATCCTATATACATGGCTCCGCTCCCATCCTCCCATCTTATATACATGGCTCCGCTCCCATCCTCCCATCCTGTATACATGGCTCCGCTCCCCCCTCCCATCCTGTATACATGGCTCCGCTCCCACCCTCCCATCCTATATACATGGCTCCCCCTCCCATCCTGTATATATGGCTCCGCTCCCCCTCCCATCCTGTATATATGGCTCCGCTCCCCCTCCCATCCTGTATACATGGCTCTGCTCCCCCGTCCCCCCCCATCATACGTACCTCCTCGCTCCGTCGCTGCAGGTCCCTGCATCCCTGTCAGCCGCCTCAGCTTCCTCCTGTGCGCAGCGGTGACGTAATACCGCTCATTAAGGGCATTAATATGAACGCCACGCCTATGGGAGTGGCGTCACGTCCATATTCATTACCTTAATGAGCGGTACTACATCACCGCACTGCCAGGAGGAAGCTGCCGCGGCCGACAGGGAGGCAACGACTGAAGGTAAGTATGGATGTCTTCTTGAAGCCAGAGGCTGCAGCTGTCACTACAGTGCTGCAGCCGCCGGCTCCTTTAAGCGACCCCTGTGTTCTGGTCGTTCGACCCCCGCGGGGGTCGCGACCCACAGGTTGAGAACCGCTGCTGTACAGGATGGTTTTGCCTCCATCCTGGTCAGATCAGGGTTAATTTTTGTTCACCTCTCTTTGGTTCTGGGGTGGCTATTTAATGCTGGTAGTTCCTGGGTTCAGTGCCGGTGATACTTCCATCTACTCGATTCGTGGTCGCTGACCCAGGTTACTCTATGTATCGTTGTTCCTCTGCGTGTGTTAGTTTGCTGTGTATGACCCGGTTTGCCCCTTGACTATTGCCTCTATCTTTCTGCTCTGTACTGCTCTGTTCCTCCTAGTAATCTGACCCTGTGGCTTGCCTCTGGTTACTCGTCTGTCTAGTCCCTGGTACCTCGTTCCCGCCTGGCTTCTGACTCTTGGCTTTGCTTTCTGACTACGTTATTGGTTTTGTCCTTTGTGTTCTCTGCCTCGACCAGCTCCCTGTCCTCGCACGCAGTAGCTCCGTCCCCTGTGGTCACGTGACCGTCTAGCTCCGCCCATGTGATAACGTGACCGGCAAAGCTGAGGTCCGGTGCGCACTGCTCTCCTCGGTCTCCGCACACCACTGTGAATTGGCACACATTTCCTGTTAGCGCCCCCAGGCTTAACCCCGGTGACTCTGTCCCCATGTCACTACAATATCAGCGACCCGACATTTTTTCGGGGCTCTGGGATTCACTGTATGCCATGGACCCACTCCATGCTCTGTCAGATTGGGTGGATAACCTGACCAAATTGATGCAGAACTTGTCTGTTGAGCAAAGAGCTTTGGTCACTTCCCGCCACCAGGTGCAAATGGAGATAGCTGATACTTTTAACTCTATTCGGATGCCCCTTCCCCAACAGGCAATGTGGGTGGTGCGGTGCCAGACGTCGCTTTGTCTTCTCTTGAACCCTCTGTCAAACGTCTGGATGCTTTTTCTGGGGATAAAAAAAGTTCCGGTGTTATGAATGTGCTAAAAATGGTTTCTGAGCAGAGGCTCCCTCTGGTGGTTACTGACAGTACTGAACCTTTCAGCGAGGAATGGCAATCTGGGATCACGGACTGGTCTGATATAAGGAGGTTCCCTCCCATGATGGTCCCCTCCGGGGGCTTGTGCTCCTCTCAGTTTATCTGGAGCCACTGTTGTTTGTTCATTTGCTTTTTCCTGTTTTTTCAGTGGCTGCGGCTAAGTTTTGTTACACCAGAGAACTGATTTAGGTGGTAGAGGTCGTGTGATCTCAGGTGTTTTTGCAATCAGTAGAGTTGGTATTTTTTAGGGGTTTTTTTGGATTGCAGTGAGTGTCCTTTCCTGTATTTTTTTGTCTAGACACATTGGGCCCCAGCGTTTGCTCATTCTATTTTCTGTCTGTGTCCATGTTTCTTCTTGTCTAACCGCCATTACATGTTTGGGGACTTCCTATTTTCTTTGGGGATCTGCTCCGGGGCAGATAGCTTTTATCTTTCTGCCTTTAGGTGTAGTTATCTCTCAGGCTGTGACGAGGCGTCTAGGATCAACGTAGGAACGCTCCACGGCTACCTCTAGTTGTGTGGATAGTTCAGGTTGCTGCAATCCAATAGGTTATAGCCTCTCTGGTGTATTGCCGTTTTTGCTTACTCTCCTCAGCTACCAGAACATAACAGTATCACCGGCCAAAACTGAAAATTATATCGTACTCACAGAAGGGAAAAATAGTGTGGAAAGAAAAAAGATTGTCAGAGTTGTCAGAGATTTTTTTTTTTTTCCGTTTGTTGCATTTTTTTCCCTCAGGGAACGCAGCACAGCAGGTTCAAATTGTCATCTCTCTCCTGCACGGCGATCCTCAGGATTGGGCTTTTTCCCTGACATCTGGGGATCCTGTTTTGAATGATATTGATGCATTTTTTCTGGCTCTGAGGTTATTCTACGATGAACCTAATGTCACTGATCAAGCTGAAAAAACCTTGTTGGCATTAAATCAGGGTCTTGAAGACGCTGAGTTGTACTGTCAGAAATTCCGAAAGTGGGCAGTCCTGACCAAATGGAATGATGATGCTTTGGCAGCCCTTTTTCGGAAGGGGCTGTCAGAGAATGTAAAGGATGTTATGGTGGGATTCCCTGCGCCCTCTGGTCTCAATGATTCTATGTCATTGGCTATTCAAATTGACAGACGTTTGCGTGAGTGCAGAGGTATGCGTGAGATAGTGTTGCCTTGTGAGCCAGCTTCTGAGCCCATGCAGTGTGATGGAGTGACTTCTGGGGCACAGCGTCATGAGTTTCGAAAGCGCAATGGGTTATGTTTCTACTGTGGTGACGCCTCTTATGCTATTTCAGTCTGCCCTAAACGGGAAAGACGTTTTGCACGCTCAGTTGTCTTGGGTAGTGTTCAGACTAAATTTCTGTTGACTGTTACCCTGATTTGCTCCCTGTCCACATTTTCTGCTCAGGCTTTTGTTGATTCAGGAGCAGCTATTAACCTGATGGATTTTGACTTTGCCAAACGTTGTGAGTTTCCCATGATACCCCTGCGGAAGTCTATTCCCCTACTGGGCATTGATTCTACCCCTTTGGCGGAGAATAAACCCCAGTTTTCTACTCAGGTGATAATGAGGGTTGAACCAGATCATCAGGAGAGTTGCAAATATCTGGTGCTGTATAACCTGCATGACATTATTGTACTAGGTTTCCCTTGGTTACAGTCTCATAATCCTGTTTTGGATTGGAAATCTGTGTCTGTGACCAGTTGGGGCTGCCAATGTGTCAATGCCGACACTCCTGTTTTTTCTGCCTCTCCCAGTCTCAGGATGTTCCTGACTTTTTGACTGATTTTTCTGATGTTTTTAGTGAAAGTAAATCTGCATCCTTGCCCCCTCACAGGAGCTATGATTGCGCTATTGAATTAGTGCCTGGTGGTAAATTTACTAAAGGTCGCCTTTTTAACTTGTCTGTACCTGAATACGATGCTATGCGGTCTTATATCAAGGAGTCATTGGAGAAGGGTCATATCAGACCATCCTCTTCACCCTTGGGTGCCGGTTTTTTCTTTGTGGCCAAAAAGGATGGTTCATTGAGGCCGTGAATTGATTATTGTCTCTTGAATAAGATCACTGTGAAGTATCAATATCCGTTACCCTTGATTTCTGACCTGTTTTCCAGGGTGAAAAGTGCTAGTTGGTTTACCAAGCTTGACCTCAGGGGGCGTATAACCTCATTCGCATTAAGCACCGGGATGAATGGAAGACGGCGTTTAATACCCCAGAGGGGCATTTTGAGTACCTAGTGATGCCCTTTGGGCTCACTAATGCTCCTTCCGTCTTCCAATCCTTCATGAATGATATTTTCAGGGATTTTGTGGATAAATTTCTGATTGTTTATTTGGATGATATCTTGATTTTTTCCAATGACTGGGACTCTCATGTGAAACATGTTCGGACTGTGTTCCAGATTTTGAGAGAGAATGCACTGTATGTGAAGGGATCAAAGTGTCTATTTGGTGTACAGAAGGTCTCCTTTCTGGGATTCATTTTGTCTCCGTCTGTTATTGAAATGGACCCGGTCAAGGTTCAGGCCATCTGTGATTGGGTCCAACCTACTTCATTAAAGGCTCTTCAGAGATTTTTGGGTTTTGCCAATTTTTATCGTAAATTTATTGGTAATTTCTCCGGTATTGTTAAACCATTGACTGATTTGACCAAAAAGGGTTCTGATGTGGTGAATTGGCCTCCTGAGGCAGTCTCTGCGTTTCAGGAACTTAAGCAGAGATTCACTTCTGCTCCTGTTCTACGGCAGCCTGATGTTTCTCTGCCGTTTCAGGTGGAGGTTGATGCCTCTGAAATTGGGGCAGGTGCCGTTTTGTCCCAAAGAGATCCAGAGACCTCTAAGAGTAACCCTTGTGCCTTTTTCTCTCGAAAATTTTCTCCAACTGAACGTAATTATGACGTGGGTAATCAGGAGTTATTGGCCATGAAGTGGGCCTTTGAAGAGTGGAGACATTGGCTGGAAGGAGCCAAACATCAGGTGGTGGTCCTCACGGACCATAAGAATCTGGTTTATCTCGAATCAGCCAAGCGACTTAATCCTAGACAGGCCAGGTGGGCCTTGTTTTTCACACGTTTTAATTTTGAAGTTTCTTTTCTTCCTGGCACTAAGAATGTTAAGGCGGATGCCCTCTCGTGGAGTTTCTTTGCGGACTCTCCTGAGTTATCTGATCCTACTGTTATTTTGAAAGAGGGTGTGGTTCTTTCCGCCATCTCGCCCAATTTGAGACTGGCTCTGGAAGGGTGTCAGGAGGATAAACCTGAGCGCTGCCCTATTGGGAAATTGTTTGTCCCAGACCAGTGGAAGAAGAGTGATGTCTGAGATTCATTGTTCCGCGTTGGCTGGTCATCCCGGGATTTTTGGTACCAGAGACTTGGTGAGTCGGTCCTTTTGGTGGCCTACTTTGTCTCGTGACGTCAGGGAATTTGTGCAGTCCTGTGGGACTTGCTCTCGCTCCAAGCTTTGCTCTCGCTCTAGTGGTTTGTTAATGCCATTACCTGTGCCCAAGAGGCCATGGACCCATATCTCTATGGATTTTATTTCCGACCTCCCTGTTTCTCAGAGAATGACCGTTATCTGGGTAATCTGTGATAGGTTTTCCAAGATGATACATCTTGTGCCATTACCTAAGTTACCTTCCTCCTCCGAATTGGTGCCTTTATTCCTTCAGCACGTGGTTCGGTTACATGGCATTCCGGAGTACATTGTGTCTGACAGAGGAGTCCAGTTTGTTTCCAGATTTTGGAGGACATTTTGTTCTAAACTTGGTGTTCAGTTATCTTTCTCCTCTGCTTTTCATCCTCAGACCAATGGACAAACCGAGAGAACAAACCAGACCATGGAGACTTATTTGAGATGTTTTGTGTCTGCTGATCAAGATGACTGGGTCTCTTTTTTGCCTTTGGCTGAGTTTGCTCTTAATAATAGGGCTAGCTCTGCCACTTTGATGTCTCCATTTTTCTGCAATTTTGGGTTTCACCCTCGATTTTTTTCAGGACAGGCGGAGGCTTCTGTCTGTCCGGGTGTTGACTCTGTTGTGGAGCGAATGCAGCAGATTTGGGACCAGGTAGTGGAGAGGTTGTCTCTCTCTCAGGAGAAGGCCCAACGGTTTGCCAACCGGCATAGGACTGATGGTCCTCGGTTTAAAGTGGGGGACTTGGTTTGGTTGTCCTCAAGAAATATCCCTGTGAGGGTTGCATCTCCAAAGTTTAAGCCTAGGTTCATTGGACCTTATAAGATCATGGAGATTCTTAATCCTGTTTCCTTCCATTTGCTTCTTCCAGGGACATTTAAGATCCATAACGTGTTCCACAAGTCCTTATTGAAGAGGTTTATCGAGCTAGTGGTTCCTATGGCTGCGCCCCCTGACCCTGTTTTGGTTGAGGGCAATCTGGAGTATGTGGTTGAGAAAATATTGGATTCTCGTTTTTCTAGACAGAAACTCCAGTATTTGGTTAAGTGGAGAGGTTATGGTCAGGAGGACAATTCTTGGGTGTTTGCTTCAGACATCCATGCTAGGAGACTGATCCATGCCTATCACCGAGCTCATCCTGATCGACCTGGTTGCACAAGTGAGGGTTCGGTGACCCCTCCTCAAGGGGGGGGGTACTGTTATGAATGTGCTAAAAATGGTTTGTGAGCAGAGGCTCCCTCTGGTGGTTACTGACAGTACTGAACCTTTCAGCGAGGAATGGCAATCTGGGATCACGGACTGGTCTGATATAAGGGAGGTTCCCTCCCATGATGGTTGCCGGTGATCAATTGTTCTAGTTTCAATTGTGGTTCCTGGTTCATTTGGAAGCTTGCTGAGTCTTGCCTGCATCTTCTGCTATCAGATAAGATATTTTCTGCTTTTATTTTTGTGCTTGCTTTTTGCATTGTTCCCTGCACTTCTGTGGAGGTCAGCCAGGTCCCCTCCAGGGGGCTTGTGCTCCTCTCAGTTTATCTGGAGCCACTGTTGTTTGTTCATTTGCTTTTTTCTGTTTTTTCAGTGGCTGCGGCTTAGTTTTGTTACACCAGAGAACTGATTTAGGTGGTAGAGGTCGTGTGATCTCAGGTATTTTTGCAATCAGAGTTGGTATTTTTCAGGGTTTTTTTTTGGATTGCAGTGAGTATCCTTTCCCGTACTTTTCTGTCTAGACAGATTGGGCCCCAGCGTTTGCTCATTCTATTTTCTGTCTGTGTCCATGTTTCTTCTTGTCTAACCGCCATTACATGTTTGGGGGCTTCCTATTTTCTTTGGGGATCTGCTCCGGGGCAGATAGCTTTCATCTTTCTGCCTTTAGGTGTAGTTATCTCTCAGGCTGTGACGAGGCGTCTAGGATCAACGTAGGAACGCTCCACGGCTACCTCTAGTTGTGTGGTTAGTTCAGGTTACTGCAATCCAATAGGTTCCAGCCTCTCTGTTGTATTGCCGTTTTTGCTTACTCTCCTCAGCTACCAAAACATAACATTCCGGGTATTTAGCGAAAGTTGCAAATTATTGTTTTCCCTGCGCCCTCGGTCCTTGGGTGATGAGAGTCAAAGAGTGGTAATAGTGATATCTTTATTACGAGAGGTGCCGCAGGCTTGAGCTTTCTCCCTATCTCCCACCTATCCTGAGAGACTGCCTGTGGATCGGTTCTTCGAGGCCTTGGGTCTAATTTACAATAAACCTGATCGAGTGAGGTTGATAGAGGACACGATTATGAGTCTTACCAAGGGAAAGCACTCTGCTGATTGGTACTGTTCTGAGTACAGGCGATGAGCACATGAGGTTTCCTGGAATGACTCAGCACTCAGGGGGCTATTCCGACGGGGTCTCTCCGAGCATTTAAAGGATGCCTTGGCCCTGCACCCACCGCCCGACTCTCTGGAGGAGGCCATGACCCAGGCGGTCCGTATGGACCGCAGGCTGAGAGAGAGAGGTGTCATGCAACGAGATGCTGCTCTGTTGCCAGTGAAACCGGAGCATTCGTCATCGGTTGAGCCCATGGAAGTGAGAGCTGTCTCCATGAAGGAAAAGGAGAGGAGATGTCGCAGAGAGAAAAAACTCTGCTTCTCTTGTGGAGAGCTGAGTCATTGGATAAAGGACTGTCCCTCCTGTCCAAGGTCTTGGGAAACGACTAGGTCGGGGTAACTGCCGAGGAGGTTACCCAGACCCACAAGTACATTTTTCCTCAACCTTCAAACTATTGTTGAAAGTGGAAGTTGGTGTGAACAACTGTTTTTTTTCCCTCTTCTGCTTTTGAGGATTGAGGGTCTTCCGTGAACTTGATTGACTCGAGGTTGGTGGCCCGCTGTGAGATAGGGACAGTTATGTTGGACAAACCCATGAGAGTGGTGGCTATTAACTCAACCCCATTCAACAAGGATGGGATCCGTTCTGTTACTAAAGAATTCATCCTTAAGGTGGGGTCTGTTCATCTGGAGCATGCAGCCTCTTTTGTTCTGGACAACCTCCCTGCTGGTTTGGTTTTGGGGTTTCCTTGGCTGCAATGTCATAATCCAGTCAAAGACTGGGAGGCCTGGGAGATTGTTAAACGGGGATCCAACTGTGAAAAAAAAATGTCTGAATTCTGTGTCTGTGTTGTCCGTCGGGTATACCTGAGTACCTGAAAGACTTCGAGGACTTATTCTCCGAAAGTCAGGCTGAGGGGTTGCCACCGCACCATCCTTTTGATTGTGCCATTAATCTGGTTCCAGGGGCTAAATTTCCTAAAGCTTGAGTGTTCAACCTTTCTGGTCCTGAGCGGGTCGCCATGAAGGAATATATATCTGAGAGTCTCCGCAAGGGACATATTCACCCTTCTTGGGGCAGCATGGTGGCTCAGTGGTTAGCACTGCAGCCTTGCAGCACTGGAGTCCTGGGTTCAAATCCCACCAAGGACAACATCTGCAAGGAGTTTGTTTGTTCTCCCTGTGCTTGCATGGGTTTCTTCCGTTTACTCCGGTTTCCTCCCACACTCCAAAGACATACTGATAGAGAATTTAGATTGTGAGCCCCATTGGGGACAGTGATGATAATGTGTGCAAACTGTAAAGCGCTGTGGAATATGTTAGCTCTATATAAAAATAAAGATTATTATTCTGTGTCTCCTGTTGCTGCAGGTTTCTTTTTCGTAAAAAAAGATGATAGTCTTCGCCCATGCCTTGACTTTCGAGAACTTAATAAAATCACCATAAAGAACACATATCCCCTTCCACTCATTCCCGATTTGTGTAACCAATTGTCTGGGGCTAAATGGTTTTCTAAGTTTGACTTGCGGGAGGCTTATAACCTGATCCGCGTACGGGAGTGGGATGAGTGAAAGACTGCATTTCTTACCTCTGAAGGGTTATTTGAAAATCTTGTTATGTCGTTTGGTTTAACCAATGCTCCTGCGGTCTTCTAGAACTTCATCATTTATGTGTTCTCAGATTTGATTGGGCGGTTTGTGGTCATATGCTTAGATGATATTTTAATCTATTCATCTGACAAACAAGCCCACAATGGTCATTTTCGGGATGTTCTCCAGAGACCCAGGGAGTACCAGCTCTTCGCTACATTAGAGAAATGCTCATTTTTTGTTCAGGAACTGTCTTTCTTGGGGTTCGTTGTCTCTGGTGATAGTTTCCGTATGGACCCAAGAAGGTTCAAGCTATTGTTGATTGGGTGCAGCCTCATGATCTGAAGGGGCTTCAGCGATTCTTAGGATTCGCCAATTATTATCAAAGGTTTATTAAGGGGTTCTCTCAAGTTGTCAAGCCCCTCACTGATTTGACACAGAAGGGGGCAGATGTTAAGAATTGGTCAGCGCCAGCGGTTGCGGCGTTTCTGTCTTTAACTAAATGTTTTATGAAGGCCCTGGTTCTGGTTCAAGCAGATCCATCTGAACCCTTTGTGGTGGAGGTGGACGCCTTGGAGGTGGGAGTGGGGGCGGTGTTGTCTCAAGGACCCGCCACATTGACCAATCTGAGACTATGCACCTTCTTTTCTAAAAAGTTCTCCTCGGCAGAAAGAAATTATGATGTGGGCAATCAAGAACTGCTGGCGGTTAAATTGGCTTTTGAGGAATGAAGGCATTTTTTGGAGGGTGCAGCTCATCCCATTATGATGATTACAGATCACAAGAACCTGGCGTACATTGAGTCTGCTAAAGGATTGACCCCGAGGCAGGCCCGATGGTCACTTTTTTTTTCCCTGTTCCAGTTCTCGATCACTTTTCGTCCAGGATCTAAAAATGTAAACGCCGATGCCTTGTCCCGGAGTATGGATCTGGTTTCTCCCCCTGAACCTCCCTCCTCCATTCTTCAACCTGGGGTGGTGGTGGCTGATTTCTGGTCGGAGTTGGAATGGGTGATTCGAGAAGCTCAGACTTAAGCTCCTTTATCCAAACCGGTTGATAAACTGTTCCAATTCACTTTCGTCTCAGGGTTCTTTGAGAGTTCCATAATTCGGCTCAGAGTGATCATCCTGGGATCTTGGCTACACGGGGGGCCATCACAAGGGTTTTTTTATGGTCCTCACTTATGACTGATGTCACGAAGATTGTGTCTGCCTGTGAAGTTTGTGCCTGCACTAAGAGCTCTCACAACCGGCCGGCCGGAGAATTAGTGTCTTTGCGAGTTCCTGATAGACCATGGGCACATTTGTCCATGGATTTTATCACCAATCTTCCTCCTTCCAAGGGTAATACTGTCATTTGGGTGGTGTTGGACAGGTTTTCCAAACAAGCACACTTCGTACCCTTGGTGGCTTTGCCTTACGCGGAAACTTTGTCCAGGTTGTTTGTATAGCATGTGGTTCATTTGCATGGTGTGCTCTTGAATGTGGTGTCTGATCGTGGAGTACAGTTTGTGTCCAGGTTTTGGATGGCGTTCTGCAAAAGACTGGGTGTGGAGTTGTCCTTTTCATCCCCATACCATCCAGAGACCAATGGTCAGACTGAACGGACCAACCAGTCGTTGGAGCAAATTTTGCATTGTCATTCAGCTTCCTGTCAAGATGATTGGTGTGATGCATTGCCGTAAGCAGAGTTTGCGATCAAAAACTGTGTTAAGCACTCCACAGGCATTTCTCTGTTCTTCTGTAGTTATGGGTTCAATCCACATTTCGGGTAGTTCTCTCGTTTGGATTCCGATTGCCCTGGGGCTGATGCAGCTGTTCAGGGGTTGGGGGACTCGTGGCAGGAGGTCCAGAGGAATATTGGGGAGGCTCAGAGGAAGTTTAAGCTTTTTGCGGACAGAAGACGGACTGTTGGGACCCACCCTTCAGGTTGGGGTAAAAGTGTGGCTGTCTGTTGTGAATAATCTGGAGGCGACTTCTGGGTTGGAGCTCCCTCCGGTGGTTGCTGAGGGTAGTGAACTACTTGCCGAATGGCCTTCAGCTGGCTCTGAATGGTCTGATATAAAGTGACCTGAACTCCCTTCAGCCTTGCCGGTAATCAATTGTTCTTCTGGTCTTGCTTGGAGCTCAGCTTGCAGTCCTGCTCTCATTCAGATAAGTGATTTGCTGTTTTTTTTTCCTCTGGTTGGATTTTCTTTGCTGGGTTGCTGCTTGCAGTGGACTTCAGTCTGGCCCCCTTTTGGGGTCTGGCACTGCAATTGTGCTCATTTTGTATTTGCACTTTTGCTCTGTTCCTTTGTCACTTTTTGTTTGCTGAATTGCTGTGTGTTACACCAGAGATCTGATTTAGGTGGTAGAGATCGTGTGATCTCAGGTTTTTTGTTAATCAGAAGTGTTGGTATTTTTGTCAGGGTTTTTTTGGGTTGCAGTCAGAATTCTTTCCTATACTTTTCTATCTAGACAGATTGGGCCCCAGAGTTTGCTCATTCTTTTTTTTGTCTGTGTCCGTATTTACTTCTTGTCTAACCGCCATTACATGTTTGGAGGCTTCCTATTTTTTGGGGGGTTCTGCTCCGGGGCAGATAGCTTTCATCTTTCTGCCTTTAGGTGTAGTTATCTCTCCGGCTTTGACGAGGCGTCTAGGATCACCGTAGGTACGCTCCACGGCTACTTCTAGTGTGGCGGTTAGTTTAGGGTACTGCAATCCAATAGTTTCCAGCCTCTCTGGTGTATTAATACTTTTTGCTATTTTTGCAATTTCTCCTCAGCTACCGAAACATAACAGCTGTCCACCAGGAACATTAAGCTTAAGGTTCCTTGGGCAAAATTATACAGTGGCAGCAAGAGGTTCTGCAGCAGCAGGAGCTGTAGTGACAGTCGCAGTGGCTTGTGATCGGCAGCCGGAGGTGCCGGCGGTTTGTGGCTACAGCAGGAGCTGTGTCAGTGCCAGCAGGAGCTGGTGTAAGGTCGTAAGAGGACATCAGAGAATTGAACCTCTTAAAAGGCCAGTACAAGCCCGAGAGACATAAACTGTACTGTGTGAACTCGGGCCTAAGAAGGCCGTGGGGGAGTCCATGGGGTGTATCCCACAGTGGGGTGGTGACCCAAAAAGGGATGGAGTCCCGGAAGGGGGTGGTGGCCCAAAAAGGGATGGTGTCCTGAAAGGGGGCGGTGACCCAAAAAGGTGCGGTACTGGTTACCTCAGTGGACATGTCTGAGCATCAGCAGTGTTTATGTTATGCAGGTTCTGAGTGTGGAATAGACTTCCCGTTTAATGACAGGCTGCAAGTGTGTACTGTAATGCTACTTCGGAAAGGAGTCTCTAGACGGTTGGACTCAAAGAGTCAGGTGATTCTGAGGGGAACTCCTCTTGTTCTCTGTCTGACCAAGAAAAAGGTGAAGGTTCACTGCATCCATGGGGTCACTGTGGACTATACTGTGGACAGAGTAATGATGAATATGTACAAAAATGTTGAGTGCCAAGATGGAGGTGTAACACCGAACTTGTTGTACCCCTTTGAGAGGGACCGGGACTTTGTGTTCTTTGAAGATGCATGGGAAGTTGATGTTGTGTGGGGTTGCTCTGGAGGCCTCTCTACTGTTGGGGTGGCATGCATTGAGGCAGGAATACCTACCAAAACTGATGAGTCAGACGTAGGGGTGACCGGAGGAAAGCTTGTGTCTGCCCAACTTACTGACCTGACATCCCCTGAAGTGTATGACAGTATGGCTGATGCTGATGTGGTAGTTAAACAGAGTGGAGCGGACACCCAGATAGAGAGTAACTTGGGGTTCACCATACTGTTGGGTGTGACACAGACTCCGGGGATTACTGTGACTCTAAAGAAAGGGAGTACAGTAATTCATAGAGCCCATCTGAAGGGGGTCATTTGCCATGTAGTGCTCCCAGAAAAGCTGATCCGTGTGGTGGCTATGGAGGCTGACGAGAGGGCGGCTCACTTTGGTCTGGAGAAGACATTTCAGTGGCTACAGAAGCTGGTGTATCACCCACGATTGAGGGCTGCAGTAGAGGAGGCCTGCCAAAAATGTCGGAGCTGTGAGCTAGCCAAACCCCCAGAACAGAGGGCCCTGACACAGCACATCGTGACTTCTGCCCCCTTGGAGATATTGATGATTGACTACTTAGCTGTAGGCCCAGCATATCTCAGATATGAACATTGTCTGGTGATGACTGACCATTTCACTATGTTTGCTGTAGTGACTCTGACTCGGGACCAGACTGCTGAATCAGCTGCACAAGCCATTTGCCGAGACTTCATCCAGGTGTACGGTTGCCTGAAGATGATCCACTCCGACCAGGGCACCTGCTTCCAAGGTCGAGTGATGGAAGAGTTGCATCATTTATACCTGATTGAAGAACTACTCCTTATCATAATCAGGGGAATGGACCTTGTAAATGCTTTAATCGGATGTTGATCCAGATGCTTCGAACATTAGAGGAAGATCGGAAGATACGTTGGCGCGAGTTCGTGACTGAATTGGTGTGGGTGTACAACAATTGAGTGCACAGTAAAACAGGGTTCACTCCATATACTTTGCTATTTGGGTGAAAGGGGAGAGAGATCACTGAGCTGGAATTAGTGTAGTTTGATCCAGAAGAGTACTACCCGCGGACGGGGGGGTCTTCCTGGGTTCGAGAACACCGACATCGACTGCAGACTCTCTGCCGGCTGGTGCAGACAAAGTTTTGAGAACTCCAGCATCATGGAGCGGCACCTACTCAAGGGACATCTCTGAGATCAGGAGACCGAGTATTTATCCGGAATAAGCGGCCCCGAGGGAAACTGGAGAGCCAATGGGAGAGGACCCCGCATCACGTGACATGCCGAGTCGGTTCTGATGGGCCGGTGTACGAAGTCCAGCCTGAACGAGCATAAGGAGCGCCTACCTGGGTAGTTCACCATAGCATGTTGCGGCCCTGCCTGTCCAAAGGGCCCGAGGATGGAAAAGAATCGCCGAACATCATCAATGCGCCCACTTTGACAGTTCTTGACTTTAACGAAGAAGAGATACCGGCCTCACCCCGACCTCAACAGTTCACTGTCTACCACCCCTAGGGAAGTGAGCACTGAGGTACCAATGCTTGAAGTGACAGGAACAGCAGATTCGTCGGATCAAAGCAGCCCCTCTCCTTCCATCAGTCAACCTGGATTGGACCGATCTGAGCAAACAGCTGGAGTGCCCCCCATGAACAGGATCAGTTTATCTGGCAACAAATCATTCATGGAGTGGAAGAATGTGAATGTCTGATGAAAGAGCTCTCGCCCTTGGAATGGTGAGTTAAAGGAGAAAGGGGGAGTAAGGAAGAAGACCGGGCCGTGGGTGCTGGCAGAGCACCGGGTTTGGAACTGCTGGGGCTGCGCCTCTTGTTGAAGGAGGGAAGGAAATTGAGGACGGAGAGGACCGATAACCTGCTGAGAGGGGGCGTGGTAAGCGAGAGGGAGACAGGGGGTTTTGCATGGGAAGACGTTGTAAGTTCCCGCCATAGAGAAGAGAAAGCAGGGACCTGCTGCACACCACGGGTAGAGTTAGTCCACTTGCTAGCTGGAGAGTGTCATGCTGGACTGCCGATTACAGAGCACACCGAGCGGGAGACTGTTGTGCGGAACTCCTGATTACAAAGCACATTGAGCAGAGAGTGTTGTGCGGAACTCTTGATTGCAGAGCACGCCGAGCGGGAGATTGTGGTGGAAGATTCCCGGCTGCAGAGCAGTGTGATGGAGTAGGGGCTCAATGGGTCATCCTGGTGACCACCGGTTGCCGCAAGAAGAGTGCACACAGATCTGTTGAGAGAGGAAGCCTTAAGATCGCAACACCGGCATCAGCCGGCTTTCAACTTTCATCCTTGGAGAAGTGATCAGCATCTGACTCACGATAAGTGAAACAGTTATCCTGTTCGTTGCGTTCTTTAACTTAAAATCTACTTAACCCCTTTTACTCCCTGCAAGGACAATCCTCTTTGTACACTAAAGCGAAGAGAAAGGCTAAGGGCCATATAAACGGGGATCACCAAAAATATAAGTAATAAGTAGCTTTATTGGATACAAGACAAAAAAACAACAACACACTTAAAGACATTTAAAAGTGACATATGTGACATACACCATATACAATAATGCTCATAATAGAGCAACAGCCCAAAGCAGGTGACAGATATTATATTTCACACAAAAGAATGTGTAAAGTGCCCAGTGGATACAAACAGCACACCCAATAGATAAAAACCAGGGGTATTATTATTATTATAAATATTTATTTATATAGCGCTATTGATTCCATGGTGATGTACATGAGAATGGGTTACATACAGATTACAGATATCACTTACAGTAAACAAACTAACAATCGCAGACTTATAAAGAGGGGAGAGAGGACCCTGCCCTTGCAGGCTTACATTCTACAGGATGGTGGGGAAGGAGACAGTAGGTTGGGGGGTTGCAGCAGTTCCAGTGATGGTGAGGCGGTAGCTCCAGTAGTGGTGAGGAGGCAGCGGGGATCATTGAAGGCTGTAGGCTTTCCTGAAGACATGGGTTTTCAGGTTCCGTCTGAAGGATCCGAGTGTGGTTGATAGCCGGACGTGTTGGGGCAAAGAATTCCAGAGGATGGGGGCTATTCGGGAGAAGTCTTGGAGGCAGTTGGGTGGGGAGCGAATAAGTGTGGAGGAGAGAAGGAGGTCTTGGGAGGATCGTAGATTACGTGAGGGAAGATATCGGGAGATTAGTTCAGAGATATATGGAGAAGACAGGTTATAGATGGCCTTGTAGGTCAGTGTTAGTAATTTGAACTGGATACGCTGAGGGAGTGGGAGCCAGTGAACAGATTTGCAGAGGGGAGAAGCGGAGGAGTAGCGAGGAGAGAGATGAATTAGTCGGGCAGCAGAGTTAAGGATGGACTGGAGAGGTGCAAGGGTGTTAGCAGGGAGGCCACAGAAAAGGATGTTGCAGTATTCGAGACGGGAGATGATGAGGGCATGCACACGCATTTTAGTAGAGTGAGAGTTGAGGAAGGGACAGATTCTGGAAATATTTTTAAGCTGGAGGCGGCAGGAGGTGGAGAGAGCTTGGATGTGCGGTTTGAAGGACAGGGCAGAGTCAAGGGTTACTCCGAGGCAGCGGATCTCCGGTACGGGGAAAGAGTGATGTCGTCAATTGTTATAGATAGGTCAGGTAAGGAAGATCTGTGAGATGGGGGAAAGATGATCAGTTCAGATTTGTCCACATTCAGTTTGAGGAAGCGGAAGGAGAAGAAGGAGCATATGGCTGATAGATACTCCGGGATTTTAGAGAGCAGAGAGGTGATATCTGAGCCAGAGAGGTAGACCTCAGTATCATTGACATAAAGGTGGTACTGGAATCCATGGGACTTTATGAGTTGTCCCAATCAGCTATTCGGTAAGCGCTATAGCTATTCGGATAAGCACTTATCCAAAGCTATTCGATCAATCCTAATGTAGAGTAATCAGTGGCGGATTATAATAAAGTCAATCTGGGTGGTAGCCCAAGGCCCAGTGGTGTGGGGGGGGCCACCACAGGGCCGGCATCGACTGGCGTATGGGTCCCGGTGGGCAGAGGGGGCGCGCTTCAGCTGCGTGGAGGGAGCTTCGCCGCAGGAGCGCGGCCAGGTAAGAAGAACTTGTTTTTTGCTTTTGTATTTTATTGTTTTGTTATTGAGAGCGGCGATCTGGGGTCCGGGGCAGACTGTGAGACACGGTGGCAGAATGCTGGACACGGAGGACAGAATGCTGGACATGGGGGACAGAATGCTGGACACAGGGACAGATTACTGGACACAGAGGGGCAGAATGCTGGACATGGGGGGCAGAATGCTGGACATGGGGGGCAGAATACTGGACATGGGGCAGAATCCTGAACACGGGGGCAGAATGCTGGACTTGGGGGCAGAATGCTGGACATTGGGACAGAATGCTGGACATGGGGGCAGAATGCTGGACATGGGGCAGAATGGAGATACGGGGCATGATTGGAGACACGGCGCAGGATGAAAGACATGTGGGCATGACTGGAGACACTGGGGGCATGACTGGAGACACTGGGGGCATGACTGGAGACAGATGGGGCAGGATTGGAGACAGATGGGGCAGAATGGAGACACAGGAGGCATGATTGGAGACATGGGGCAGGATTACAGACATGGGGGCATGATAGGAGACATAGGGGGCAGAATGGACATACGGGCATGATTGGAGACACGGGGCAGAATGGAGATACAGAGCATGATTGGAGACACAGGACAGGATGAAAGACATGGGGGCATGATTGGAGACACTGGGGCCGGATTGGAGATAGATGGGGCAGGGTTGGAGACAGATCGTGCAGGATCATGGGGCAGGATGGATACGATGGAGAAAGATGGGAGATAGTATGGGGCAGAATGGATATTCATGAGGGCAGGATGGGAGAACATATGGCTGAAGCCAGGAATGAGACACACGGGGGCCAGGATGGGGAATATTATTACCAAAGGGGCTAATTAAGGGATATTATTACTGCTGTGATGTATTTATTTTATTTTTTGAGTATACTGTTTTAAATGGGGGCTCTGTCCTATAACTGTGTAGAGTGATACTATGTCGCCTTTTTTTCTTCATGTAGTGTAGTGTAGAAGTTGGGAAAAATTAAGTAATGTGTTCTGCAAGCGGAGCTCGAGATAACTGTGTTATTACCTGCAGAGACAAGCCGTGGCTGGAAGAAGTGATGGCGATCTGTGCTGGATGAAAGATGAAAAACAAAGATGAAGGACTTCACCTAGAGATGTCATTGGTGAGTCAGTGTGTTACCTACACACTGACACTATACACTGTATACTATATACAGAGGTCCTGTGTATAATGTCACCAGTGATCATTGTATTACCTATACATTAAATAGTGTTCCTGTGTATAATATCACCAGTGATCACTGTATTACCTGTACACAGACACTGCATACGAAGTACAGATCTCCTGTGTATAATGGCACTTATGGTGATAGTATTGTGTTTTTTTTTATTACTGATCAGTATTGTAGTATTCAGTCAGTATGTGGTGGTAATATGTGCTCTGGCCATGGTGTTTTGGTATTTGTTCCTTGTATGTGCTATTATTGGTCATTTTAAAAATGTAAAAATAAATAAAAATATGCCTAAATTGTATTGCATATTTTAACAAATATTTAATAGGTTACAGTAGAGTAGGGCCCGGCCAAGAGTGTCTACCGTGTTATGGTGGCTAAAAAAATCTTTTGGCCAAAACAAAAGCTGCCGCCTATATGTGTGATCTGGTGATGGGAACTGTTAATGTGTGATAGGTGAGAAATGGAGTTTTTCCAAGAGAGAGCTGTGGGACTGTGGATAGTTTGAGGGGTGGAGGCACCTGGAATAATCTATTTCAGGTATATGATGACCCCCATCGCATGACCCCGTCGCATAACCCCGTCGCATGACCCCATCACATGACCCCGTCACATGACTGGGACTACAGAACAGGAGAAGGACTTGGGTATTCTGGTTACAAGTAAGCTGAGCAGCAGTACTCAATGTCAAGCAGCAATCGCAAAAGCAAACAAGATTATATGATGTATATAAATAGAGATAAAATCCCGCTAACCCAACATATTATTACCCCTTTATAAATTACTTGTGAGGCCACATCTAGAATATGGGATCCAGTTTTGGGCTCCACATTTTAAAAAGGATATTGAGAAGTCAAAGGCAGGCAACTAGATTATTACAAGGATGGAAGGCCTCTCATAAGATAAGAGGCTGGAAAAGTTCAGCTTGTCTAGCTTAGAAAAAAAGATGCCTCAGAGGGGATATCATTTACATGTATAAATATATCTGTGGCCAGAACAATGTACTGTCACACAACTTATTCCTTCCAAAGACCATACTAAAGACCAAGGGACACTCATTACAGGTGGAAGAAAGGTGATTTCGGCAGCTAAATAGGAAAGGGTTCTTTACAGTTAGAGCAGTGAGAATATGCAAGGCTCTACCACAAGAGGAAGTTATGACAGACACTATAACAGCTTTTAAAAAAAGGGCTAGATACTTTCTTCAATACACATAACATTGTGGGTTGTACTGTAGTTAATTTAGTGACAAAATGTACAATTGGTGGAGTAAGATTGAACTTGATGGACCTAGGTCTTTTTTTCAGCCTATGTAACTATGTATATTTCCCCCTTTTTATTCTGCTGAAGATGGCCCTCCGGTCAGCGAGACCATCGTGTCCGTTGGCCAGAGCCGGCTCCAGGTTTTCGTGGGCCCCGGGCGAAAGAGTCTCAATGGGCCCCTTTAACGCATACCACAATTCATAATGCACAGATATGGCAGAGAAATAAAGGTATAGTACAATGCCAAAGATTTCACTTACTTCATACATTACATGAGTGATACCAATAGCTCAGAAACCAGACAGTGTAGTCCTCCATACTGTATTATGGGCACCACATAGTGCTCCATACAGAATAATGAGCCCCATATAATGATCTGTACAGAATAATGAGCCCCATAAGATTCTCCATATGTAATTGGTCCCATAGACTGATCCATATATAATTGGCCACATACACTGCTCAAAACAGAAAAAGAAAAAAAATGAAATACCTCTCCTCTCTGGTCGCTGCTCTGGACTCCTTAGTGTCAGCGTCTTCCGGCTCTCTGCGCTGTGACTGCTCAGGCAGAGGGCACACAGATGTGACATCATCGTGCCCTCTGACCTGAAACGTCACAGTCAGGAGATGCGGAAGACAAAGCATCGCAGGAACAGGGAGAGGTAAATATTGCAAGTGTCGTGGCTCAGAGCAAGCGGTGAGGGGATCCACTCGTGGGCACTGGCACAGGCACCGGGCCCCCAAAGCGCGCCGGAGTCCCTGACGGCGAGTGGGCCCCCATCTTCTCAGGGCCCAGGCACTTGCCCAGGTACACTGGGTGCTGATGCTGGCTCTGCCGTTGGCCACCATTACGCACTGTCTCAGTGGAGGCGGACCTAGACACTCATGTCAAATCAGATCCCTGTACAGGGGATAAAGGATCCTGGGATTTCTCTGAAGTCTGTTGCCTCAAGCAGACATTACAGTTAGGATAAGTGAAGAGCTGGTGTCAGTATTCAGGGTTTTCTAGGAAACTTTGTCAATGATTTTGCCCTTTGTTAAGATGGAGTTTGCTGTTTTGTGTGCCCTACTTCCTGTTCGTTTGTTTAAAACCCGGCTCAGGTGTTGGCTTCCTTGCTGGAGTATTCTGCTTCTGTTCCCCTGCAACCCAGCTGCTTTGTTCCTCACAGATCTTTTGTGTATTTATGGGGTGAGTTATAACCAGGTTATCTTCAGGTGTTTCTCAGCTATAGCAGATTCTACCCATGACTCTGGACATTCTCTACATATGTAAGCTGCACTTACTGTATTATCACTAACCTGTTGACTTTGGAATTTAACCCTTGGTTCACTCCATCTGGTAAGAATTGTGTTTCTGAACTGTTGCTGTTTAACCCTTCGTTCACTCCCTCTGGTGAGAGCTGTTGGAACTGTTACTGGAATCTTACTGACATATGAACTTGTTGTTGGACTTCACTGAATTAAGCCACAACTGAGATTAACTTGTTCCTGGACCTCCCTGTGTCTACTGCATACCTGGATCTGACTCTTCATACACCAGCAGTGTGTGAATCTAGCCACGTTACCTGTGCATCAGACTTACCTTATGGTCACATTTGTGTGAGGACTCCATCGTAAGAACCTTACCACCCTTGCTATAGAGGTTCAAGGACTTATATATCTGGATTCATATAACTGGACTTTTATATATATGGACTCGTTTCATTGCATGTCACTACGGGTTGTTTGTATATTGTTTTTGGGTGTTTTGCTGTTTCACAAATACACTATTTGCATTTAAAGAAACCCGTCTCTGATTGTTCATTGCCCCACGCTATCAGAATCCTCGAGTTCCTACAATAGTATAACAGGATACTCCAGCCTAAAAAGGGGATTCTGCTGGGGCAATGACGGAGACATGGGCAGACAAACTGTTCACCATAGTTAACTCCTTGCAGCAGGAGGTGGCGGCTGCACACAATCAGATTAGAGACTTGGAGTCTCGGGTTAACCACAATGCACAGGGGTTTGGTCAGGCTCTCCAAGATCTACGTACTAGGTTAGGAGTCCTGGAGGCCTTACCTACTGAGCCTACCTCATCCACCAGTATGCCCAAATTGCCTCCATTCCGTTTTAATGGTGACCGAAGTCAATTCCGTGGGTTTGTTAATCAATGTATATTATTTTTTGATGTACATGCCTCCTATTACCGGTCTGATAGATCTAAGGTTCTATGTATTATTATGTTGTTGACATCACGGGCACTGGCTTGGGCAAATCCTATGGTTGAAAGTCACGATACCCGTCTAAATAATTTGGACAATTTTCTGGCAGCCATGGTGCAAATGTTCGACGATCCCAACGCCGTGCTACCGCTGAATCTGCCTTGCTTTCCTTACGCCAGGGGAAACGGTCAGTCATAGAATATGTTACTGAATTTAAAAGGTTAGTGGTGGACACCCAGTGGGATAACAATGCTTTATTACCAATCTTTAGAAAAGGTTTGTCAAATGCAATCAAGGATGAGCTAGCTCGTTCAGAGTCTCCACAGGAGTTTGAATTGTTTATACAGCACTGTGTACGTATTGATATCCGTTTAACTGAACGCAGACAAGAAAAATGGGCCGCTGTAAATCGCATTACTAATTTCTCTCTTCCGTCCAGGGAAACCACAGGCAAAAACCCGCGAGAGGCTGAGGAGGTGCCTATGCAGGTGGACTCACTGCAGAGACGTGAGAGTAATGAACGCCGCGAATACCGTCTCCGTGAGCGCTTATGTTTCTATTGTGGTCAATCGGACCATTTCCTCATCAATTGTCCTAAATGTCCCAGGCGACCCAACAAGGTGTTGGCGGTAGTAGGGGATTATGATAACATAGACGCTGAGTCTGAAGTTTCGGAGACCAGTCTACATCTAGATGCAGTTTTCCCCCCAATACTGATGCCGACTTCCCCTAAAGATCAAGGGGAGAAATATTCACATTGTTCTCTTCCTATTCAGTTTCAGTGGGAGGAACAGTGGATATCAAGTTCTGCCATGATAGACTCTGGAGCTGGTGGGAATTTCATGGATTCTTCTTTTGCCAAGGAACATGGTATAAAGACACAACTAAGAGCTTCACCAATCACTATGGAAACGGTGGATGGTTCCCCATTAGTTTCTGGACCAGTAGATCGGGAGACAGTGCCTCTGGAGTGTAAGATGGAACCAGACCATCAAGAAACACTTTCATTCATGTTAATATCTTCTCCTCATTTTCCTGTAATTTTAGGAATTCCCTGGTTACGGTCACAAAATCCAAACATCAATTGGGAAACCAAAGAGATATCCTTTCTCCCGAAGTGCAGTTCTGCCATCAGTTCAACTGTAGCGGCTCCAGTTACCCAGAACTTGGAAGAGGTGATACAGGTACCTACTCTCCCTCTGATTTATCAGGAATTCTCAGACATTTGTGATAAAAGGAAGGCAGATCAACTTCCCCCACATAGACCGTATGACTGCCCCATAGAATTGCTTCCTGGAGCAGCGATTCCTTTCGGCCATGTTTACCCGTTGGCGGCTCCGGAATTAAAATCTTTACGAGAATATATAGATGGGAATTTAGCCAAGGGGTTTATCCAACCATCTTCTTCACCAGCGGGAGCTCCAATATTCTTTGTAAAGAAGAAGGATGGTACTCTAAGACCCTGCATTGACTACCGGGAGTTAAATAAGGTAACCATTCGTAACAGGTACCCGTTGCCCCTAATTCCAGAATTGTTGGAAAGAGTTCGCCAGGCCAAAGTATTTACCAAATTAAATCTTCGTGGGGCATATAATTTACTCCGTATACGGCCCGGAGACGAATGGAAGACAGCTTTTAGATGCCGGTATGGACATTTTGAATATTTGGTGATGCCATTCGGACTCTGTAACGCTCCTGCTGCTTTTCAACATTTAGCCAACGACATTTTCAGGGATTTATTGGACCAATATGTGGTAATTTACCTCGATGACATCTTAATCTTTTCTGACTCCTTACAGGAACATCAGGAACATGTCAAAACTGTACTTAGACGTTTGAGAGATAATCATTTGTACATCAAACTCTAAAAGTGTGAGTTCCATTGTTCTGAAATTCAATTTTTAGGCTATATTATCTCGCCTCAGGGACTGAATATGGAGTCCAGCAAGATCCAGGCAATCTTGGACTGGCCGGTACCAGGAAACATTAAGGAGGTACAACGATTCATTGGCTTTGCTAACTTTTATAGACGGTTTATCAGAAATTTTTCAGAAATTGTCCGTCCCATCACTCTCCTCAACAAGAAGGGGAAGAAGTTTGAATGGTCTTCGCAAGCTCAGGAAGTCTTTGATTGCCTGAAGGGTTGTTTTACCACGGCTCCAATACTGATGCATCCGGATCCTGCACTGCCTTTTATCGTGGAGGTGGACGCGTCTGACTGTGCATTGGGAGCTATCCTCTCACAACGTACCGGAGACAAAGGTTTGCTGCACCCGTGTGCCTTCTTCTCTCGTAGGTTATCTTCTGCAGAACTGAACTATGATGTGGCAGATAAGGAACTTTTGGCAATTATTTCTGCCTTTAAGGAATGGAGACACCATTTGCAGGGGGCTACTCAGCAGGTAGTAGTACTCACGGATCATCGCAATTTGGAATTCCTTAAGTCTGCCAGGTGTCTTTCTCCTCGACAAGCTAGGTGGAGTTTGTTCTTGAACCAGTTTAATTTTATTATTTCGTACTGCCCAGGTTCACGTAATGGGAAAGCTGACGCATTATCCCGAATCCATACCGTGGATTCCGTGCCTGGGACCCCGTCTAAGACCATCTTGTCGGAGGCCAATTTCGTTGGAGTGCTCCGGAACCGGGACTTGTGGCAGGAGATCAAGCTGGCCTATGACGGTGACGTATTTCTTGCGGCTCCACCTGACAACGTGAATCTTGTCCTTCGGAATGGTGTGTGGCTTAGAGATCGATGTATTTATGTCCCAGAGGCTGTAAGACTTTGAGTTCTCAAATTGGTCCATGACTCTAAATTGGCTGGTCATAGGGGGGTACAGAAGACGCAGGAATTGTTAACTCGTTTTTTTTGGTGGCCTACCTGCTTGAAGGATGTGAATGACTATGTCCGCTCTTGTGAAGTTTGTGCCCGGTACAAGGTTCCTCGCGTTTCACCTACTGGTCTTCTTAAACCGCTACCTGTACCGTCTCACCCTTGGGGGTCTATTTCGATGGACTTTATTGTGGAGTTACCCACCTCTGGTGGTAAAAATACTATTTTGGTGGTAGTAGCTCGTTTAACGAAAGCTGCTCATTTCATTCCGTGTGCTGGTCTTCCCTCAGCTACAGAGACAGTAGATCTAGTTATCCAGAACATTTTCCGGCTGCATGGGGTACCAGATGAGATCATTTCTGACCGGGGAATACAATTTACTTCTAGATTTTTGAAAGGATTTTGTTCTGCGCTCCACATTAATGTTTGCTTGTCTTCTGCATACCATCCTCAGACCAACGGGCAGACCGAATGGACAAATCAAACCTTGGAGCAATATCTACGCTGTTACGTCAGTCATTTGCAGGACGATTGGCTGAAGCTACTTCCTTTAGCGGAATTTTCGTACAACAACTCCCAAAGCAGTTCCACGAAGGTAACGCCTTTTTTTGCCAACCTGGGTTATCATCCAAGTATTTTGCCTAGGTCTCCGGTTACTATTTCGGTACCAGCAGTTGAAGACAGAGTGACGGCGTTGCAACGTAATCTTGAAGTTTTGAAGGACTCCCTGACCACAGCACAGGAGCGTTACAAGAAGTCGGCCGATAGATTCCGGAAACCAGCACCTATGTATAAGGTAGGAGACTCGGTTTGGTTGTCCACCAAGAATCTAAAATTGGGTGTTCCTTCGCAGAAACTGGGACAGAAATTCATCGGTCCATTCAAGATCACTGGGATTGTGAGCTCTGTTGCCTGTCGGTTGAAGCTACCACGGACTTTAAAGGTACACCCAGTATTTCATGTTTCCTTATTAAAACCAGTCTCTCCTAACACGTTTCAGGGACGTATCATACCTCCCCCTCCACCAGTGTTGGTTGATGGCGAAGAACAATTCGTGGTACAGGATATTGTTAATTCGAGACTTCATAGAAACCGGCTTCAGTATCTAGTTAGATGGCAAGGTTACTCTCCTGAAAATGATTCTTGGGAACCAGTAAGTAACATCAATGCGCCCCTGAAGATTGCTCAGTTTCATCGGAGATACCCGGACAGGCCTGGTCCAGGACCGTCCGGAGGCCGTCTTTAGGGGGGGGAAATGTCAGTATTCCGGGTTTTCTAGGTAACTTTGTCAATGATTTTGCCCTTTGTTAAGATGGAGTTTGCTGTTTTGTGTGCCCTACTTCCTGTTCGTTTGTTTAAAACCCGGCTCAGGTGTTGGCTTCCTTGCTGGAGTATTCTGCTTCTGTTTCCCTGCAACCCAGCTGCTTTGTTCCTCACAGATCTTTTGTGTATTTACCGGGAAAGTGCATAACCAGGTTATCTTCAGGTGTTTCTCAGCTATAGCAGATTCTACCCATGGCTCTGGACATTCTCTGCATATGTAAGCTGCACTTACTGTATTATCACTAACCTGTTGACTTTGGAATTTAACCCTTGGTTCACTCCATCTGGTAAGAACTGTGTTTCTGAACTGTTGCTGTTTAACCCTTCGTTCACTCCCTCTGGTGAGAGCTGTTGGAACTGTTACTGGAATCTTACTGACATATGAACTTGTTGTTGGACTTCACTGAATTAAGCCACAACTGAGATTAACTTGTTCCTGGACCTCCCTGTGTCTACTGCATACCTGGATCTGACTCTTCATACACCAGCAGTGTGTGAATCTAGCCACGTTACCTGTGCATCAGACTTACCTTATGGTCACATTTGTGTGAGGACTCCGTCGTAAGAACCTTACCGCCCTTGCTATAGAGGTTCAAGGACTTATATATCTGGATTCATATAACTGGACTTTTATATATATGGACTCGTTTCATTGCATGTCACTACGGGTTGTTTGTATATTGTTTTTGGGTGTTTTGCTGTTTCACAAATACACTATTTGCATTCAAAAAAACCCGTCTCTGATTGTTCATTGCCCCACGCTATCAGAATCCTTGAGTTCCTACAATAGTATAACAGCTGGTCTGGGGGGTGTAGCGATACTAATGGCCACATAGTTAATGGGATGTTTGTGTGACAGGGATGGCAGCTCCCTGTGATGTAGCCCGGAGTGTTTTTTTCTGAAGTGTAAGTTAATTCTAAGTAGTTGTTGTTCACATTTGGGTCCGGGCTATGGGTAGCTTTGAGAGTTGGGAGGGTCGGGCTGCCCAATTTACCTCGCTGTGTGGTGAGGGGGGCTCACTGTACCCCGTTTTGCCTGAAGATATGTGTGTGGTTGTTAATTTTTAGGACCTGTGATGAGGTCATGAGCATGTGACTAGCCATGTGATAGGTAACTGGGAGGGGTTACAACTATGTAAGGAAGGTGTGTTGCACATGTGAGTGTAGAGTGTGTTGGGAGTCTGTCAGTCTGGATAGACCTCCCATGTTTCCAGGCTGGACATTGCACAGACTGGGGAAGCAGTGCTGGCGAGTCTGAGCCAGAGGAATGGATGGTCTTGAAAACTGTGAGTGACACTGACCGGGTCAGTGAGAAGTGTTTATTGGAGACCTCTGCGGATAAGAGGGATCTGAGAACCTGCTAACAGGTAACAGAACGGAGTCTGTGTTATACTGATTGGGAGACTGTGTTTTACGTGTTGCTTATGGGATACCTCTGAGGACAAGAGGAGTCCAAGAACCTGTGTGGTGATCCAACAAGTAACGGTCTTGAGAGCCGTGAGTTATACTGATCGGGATCAGAGAGAAGTATTTGTGAGGAAGAGACTGAATTTTGTGTTATGTTTACTGGATACCTCTGAAGCTAAGAGGGATCTGAGAACCTGGGTGGCCGACACCAGCAGGTAACGGACAGGACTCCATGTTATACTGATCGGGATCAGTGTGTTCATTTGTTAAAGCTGAATGTGTAACGGACAGTGTAATGGCTGCTGAAACTGGTGAATAATAAACCAAATGGACTCGTTTTAACCCTGAGTGTGCCAGTGTTAACCTCCAAGACCTGCAAAGCGAGTAATCCCCGTCCACCGACAGTGTGGAACGTTACAATTGGTGCTAGAATGCTGGCAGCAGCCCAAGAAACACATGTGCAAGTGTTTTGCTGTAGATCGGCGAGTCCATGAAACATTTTTTTTTCTTTTTTTTCACATCAACTTGCTGTGGCTTGGCGGGGCTACGAAGGTGACAATCGTCTGGCTGTAACTCGGCGGGGTTACGAAGCTTGCTGTGGATTGGCGGGTCCACGAAGCCTGCGGTGCGGAGCCGTGCAGGGTCTTGTGGTAGCAGGAGCTACAGTTACAGTGGCAGCAAGAGGTTCTGCAGCAGCAGGAGATGCAGTGACAGTCGCAGTGGCTTGTGATCGGCAGCTGGAGGTGCCGGCGGTTTGTGGCTACAGCAGGAGCTGTGTCAGTGCCAGCAGGAGCTGGTGTAAGGTCGTAAGAGGACATCAGAGAATTGAACCTCTTAAAAGGCCAGTACAAGCCCGAGAGACATAAACTGTACTGTGTGAACGCGGGCCTAAGAAGGCCGTGGGGGAGTCCACGGGGTGTATCCCACAGTGGGGTGGTGACCCAAAAAGGGATGGAGTCCCGAAAGGGGGTGGTGGCCCAAAAAGGGATGGTGTCCCGAAAGGGGGCGGTGTCCCAAAAAGGTGCGGTACTAGTTACCTCAGTGGACATGTCTGAGCATCAGCAGTGTTTATGTTATGCAGGTTCTGAGTGCGGAATAGACTTCCCGTTTAATGACAGGCTGCAAGTGTGTACTGTAATGCTACTTCGGAAAGGAGTCTCTAGACGGTTGGACTCAAAGAGTCAGGTGATTCTGAGGGGAACTCCTCTTGTTCTCTGTCTGACCAAGAAAAAGGTGAAGGTTCACTGCATCCATGGGGTCACTGTGGACTATACTGTGGACAGAATGATGATGAATATGTACAAAAATGTCGAGTGCCAAGATTGCGGTATAACAACGAACTTGGTGTACCCCTTTGAGAGGGACCGGGACTTTGTGTTCTTTGGAGATGCATGGGAAGTTGATGTTGTGTGGGGTTGCTCTGGAGGCCTCTCTACTGTTGGGGTGGCATGCATTGAGGTGGGAATACCTACCAAAACTGATGAGTCAGACATAGGGGTGACGGAAGAAAGCGTGTGTCTGCCCAACTTACTGACCTGACGTCCCCTGAAGTGTATGACAGTATAGCTGATGCTGATGTGGTAGTTAAACAGAGTGGAGCGGACACCCAAATAGAGAGTAACTTAGGGGTTCACCATACTGTGGGATGTGACACAGACTCCGGGGATGACTGTGACTCTAATGAAAGGGAGTACAGTAAGGCATAGAGCCCATCTGAAGATCTAATTAAAGAAGTGATGGTGCAACACGTGCTAGCCAAAAGAGAGCAGGATCACGAAATAGAGCTAATTAAAGAGACAGTGAAAGAGTATGTCGAACAAGAAAGGGTCCTGAGTAGTGTTGAGCGATACTGCTCGATATCTAAAAATATCGTATCGAAATTGTATCGCCGATATCACTAAATATCGTCGATATCCGATTACGATACCGGAAGTCCCATGTAAGTCTATGGGAACAAAATATCGCAACTAAAAAAAACCTTTATTTCCTTGTAAACACTAAATATACACACATAGAATACATATATATATATATATATCATATATATATATATACATGTCATTGTGACATATATATATATACATATATGTATAGTTTATACACTTCTACATAGTAAAATATCCTCTGATTCAATTGCCGGGTAAAGCCGGCTTCTGTGAAAAGACAGAAGCACCCGACATGAAATGACACTTGGTGTACATAGGGTTAACCATGTCTTTTCATGTCGTTTGCAATCTGATTTGCACAAACAATTACATCAGTCTATGTGTGCAAAATTTCACACCTGTAGGGGTTAATTAAAGGTGTAAATTCGTTGTAAAAAAAACGGACTTTTTTGCTACGAATTTACACCTTTAATTAACCCCTACAGGTGTGAAATTTTGCACACTTACACTCATGTAATTGTTTGTGCAAATCAGATATCAAACTACATGAAAAGACATGGTTAACTCTATGTAAACCAAGTGTCATTTCATGTCGGGTTCTGCATTTTCACAAAAGCCGGCAATTGAATTAGCGGCTATTATACTACGTAGAAGTGTATGAACTATAAATATATATATATATATATATGTGTCACAATTTTAATGACATGTATATATATATATGAGGTGTAAAATTGCTGAAAAAAAATGCGTGGGCTCCCGCCCTATTTTCGCAACCAGACAGACAAAGCCAGTGAGTGGGGGCAGATAATAATAGCCCAGAGAGGGACCATTATTTTTGCCCCCCCCCAGCTACTAACATCTGCCCCCAGACACCCCAGAAAGGGCAAATCTCTAATTAGATTTGCCCTTTCTGGCACTTTGCCCGTCTATTCCCATTGCCCTGTAGCGGTGGCGAATGGGTTAATAAGGGGTTAAAATGACCTTGCAATTGAAAGGTCACTTTAAGCCAGGTTAATAATTGAGAGCTGTCAATTAGACAACTATCAATTATTAATCCTATTGTATGAAAGAAAAATCAAACACACACACTTTAATAAAAAAGAAGTTTATGAAATAATCACACAGTTTTTGACCATATTTTATTTTCCTGCTAAAACCATTTCCTGTAATAAAAATAAAATAATAAAGCAAAATTATTCTTACCAATCCGATGTACAGTCAGGTCCCACGGTGTAATCCTTCAGAAAGGGTTAATGTTTACTGCAGGGACCGCAGCTAATGCTGCAGCCTCACAGTAAACCCCCAAATGAATGAGTTCCTCTCCTGGCTGACAGGAGAGGAAGTGGAAAGCTTAATTGATTGCTTTCCACTTTCACTTCAGGTCAGCCAGGGACACAATCAGTGACGTCAGAGGGAACTGGTTAACAAAAATAGGGGATCCCCTCGAAAAAAATTGGCGTGGGGTCCCCCCTATTTTTGTTAACCAGCCAGATGAAGCAGACCGCTGAGGCCTGGATTTTCAGGCTGTTAAGGAGCCAAGATCCATGGACCTTGCCAGGCTGATAATACCAGGCCACAGCAGTCTGCATATCTTGGCTGATTAACAAAAATAGGGGATCCCCTCGAAAAAAAATTGGCGTGGGGTCCCCCCTATTTTTGTTAACCAGCCAGATGAAGCAGACCGCTGAGGCCTGGTTTTTCAGGCTGGTAAGGATCCAATATCCATGGACCTTGCAAGCCTGATAATACCAGGCCACAGCAGTCTGCTTAGCTTGGCTGGTTAACAAAAATAGGGGATCCCCTCGAAAAAAAAACGGCGTAGGGGTCCCCCTATTTTTGTTAACCAGCCAAGTAAAATGCAGACTGCTGCGGCCTGGTATTAAAAGACTGTCAAGGCCCATGGATTTTGGCCCTCAACAGCCTGATAATACCAGGCTACAGCAGCCCCACATTTGGTGCATCAAAAGATGTGCCAATTGTGGCACTTTACCCGGCTCTTCCCACTTGCCCTGTAGCGGTGGCAAGGGGGTAATAAGGGGTTAATGTCACCGTTGATTGCACGGTGACAATAAGCCCGGTTAATAATGGAGAGGTGTCAATAAGACACCGATCCATTATTAATCCCAAAGTTATTAAATGCATAAAAAAAAGACAAAGCAAGAAAAAAGTATTTTAATGAAATAAAAGAGACAACACACTTTTCATTTCTTTTATTGTACTCTCATTCCTGCGACGCCATCGATCTCCTGTAAAAAAAGAAAAAAAAACAAACCAACAGTATACCACCTGTCCGACGCAGT
>JARQOD010000005.1:425904200-426005255 GCA_033576555.1 Oophaga sylvatica
ATATATTTGTTTCTTCATTTTGGTCTTATACTTAATGTTCTTCTGCTTTTGATCTTCTGCTTATTGTTCTTCGTCTCTTGTTCTGTATCTTGTAGTTTGTCTTAACCTTCTTTTCCTGTTGGGTGATGGTACAAAAGCCAATGGAAGTAACGAGGACCAGCTGACTGTGCGGGAACCCGGAGGGTCAGCAGAAGGAAAAGAGCCATGGCACAACCGAGACCAGCTGACGTTACTGGGACACGGTTACTAAGCAGGAGGTACCTGTGCTCCAAAGCACTACCAAGGACCAGCAGACGTTGCTGGAACTCGGATACGACATGGGACCTAGGCCAAAGGCACTGCGGAGAACCAGCTGACGGTACTGGAACCCGGATGGGTAGCAGAAGGTACAAGAGCCAATGAAAGTAACGAGACCACTGACTGTGCTTGAACCCGGAGGGTCAGCTGAAGGAAAAGAGCCAATGGCACAACCGAGGACCAGCTGACGTTACTGGGACACGGTTACTAAGCAGGAGGTACCTGTCTCCAAAGCACTACCAAGGACCAGCAGACGTTGCTGGAACTCGGATACACGGTACTAAGCAGGAGGTACCTGTGCCCAAAGCACTACCAAGGACCAGCAGACGTTCTGAAATCGGTAACCGACATGGAGGCACCTAGGCCAAAGGCACTGCGGAGAACCAGCTGACGGTACTGGAACCCGGATGGGTAGCAGAAGGTACCCATGGAAATTAAAGTTGAGCAGCAGGACTTTTTGCCGTTCACACAGCAGGGGAACAGCTGACATTACTGAACCCCAGTAACACAGGAGCAAGTGTAGACTGTGCTAACAGCACTTCCGAGAAACAACTGGCGGTGTTTGTAACCCAGGGATGAGAAGAGAACAGGGTGGAGGCAGCAGGACTTTTTGCCGTTCACACAGCAGGGGAACAGCTGACATTACTGAATCCCAGTAACACAGGAGCAAGTGTAGACTGTGCTAACAGCACTTCCGAGAAAAACTGGCGGTGTTGTAACCCAGGGATGAGAAGAAACAGGGTGGAGGCAGCAGGACTTTTTGCCGTTCACACAGCAGGGGAAAAGCTGACATTACTGAACCCCAGTAACACAGGAGCAAGTGTAGACTGTGCTAACAGCACTTCCGAGAAACAACTGGCGGTGTTGTAACCCAGGGATGAGAAGAGAACAGGGTGGAGGCAGCAGGACTTTTTGCCGTTCACACAGCAGGGGAACAGCTGACATTACTGAACCCCAGTAACACAGGAGCAAGTGTAGACTGTGCTAACAGCACTTCCGAGAAACAACTGGCGGTGTTGTAACCCAGGGATAGAAGAGAACAGGGTGGAGGCAGCGGACTTTTTGCCGTTCACACAGCAGGGGAACAGCTGACATTACTGAACCCAGTAACACAGGAGCAAGTGTAGACTGTGCTAACAGCACTTCCGAGAAACAACTGGCGGTGTTAACCCAGGGATGAGAAGAGAACAGGGTGGAGGCAGCAGGACTTTTTGCCGTTCACACAGCAGGGGAACAGCTGACATTACTGAACCCCAGTAACACGGGAGCAAGTGTTAACTGTGCTAACAGCACTTCCGAGAAACAACTGGCGGTGTTGTAACCCAGGGATGAGAAGAGAACAGGGTGGAGGCAGCAGGACTTTTTGCCGTTCACACAGCAGGGGAACAGCTGACATTACTGAAACCCCAGTAACTGGGAGCAAATGTTAACTGTGCTAACAGCACTTCCGAGAAACAACTGGCGGTGTTTGTAACCCAGGGATGAGAAGAGAACAGGGTGGAGGCAGCAGGACTTTTTGCCGTTCACACAGCAGGGGAACAGCTGACATTACTGAACCCCAGTAACACAGGAGCAAGTGTAGACTGTGCTAACAGCACTTCCGAGCAACAACTGGCGGTGTTGGAGCCCAGGGTCAAGGAGGATGTTTAAATACTAGATCAAGTATTTTCCTTGTTACGTGTCAATTAAAAATGTCTATACTCCAAACAAGAGAAATATAACCTTTAGTACCATAAGATGATGATTTTACTTTAAAAAATATATGTAAATTAATAATTGACAAACATAAACGCATACATTAACATGTTGAAAAGCAATGCAAACCACAATAAAAATCGGTTAAATAATCTGCTATACGGTTTTAAATAAAAGCATACAAGTACATATCAGAATCCATTAATGATGGATAAGTAACAGTATGTACACCATTTTCATTTGCTGAATAATATCACTAAAAAGTTTTTAAAAATATCTAAAATTTCCATCATGTAATACTGATAATATGTGCCAATCATTTATATTAACAAAAAAAACCTTTAAAAAGTGCATAGTGAAAACAGCTATTTATGCCTGACTGTGGACTTGCAAGCATGACAACGGATAGATAAGGTATATATAGATGAGACTGCATAGCCACAGATGGTGAATGGCGATGTAATACTGTACCTCAATAAAGTGTGCGTTACTACTACATCCTTTTTTGTTATATTGCTTTATAAAAGGGTACGTGCATGTATGCTTGCGCCTTTGTTTGGACGCACAGACTGGCTTCCTGCTGTGACGCGTTGGTATTGGAGCGTCTGTGCGTCTTATGACGCAGACTAACATTCACGGTGCGCATCGTTCATCATCGCAAGCGTACCGACAACACAAAGGCGTTGTCATGACTGCTTTACTCAGTAAACATGCACCTATGATGAAACATACACGCATGTGCCCTATTACATAACAAGCTACAAGAAAAATGCGTGTGAGGTGTGACACAGCTGTTTTGTTAAGGTACAGTATTATATCGACATTGTACAGGTGTCGCTATTCAGTCTGATAAATAGATATCATTCACCTATTCTATCAGTTGTCGTTCTTTCAGCACCACTTACAGGTATATTTTTGCTATTGTGACTATGCACTATTGACTTTACCAAGGTAATGCATGATTTTTGTTAGCGATTATCATGTTTACATGAAGGACCTTTATGATATGGGCTGTTAACTTTCTAATCAAATATGTATTTTTTAAAATGACACAAATATAAGTAATGTTGAAGAGGACTATTCCTACATGCATTGTTTGCACAATATTACAGGTGTACATCACGTCCCTTAATCAACATTGGATTATTATATTTACTTGTATGCTTTTATTTCAAAGGCAAGAACACTGAAGTATAACCTTCGCACTGCAGCAGTTGTCAAAGTTCAACCCACATTATGCACTTCCAACATTGCAGTATTTGAGTCATCATGATGTGAGTTGGATTGTCTAAGCTATGGAGTGACAAGGTTGACCATCAGTATCCTATAGCATAAGTAGGCTTTTGTGTTTGCATTTGTTTTCGACATGTGCATATCTGTAATAATATGTCACAATTATTTTGTTCAGATTTGTGACAAAGACAAATCATTTTATGGTTTGAAAGTTGACGTTTCAAATGTTTACAGCTTAGAAATCATGGTGTAGCCTCATATCTATGTGTAGCACTAGACACTTTGAGATGTCATGTTTTTTTCACCATGATTAGGTAGCTAGCAGTAATTTTTGCCGGACACACAGCAGGGGAACAGCAGGCGTTACTGAACCCCACAAACACATCAGCGATTGTTTTCATCTGTGCATCTAACACTTCTGAGCAGCAACTGGCGCTGTTGAAGCCCAGGGTCAAGGAGGGTGTAGGCAGAGGCCTAGTATGAGACGTTTGAAGTTGAAGTTGTAGTTAGCAGCAGTAATTTTTGCCAGACACACAGCAGGTGAACAGCAGGCGTTACTGAACCCCACAAACACATCAGCGATTGTTTTCATCTGTGCATCTAACACTTCTGAGCAGCAACTGGCGCTGTTGAAGCCCAGGGTCAAGGAGGGTGTAGGCAGAGGCCTAGTATGAGACTTTGAAGTTGAAGTTGTAGTTAGCAGCAGTAATTTTTGCCAGACACACAGCAGGGGAACAGCAGGCGTTACTGAACCCCACAAACACATCAGCGATTGTTTTCATCTGTGCATCTAACACTTCTGAGCAGCAACTGGCGCTGTTGAAGCCCAGGGTCAAGGAGGGTGTAGGCAGAGGCCTAGTATGAGACGTTTGAAGTTGAAGTTGTAGTTAGCAGCAGTAATTTTTGCCAGACACACAGCAGGGAACAGCAGGCGTTACTGAACCCCACAAACACATCAGCGATTGTTTTCATCTGTGCATCTAACACTTCTGAGCAGCAACTGGCGCTGTTGAAGCCTAGGGTCAAGGAGGGTGTAGGCAGAGGCCTAGTATGAGACGTTTGAAGTTGAAGTTGTAGTTAGCAGCAGTAATTTTTGCCAGACACACAGCAGGTGAACAGCAGGCGTTACTGAACCCCACAAACACATCAGCGATTGTTTTCATCTGTGCATCTAACACTTCTGAGCAGCAACTGGCGCTGTTGAAGCCCAGGGTCAAGGAGGGTGTAGGCAGAGGCCAGTATGAGACGTTTGAAGTTGAAGTTGTAGTTAGCAGCAGTAATTTTTGCCAGACACACAGCAGGGGAACAGCAGGCGTTACTGAACCCCACAAACACATCAGCGATTGTTTTCATCTGTGCATCTAACACTTCTGAGCAGCAACTGGCGCTGTTGAAGCCCAGGGTCAAGGAGGGTGTAGGCAGAGGCCTAGTATGAGACGTTTGAAGTTGAAGTTGTAGTTAGCAGCAGTAATTTTGCCAGACACACAGCAAGGGAACAGCAGGCGTTACTGAACCCCACAAACACATCAGCGATTGTTTTCATCTGTGCATCTAACACTTCTGAGCAGCAACTGGCGCTGTTGAAGCCCAGGGTCAAGGAGGGTGTAGGCACAAAATATTGAGTTATTGCCTTGTTACGTGGCCATTGCAAATGTATGTACTTCAAACAAGAATAAATGAAGTTTTACTACGACAATAAAATGATGAATTTCAATTACAAGAATAGAAAAATATTTATACTTGACAGTCCTCTGTGGTTGATAACGTTTAATGGCTAACTGAAAATATGGTAACAAATTCAAAGCTTTCGAGACTACTCAGGTGTCTTCATCAGGCTAAGAGTAAAGCCAAAAATGAAGAATCACATATTTCTACACACAACAGGACACAGGAATAGCTAAGACAAGTGAGGGAGGGACAAGTGAGGGGAGACCGGCAACAAAAAGGAGAACAAGGATGAATTATCAGCGCCACACAATCACAGATAAATTAATGAATTTACCTGTGGCAAAAGACTTTTGTATGCCCGGTCATAGCATGATGGATATGGAATTACTGGTATTAAAATATAACTTCAAATATGAGAAACGTACAAGGTTTCAGAATATAAGCTCATCATGACCTTTGACACTGTTAGTGATGGAATGAATAGATCACATGGATTTATGTCATTCTATATCAATTAAGGAATCTGCGTCTATGCCCTTCCAGGGTCATGAAAACCAAAAAAAGACGCCAATGAGAGGGCAATCAAACTTTCTATCCTTATCTAGGAACTGTTCCAATATTTATGTTCATCCCTGTGAGATAATGACAGTTCTGATACACGTCACTTACTTGTCTTACCTATTGCACTATTCCTGTGTCCTGTTGTGTATAGAAATATGTGATGCTTAATTTTTTTATTTAGTCTTTGCCTGATGAAGAGACGTGAGTAGCCTTGAAAGCTTGCAATTTGTTTCCATCTTTTCAGTTATCCATTAAAAGGTATCAACCACTGCTGACTCTGAAGTCTAAATATTTTTCTATCTACTGGCTAACACGGTACAAAGATACACATGTTTTCTAATTTCAAGAAGGAAAAATAAAGAAACTACAAATATAAACGCATATATGCACATGCCAAAAATAAATGGAACAACACAACACCCAAAAAATTGGTAACAAAATATAGTGTTGTAAATTTAAGAATAAAAGTCAATTTTTTTTTTTATGAATAATGCTTAAGGAACGCTATTTTAAACCATAACATAGTGAAGACAATGGATTTTGTAATAGTCACTCATCATCATCATCGCAAATTTTATGTGACAGTCACAGACATTTCAATTATTTAAGTTCATAAAATCGTAACTTTCTATAGCATGTATGACATGTCCAGCATGGACTCATCAATGTGATTGATGACACAATAATGTACGATAAAAAATAACCATTTAAAAAACATTAGGCATTGTTTGTCACAATTTAAGTGTGTGCCTGCAAGTGTAGGTGAAACAAAGGCTACGGATAGCAAAGGTATATTCTATGTCTGTATCAGACAGTGGACAGCCTCTGATGGGTAATGCCGATGTTATACTGTACGTCAATAAAGTCTGCGGCTGAAATCATGCATTTTTTGCTTGTAGAGTGTTGAAGAGGGTAAAAGAATGTCTGGTTGCGCAAAGCTTTATCCGTCAACACTACCTTCCTACTGTCACGCGTAGGGTAGGGTAGCGTGTGGCAATTAGCTGACTATAAAATGTGAGGTTAGGCTGCGTTATTGCGCACTAGGGACGCAAAAAAAAATACAGCAGTAATAATTTAATGTGTAATACTCCACCTATGACAAACAAAAAAATTACGTTCCCTCTTTAACAATGTACAAGACTAACAAGCCTAATGGTTGACGCTGACTTAATTGAGATACAGTATTACATCAACATTGTCCATGAGTAACTATGCACTGTGATACCTATATACCAGTATTAATTTATATCTCTTGTGGTTGTTTCAACAGCACTTGCAGGTATAACTACCTATTGTCAGTATGCATGATGCACTTTCTAGATGTAATAATTTATTATTGGACATTATTACCATGTTTACATGCTGGCCATTTCATATATGGTGTTTGAAGTTACAGTTGGCATCAGTATGTGTATTTTATAATGTCTGTCATAAATAAAACTCGTGATGATGATGATGAGGATTTAATGATTCGTACATCCATTGACTGCATTATCTTACAGGTACAGATAAAGTTCCTTAAAAAGCATTAATTCATAAGTATGAAATGTACTTTTATGCATTAATTTCAAAATGTGAAGAGTAGACTATGTTTTATTTTTTGTTACCATTTCTAATAGACATGTGCAGATATGTGCTGTGATGACAAATTATTATTTGTCCATATTTGTCATAAAAATTTATCATTCTAGGCCTGCAAAACTTCACAATTTCATGTTTTCAGCATAACAAGCAGGGTGACGGCTCTTCCCTATTTGGAGCATGTTGGTCATGTGTTTTTCTGTCCATGTGTCGGGAACAGGAGACTTCTTGCCGTTCACACAGCAGGGGAAACGCTGGCGTTACTGAACCCCACTAACAGTAGAGCTTGTGTTTTGTTCTGTGGACACGACACTTCTGAGCAGCAACTGGCAGTGTTGGAGCCCAGGGAGTAGAGTTCAGGTGGTAGAAAGGTGAACATAACAGGAGACATGGATAACGTTGCAAACCAGTTATTTAATCTGAAAACGGACAGACAAATTCTGGCGAGATCCATGCCTTGTTCATTTTCAGAAAAGTAAGCCGGTCTACATTATCGGAGGATAGTCGCATGCGACGGTCTGTTAGTACACCACCTGCAGCACTAAAGACGCGCTCCGATAATACACTGGCAGCAGGGCAAGCCAGCACCTCCAATGCATACTGGCTAAGCTCTGGCCATGTATCCAGCTTAGAGACCCAAAACTTGAATGGGGAAGAGCCATCTGGGAGTACACTGAGAGGCAAAGCCAAGTAGTCTGTCACCATCTGACGGATACGTTGCCTCCCGCTGACTGGAGCCCTCTCGGATGGTGTAGACATTTGTGGCGCTGCCACAAAACTTTGCCACATTTTTAACATACTGGTCTTTCCCTGTGCAGAGGCACTGCGTGTGCTCCTCTTGTTGCAGAGCTCTCTACACTGCCTCGACGCACAGAGCTGCTTTGTAAAGCAGTAGCAGCAGCAGTGCTCTCGGCAGTAAGGTAGAACATTAGGGATTGCACCAGTGTGTCTTGGTACTCCCGCATTTTACGCTCCCGGTTCAACGGTGTGATGAGGCTTTTGACGTTGTCCCGGTAGCGAGGGTCTAGGAGGGTGTACACCCAATAATCAGACGTCGTGAGAATGTGGGCGATGCGGCGGTCGTTTCTTAGGCACTGCAGCATGAAATCAACCATGTGCTGCAGACTCCCAACTGGCAAAGAAACGCTGTCCTCTGCAAGAGGCGTCATCTCTGCCTGCTCTGCATCACCCCACCCTCGCTCTACATACTGACTAGAGCGTTGTGTACCTCCCTCTGGAGCGATGTCTTCCTCCTCCATTGACTCCTCCTCCTCATCCTCCTCACAAAGTGAGCCCTGCCCAGCCCTTTGTGAGGAACCACGTTGCGCTGACTTTCCAGAAGGTGATGGAATTTGTGACTCCTCATCCTCCACCTCTTCCAAAACCTCATCCCTTATTGCTTGCAGTGTTTTTTGAAGCAGGCAGATAAGGGGGACAGTCAGGCTGACTAGTGCATCATCTGCACTCGCCATCCGCGTTGACTCATCAAACGCACGCAAAACGTGGCACATGTCCTTCATAGTGGCCCACTCATTAATGGTGAAGTGTGGACGGCGCAAATTGCGTGTTGATTGCGCCTGATGCAGCTGATACTCCATAACTGCTGGCTGCTGCTCACACAACCGCTCCAACATATGTAACGTTGAATTCCACCTGGTGGATACGTCACATATGATGCGATGTTCAGGAAGGCGCAATCTGCGTTGCAGAGCTGCAATGCGCGATCTGGCCATGCTGGAACGTCGCAAGTGAGCGCACTCTAGGCGGACCTTGTGCAGCAGTGCATCAAGATCCGGATAGTCCCTCAAAAAACTCTGCACGACCAAGTTGAGCACATGTGCCAGACATGGTATGTGAGTGAGTTTGCCAAGGCCAGAGCTGCCACCAGATTTCGGCCATTGTCACACACTACCAAGCCTGGCTGGAGATTCGCTGGCAAAAACCACACGTCGCTCTCCTGCTTGATGGCATTCCAGACCTCCTGCGCTGTGTGGCTTCGATTCCCCATGGGAATTAATTTCAGAACGGCCTGTTGCCGTTTGGCCACGGCTGTGCTCATATCGGTCGCATCAGGTAAGCGTCCACGGGTCCATGTGGAGGTAGACCGTGACGGCTCCTGCAGCGATGATTCTGAGGAACTGGAGTAGGAGGAGGAGTCAATGTGGACAGACTTGATTCCGGCAATCCTTGGAGTTGGCAGAACACGTACAGCGCCACTCGCAAGATCTGTACCCGGCTCCACAACATTCACCCAATGGGCAGTGAGTGAAAGGTATCGTCCCTGGCCATGGGTACTGGTCCACGCATCGGTGGTCAGGTGGACCTTGCTACTGACGGCGTTTAGTAGCGCATGTTTAATTTTTCCCTCAACATGCTTTTGCAGACCAGGGACGGCTTGCCTGCTGAAATAAAATCGGCTGGGCACATTGTATTGTGGGACTGCCAATGACATTAAGTCACGGAAACTGTCAGTCTCCACCAGCCTGAATGACAGCATTTCAAGGGACAGGAGTTTTGCAATGCCAGCATTCAGAGCCTGTGCTCGTGGATGGTTTGCCGAGTATGGCCGTCTTTTATCCCATGCCTGTGCTACCGATGGCTGTTTTGTGGCCTTGGTGTGTGAGGATGACAGGGAACTTGCAGCTGTGGGTGGAATAACACTGTGTCTCTGGACAACAGTGACAGAGGTTCTTCCATGGCGATCCTGTGAGGAAGCCGAAACAGCTGTGTGTGAACTGGAGGAAGAGGCTCCAACACGAGCTGAAGATGTAGGTGCTGCTGTAGGTTGGCCTACATCTCCAGTGTGTCTTTGTAACTCAACAAAGTGCTTTGACCGCACATGTTTCCACATATTTGTTGTATTAAGGTTACTGACACTTTTACCTCTTTTAATTTTTTGATTACACAGCTTGCATTTGACATAGCAAATATCATCTGCAACTGTATCAAAAAAGGACCACGCAGAGCAAGTCCTGGGAGCGCCCAGTTTGGCTGTTGGAAGAGAACTGCTCCAAACGGGTGCCAAACTGGAGGCTACAGGCAACCGAGTCTGCAGCCTACCTCTCCCTACTGTTTGGACCGTTGGGGCAATCTCTTCCTCAGAGCTGCTCCCACCACCTTCCTGTTCCTCACGCCATGTTGGGTCTTGGACCTCATCATCTCCACCACTACCCTCTTCCAACACCTGCTGTTGTTGGGTGGTCTGGCCAGCACCATGCTCAACAGAAACTGGCAACTGAGTCTCATCATCATCAGATGCGTTCTACGGTGTGCTGACCATCGGCACTGGCTCACCCGCCTCTTCAGATTCAGAGAGACACAGCTGTTGCGCATCACTGCATACTGCCTCTTCTTCACATTCCAGAATGCTGCTTGGCTGGGCCCCTGTTTGCAAGCCAACAGATTCTGAGAACAGAAGCAGAGACTCAGCTGGCTCCTGTACAGAGCTCTCTGACTGCCTGGGCAATTTGGCAGGCGGTGAAGAGACTGATGGTTGTTCAACAGTGCTGTGTTCCTGAGAGGAGGTGGAAGCTATTGAAGTCGATGCATTGGCTGCCATCCAACCAACAACGGCTTCAATTTGTTCTTCACGCAGCAGGGGGGTACGCTGAGCTGCTACAAAAGTGCGCATAAAGGAACGCTCACGGGGAAAACTGGTGGATGCTGTGTCACTGGGTGCGGCAGCAGCCACAGAATCCCCACGTCCTCTCCCTGCTGCAAATCCACGGCCACGACCACGACCACGTGCCTTACTCACTGACTTCTTCATCTTGGTAGATTGATAAAGAAAGTCAGAAAAGTTATAAGGCCTAAGTGTGGTTATTCCTCACAGACTACAGTGAACCCTGCAGACAACTGTTCAGTATCTGTGAAAGGCCCCTTTGTGTACTTCTATAGTGTTTGCAACCAATGTATTGTATACGGATGGAAGCGCGTCACACTAATAGATTAGATTTTTTTCCACTAAAATGGAGCAGCACCAATTAGAGAAAAATGTGAAGGATGAGGCAGTGACACACGCTCAGCAGACTACAACCGGCAGTGGTTGAAGAACTAACTGGAGCGTAATCTGCACTCAAAAAATGAAAAGCTCACAGACTACAGTGAACACTGAAACACAACTGTTCAGTAGCTGTTAAAGGCCCCTTTGTGTACTTCTATAGTGTTTGCAACCAATGTATTGTATACGGATGGAAGCGCGTCACACTAATAGATTAGATTTTTTTCCACTAAAATGGAGCAGCACCAATTAGAGAAAAATGTGAAGGATGAGGCAGTGACACACGCTCAGCAGACTACAACCGGCAGTGGTTGAAGAACTAACTGGAGCGTAATCTGCACTCAAAAAATGAAAAGCTCACAGACTACAGTGAACACTGAAACACAACTGTTCAGTAGCTGTTAAAGGCCCCTTTGTGTACTTCTATAGTGTTTGCAACCAATGTATTGTATACGGATGGAAGCGCGTCACACTAATAGATTAGATTTTTTTCCACTAAAATGGAGCAGCACCAATTAGAGAAAAATGTGAAGGATGAGGCAGTGACACACGCTCAGCAGACTACAACCGGCAGTGGTTGAAGAACTAACTGGAGCGTAATCTGCACTCAAAAAATGAAAAGCTCACAGACTACAGTGAACACTGAAACACAACTGTTCAGTAGCTGTTAAAGGCCCCTTTGTGTACTTCTATAGTGTTTGCAACCAATGTATTGTATACGGATGGAAGCGCGTCACACTAATAGATTAGATTTTTTTCCACTAAAATGGAGCAGCACCAATTAGAGAAAAATGTGAAGGATGAGGCAGTGACACACGCTCAGCAGACTACAACCGGCAGTGGTTGAAGAACTAACTGGAGCGTAATCTGCACTCAAAAAATGAAAAGCTCACAGACTACAGTGAACACTGAAACACAACTGTTCAGTAGCTGTTAAAGGCCCCTTTGTGTACTTCTATAGTGTTTGCAACCAATGTATTGTATACGGATGGAAGCGCGTCACACTAATAGATTAGATTTTTTTCCACTAAAATGGAGCAGCACCAATTAGAGAAAAATGTGAAGGATGAGGCAGTGACACACGCTCAGCAGACTACAACCGGCAGTGGTTGAAGAACTAACTGGAGCGTAATCTGCACTCAAAAAATGAAAAGCTCACAGACTACAGTGAACACTGAAACACAACTGTTCAGTAGCTGTTAAAGGCCCCTTTGTGTACTTCTATAGTGTTTGCAACCAATGTATTGTATACGGATGGAAGCGCGTCACACTAATAGATTAGATTTTTTTCCACTAAAATGGAGCAGCACCAATTAGAGAAAAATGTGAAGGATGAGGCAGTGACACACGCTCAGCAGACTACAACCGGCAGTGGTTGAAGAACTAACTGGAGCCTAATCTGCACTCAAAAAATGAAAAGCTCACAGACTACAGTAAACCCTGCAGACAACTGTTCAGTAGCTGTGAAAGGCTCCTTTCTGTACTTCTATAGTGTTTGCAACCAATGTATTGTATACGGATGGAAGCACGTCACACTAATAGATTTGATTTTTTTCTAATATAATGGAGCTGCACCAATTCCACAAAATAAAATAAAAAAAAAAAAAGAGTCAGTGACACGTGCAGATGCCTACAAACAGCGGTGGATGCAGAGCAAACTGCAGCGTCACCTGCACTGTCACACACACACCTTGCACAGAGCTGTTAAAACAACACTGGCAAAATGAAGCTTTACACAGCGGTTGGTAAACTAGCCTGCCTCAAGCACAGTAGTACACAAAATCGCAATATCTAACTGTCCCTCAGAGTGAGCAGAGTAGCGTTCCGTCCCTAACTGAGTTCACAGCACAGTGACGCTAAAATGGCTGCGGCGCCTTTTATAGTGCATTCTGACATCATTTCAGCAGCCAATCACAGCCATGCCATTAGTTAAGATGACCGCAGCATTACAGGATGTGCCCACACTTCATAAGATTCATCATTGGCTGACTAACATCACATTGCCTCTCAAAGAATTATGGGAACTTCCGATTCCGGTATACGATATTGAAAAAGTATCGGAATTAAGTATCGGAATTCCGATAACGCGAATATCGGCCGATACCCGATACTTGCGGTATCGGAATGCTCAACACTAGTTTTGAATGAATGTATTCAATTTTTTTAGATTGATAAAAGTTCTAAATGAGCCGTCCAGTTTAGAAACCAGGAAGAGAGGGGAGTAAAATCCCCTTCCTTCCTGCTCTCCGGGTACACGGACCAATACGTTTTTAATTACCAGGCTCCGAATCTCATTTTCAAGGGCTTGTTATTGTACTGGGCAGCTGAGGTATGTTATAATGAATGAATTATGGGGAACATGATGGAATTTTATTTTTAATCCATGTTCAATTATATCCAGGACCCATAAATTGGCAGAAATTTTACCCCATTCCTGGAAGAAGAATCTCAGTCTTCCCCCCTACTGGAGGAACTGGTTGTTCATCATCTGTCCTTACAGAAGGTAGGTCCTCTAAACATAGCACCTTTGTTTTTCCCTTCCTTTGTCGGCCAGCGGTTTTGGTTTTCGGTCGATCTTCCTCTACCAAATGATCGTCTCCTAAACGCCCTCCTATAAGATGGAAGAGGGGGGTTAGGGAAGGCCTTTTTTCTCTCTATGGCCTTTGTGAAGATGTCGTCCAAGGTCTTTCCAAACAAAAACTCACCATTGCAGGGAATAGCACAGAGTTTTGCCTTGGACTGTGTCCCCTCTCCAGCTTTTGAGCCAGCTTTTCAGCGTTGCTGAATAGACCTGTTGTTCTGGCCGCCTGGCGCAGTGAATCAGCCGAAGCGTCGGCTATAAAAGCGGCCGCTCCTCGGATTAGGGGAATGGCGGCTCATACTCTGTCTCTAGAAATCTTCTGCTCTGTCTGCTGGTCGAGCTGATCGATCCAAACCAGCATAGAACGGTCCGTACAAGTACTGGCTATTGCTGGCTTAAACGTGCCTGCAGCTGCTTCCCACGCTCTTTTTTTTATAATTCTTTATTTAAAGACTCATAACGAAATCCAGGTTAACATAATAGTTGGAATCAGACAAGTAGACGAATGCAAACAGTACAACTTAACACCCAACCAAGGCGATCGTCCACGAGTCATTATCATCTGGAGACCCGGAAGTAGAGGTCAATGACCTGACAGAAGGGTCTTCCATTTTTTAACTTTTAACAAACAGTATAACAAAGAGGAAAAAGAGAGGAGAAGAAAAAAAAAAAAATTTAAAGGGAAGAAACGAGGGGGTAAGGGGAAGGAGTGCCCACCAGGCCAAGCCCACCACTCAGACTATAGTTTCAGTTAACTACAGAGGAGGGGTTTGCCTCAACCATTAGATCACAATACTCACTAGAACTTCGAAAGTCCATCCATCCAAGCCAAGTAGCCCAAAACTTTGGATATGAGTCGTATATGGATGAGGTGAGGTCCTCCATATACATAATTTCATTGACTTTTGCAATCCACTGAGATATGGTGGGAGGAGCGGGAGTCTTCCATCTCTCTGGGATGCAAGCCCTCGCTGCCATGATCAAAAATTTCAATAGAGAAGATTTATAGATCCGGAGAGGGATTTCATTATGCTGGAGTAGTATCAGAGCTGGAGTCAATTCTTCGGAACAGCCTGTAACCCGACAAATAATTTCCCACACCCTTGTCCAAAATGATTGCAATACCTCACATTGCCAAAAAATATGAAAAATTGTGCCCTATGCTCTTCCACACCTCCAGCAATTGGGGTCAGTCTCCGGAAATATGGTGTGCAGCCTCGAGGGCACTCTGTACCACCTGGACAGAATCTTATAGCCAGCCTCCTGGTACCTAGAGCTAATCGACGCACAGTGTACAAGGGAAAAAATTCGAGTTCTCTGATCTTCCGTAAAAGTAATATTTAAATCTCTCTCCCACTGCTCAAGGAAAGAAGGGGGCGACCGGCTTCGGCGGTCCATCAACATAGAGTAGGTTTTAGCTAAGGTGTGTCTGATTGGGCCCGGGCTATTACATAAAAGCTCAAATTGGGTTTTGGGTCTTCTAAATGAGCTTTTAGGGGGAAGGCTGCTGAAAAAGTGGATAAGTTGCAAACACCTCCAACGGCCCAGGGGTATTGGATCCGTTTTGGCGGTAAGGTCATTCAGAGAAGGCCAGGAGGTTCCCTCACCCCAGTTTTCTACTCTGTCCATCCCTGAGTCCATCCACAGACGAAAAATGGGGTCCGAGCGGCTAGGGACAAATTTAGGATGACTCAACACTAGTGTTGAGCATTCCGATACCGCAAGTATCGGGTATCGGCCGATATTCGCTGTATCGGAATTCCGATACTTAGTTCCGATATTTTTCATATATCGTATACCGGAATCAGAAGTTCCCATAATTCTTTGAGAGGCACTGTGATTTTAGTCAGCCAATGAGGAATCCTACGAAGTGTGGGCACATCCTGTACTGCTGCGGTCATGTTAACTAATGGCATGGCTGTGATTGGCTGCTGAAATGATGTCAGAATGCACTATAAAAGGCACCGCCGCCATTTTAGCGTCACTGTGCTGTGAACTCAGGGACAGAACGCTGCTCTGCTGACTCTGAGGGACAGTTAGAGATTGCGATTTTGTGTACTGTGCTTTAGGCAGGCTAGTTTACCAACCGCTGTGTAAAGCTTCCTTTTGCCTTGCAGTGTTGTTTTAACAGCTCTGTGCAAGGTGTGTGTGTGAGAGTGCAGGTGACGCTGCAGTTTGCTCTGCATCCACCGCTGTTTGTAGGCATCTGCACGTGTCACTCACTGACTCTTTTTTTTATTTTATTTTGTGGAATTGGTGCAGCTCCATTCAATTGAAATTAACAGTGATCTATTAGTGTGACGCGCTTCCATCCGTATACAATACATTGGTTGCAAACACTATAGAAGTACAGAAAGGAGCCTTTCACAGATAGTGAACAGTTGTGTGCAGTGTTCACTGTAGTCTGTGAGGTTTTCATTTTTTGAGTGCAGATCACGCTCCAGTTAGTTCTTCAACCACTGCAGGTTGTAGTCTGCTGAGCGTGTGTCACTGCCTCATCCTTCACATTTTTCTCTAATTGGTGCTGCTCCATTCTATTTTAAAAAAAATATAATCTATTATTGTGACGCGCTTCCATCCGTATACAATACATTGGTTGCAAACACTATAGAAGTACAGAAAGGAGCCTTTCACAGATAGTGAACAGTTGTGTGCAGTGTTCACTGTAGTCTGTCAGGTTTTCATTTTTTGAGTGCAGATCACGCTCCAGTTAGTTCTTCAACCACTGCTGGTTGTAGTCTGCTGAGCGTGTGTCACTGCCTCATCCTTCACATTTTTCTCTAATTGGTGCTGCTCCATTCTATTTTAAAAAAATATAATCTATTAGTGTGACGCGCTTCCATCCGTATACAATACATTGGTTGCAAACACTATAGAAGTACACAAAGGGGCCTTTTACAGCTACTGAACAGTTGTCTGCAGTGTTCACTGTAGTCTGTGAGCTTTTCATTTTTTGAGTACAGATTACGCTCCAGTTAGTTCTTCAACCACTGCTGGTTGTAGTCTACTGAGCGTGTGTCACTGCCTCATCCTTCACATTTTTCTCTAATTGGTGCTGCTCCATTCTATTTAAAAAAATATAATCTATTAGTGTGACGCGCTTCCATCCGTATACAATACATTGGTTGCAAACACTATAGAAGTACACAAAGGGGCATTTTACAGCTACTGAACAGTGGTCTGCAGTGTTCACTGTAGTCTGTGAGCTTTTCATTTTTTGAGTGCAGATTACGCTCCAGTTAGTTCTTCAACCACTGCTGGTTGTAGTCTGCTGAGCGTGTGTCACTGCCTCATCCTTCACATTTTTCTCTAATTGGTGCTGCTCCATTCTATTTTAAAAAAATATAATCTATTAGTGTGACGCGCTTCCATCCGTATACAATACATTGGTTGCAAACACTATAGAAGTACACAAAGGGGCCTTTTACAGCTACTGAACAGTTGTCTGCAGTCTTCACTGTAGTCTGTGAGCTTTTCATTTTTTGAGTGCAGATTACGCTCCAGTTAGTTCTTCAACCACTGCTGGTTGTAGTCTGCTGAGCGTGTGTCACTGTGTTAGGGTCTGCGGAACGCACCTAATAGATATAATAGAGAGGTGCGTTCGCAGCCAGGGGTCCACCGTGCAGGCGAAGCCCGCTGCTAATAAGATGGCGAAAGTAGCGAACTCTGTTATCCCGCAGAGTCGCAAAAATAAACGGCGTAGCGCGTTGTGGCAGTAAGTGCGAACTCTGTTAATCCCAGAGCCGCTAACGGGATGCCACAGCGCTATATGGCGATAGGTGCGAACTCACTTAACTTCAGTGAGCCGCAAAGTAAAACGCTAGGGCGCTGTCTAGCGTCAAAAGCGAACCCTGTTACGTCACAGAGCCGCTGAGAAAAAGTACCGTGTCCTGTCAGGCTCTCAGGTACACGGATAATTGCTAAGCGAGCATAATACGTGGTCATGCGCTAATGTCCTCGCGGGAGTCACCCGCAATCTATGGCGTCTGAACGCCAGACCCTGAATACGGCAATCAAACTCCTCACCGGTTATGCCGGTAATCTAGGGCATCTAGGAAACCGACCCTGACCAGCTAGCACACCAAACTCCTCACCGATTAAGTCGGTATTCTAGTGGCTTATTTCAGCCGGGTCCCTAACCACACACACGCATGACCACACTGGCGCATAGCATACAATGGTTGATATTAGCGCATGGCGGCCCAGCCATGCTACCCTTTTATAGCAACAGCTACAGGACCTTCCAGGAACAAGGACCAATGAGAAACCTGTTCCAGAAGACTCGTAGTAACAGGACCTTCCTGGCGGGCCAATAGGAGCTGCTGCAGTACCTGAGCATGTGACCCCTGATCTCCAATGAGAGATCTCACTCTGGGCATGCTCAGAAGGGAAAATGCAGTACTTTGTCCCAAAGACGTCTGCTCCAGCATTGGCTATAATAGCAGATCCAGGAAAGGCAGCAACAAGTCACTGCCCAGTAGTGGAGTGGGCAAGATGCCTGGACTGACGCCTCTGCTGAGCAGGCTCCACTGCGGCCGGAGATGAATGGGAGACCGCAGCGGGACGGGTTCGAGACTCCCCTTGTGCAGCAGCGGGAAATCGAACCCTAACATTACCCCCCCTCCTAGGGCCCCCCCTTCTCTGGGCCTCGCTGCGCTCAAAGGCAGCGATGAGCTGCGGAGCGTGAACATGCTCGGCAGGCTCCCAGGATCTATCCTCAGGCCCATAACCCCTCCAATCCACCAAATAAATTTTTTTGCCTCGTACCACCTTGCACCCAACAATGGCGTTCACCTCATGATCGTCGGTAGATGAACCCGACGTCCCAGCAGATGACTCGGAAAACCGGGAAATGGCCACGGGTTTCAAGAGGGACACGTGAAAGGTGTCAGTGATACCAAGGCGAGGCGGAAGGGCTAGGCGGTAAACTACCTGGTTCACCTGCTCAAGAACTTTAAAGGGGCCCAAAAAGCGAGGTGCCAACTCGGTGGACTCTACCCGTAGCCTGATGTTTCGGGCAGAAAGCCACACTAGGTCACCCGGAGCAAACGTAGGAGCGGGGCGCCGATGGGCATCGGCCGAAGACCTCATCCTCTCTTTGGAGGCCTGAATGGCATCCTGAGTGCGGTCCCAAATGTCCCGTGCCTCCACAGCCCAGTCTGTCACCCTGGAATCGGCGGAAGACACGGGCAAAGGCACTGGTACCCGCGGATGCTGACCGTAGTTCAGTAGGAATGGGGTCTGTCCGGTGGAGTCAGCCACAGCATTATTTAGAGCAAACTCAGCCCACGGTAGCAAGGATGCCCAGTCATCCTGCCTGGCAGAGACAAAATGTCGCAAGTATGTGACTAAGGTCTGGTTGGCCCTCTCTACCAACCCATTCGTCTCGGGATGGTATGCAGAGGAGAGATTCAACTCAATGCTGAGTAAACGACACAGCTCTCTCCAGAACCGAGACGCAAACTGGGGACCTCGATCACTAACAATTTTGTCTGGCATACCGTGTAGGCGGAAAATATGCCTAATGAATAATGCTGCCAAGGCCCGTGCAGATGGTAACCGTGGTAACGGCACCAAGTGCACCATTTTGGAGAAGTGGTCGGTTATCACCCAGATGATGGTGCAGCCCCGAGACTTGGGTAAGCCAACCACAAAATCCATCCCGACCATCTCCCAGGGCCTGTCTGCCACCGGTAAAGGAAAGAGTAACCCAGCTGGCCGTTGTCGAGGGGACTTATTCTTGCCGCAGGAGACGCATGCCTGAACGTATTCCCTGACGTCACGGACCAAATGTGGCCACCAGTATGTCCTCGCCAGCAACTCAGATGTCCTCTTTGCCCCAAAATGTCCACCCACCCTGGACGAGTGTGCCCAAGAGAGAACTTCCGGTGGCAAATTGATGGGCACAAAAGTCTTGCCCGGAGGCACAGACTCAAGCGAAACCGGGGCCACAGTTCTTAGGCTCTCTGTGGGTACAATCAGCCGAGGCTCCTCCTCCACCTCCTCAGAGGACACCACGGAGCGAGACAGAGCATCAGCACGAATGTTCTTCTCCCCTGAGAGAAAATGGAGGGTGAAATGGAATCGGGAGAAGAACAGGGACCATCTGGCCTGATGGGAATTTAGCCGCTGGGCGGTCTGTAAATAGACCAAATTTTTGTGGTCAGTGAACACTTGGAAGGGAAAGCGAGCCCCCTCCAGGAGATGTCTCCACTCAGAAAAGTCCAACTTCATGGCTAGCAACTCCCTATCCCCAATGGAATAATTCCTCTCCGCAGGTGTGAAGGTCTTGGAGAAGAATAAGCAAGGATGTTTACGACCTTGAGCATCCTTTTGAAAAAGGACTGCTCCAGCACCAACGGACGAGGCATCTACCTCCAATATAAAAGGCTTATCAACCTCGGGACGATGTAGGATAGGAGCGCTAGCAAAATGGGACTTGATTGAAGTAAAGGCCTTGGAGACCTCCTCTGACCACAATTTGGGATTGGCTCCTTTCTTGGTGAGGGCTACCAAGGGAGCAACCAAAGTAGAGAAGTGGGGAATGAATTGGCGATAGTAATTAATGAACCCCATAAAGCGCTGCACCGCTTTAAGAGAGTGGGGTTCTTGCCAATCCATTACAGCCTGTAGTTTGGCAGGATCCATAGCCAATCCCTGAGTGGAGATGATATAGCCCAGGAATGGCAAAGACTCCTGCTCAAACACACACTTCTCCAACTTCGCATATAAGGAATTTGCCCGCAAGAGGTCGAAGACCCTGCAAACATCTCTCCAGTGGGTGTCCATATCTGGAGAAAAGATGAGAATGTCATCCAGATAGACTACCACAGAGGTGGCAAGCATGTCCCGGAAGATGTCATTTACGAAATCTTGGAAGACAGCTGGAGCATTACAGAGCCCGAAGGACATCACAAGATATTCGTAATGTCCATCTCTGGTATTGAACGCCGTCTTCCATTCGTCCCCCTCACGGATGCGGATCAGGTTATAGGCACCACGAAGATCCAGCTTAGTAAATACCCTTGCTCCCCGGAGCCTATCAAAGAGCTCAGATATTAGGGGCAAAGGATATTTGTTCTTAACGGTAATGGCGTTAAGACCCCTATAGTCTATACACGGTCGTAATTCTCCATTCTTCTTCTGCACAAAGAAAAATCCTGCCCCTGCTGGTGACACTGACTTCCTAATAAACCCTCTGGCCAGATTTTCCTGGATGTATTGTGACATGGCCTCCGTCTCAGGAAGAGAGAGAGGATACACTCTTCCCCGAGGGGGCTCCGTTCCAGGCAAGAGGTCTATAGGACAGTCATAAGGGCGATGAGGCGGCAGAGTCTCCGCTGCCTTTTTGGAGAATACGTCTGCGTATGACCGATAAACCTTGGGAAGGGAATCAAGATCTATGGGTATCTCCGTTGTGGAAACCTGAACGTCCTCTCTGAGACATTTGTCTGTGCAATGATCACCCCAACCCAGTATTCTCCAGAGGACCACTCAATATGGGGAGAGTGGTGGCGAAGCCAGGGTAATCCCAACAAAACCTCATCTATTCCCTCAGGAAGAACAAAAAGGGATATATTCTCCTGATGTGAAGGAGACATAGACAGAGGTAGAGTGACAGTCTGGTGGGTGATTTGTGAGGGCAGGATTGCTCCATTCAACACTCTCACCGATATTGGCTCGGCGAGCGTCACCAGCGGTATGGAATGGCGAGAGGCAAAGGAGGAGGACATAAAATTCCCCTCTGCCCCAGAGTCCACACAAAGCTTGGCGGGAAGGGTGGATGAACCTAGAGAGATTAACCCTTTAAAGAGCATCTTCGGAGCAAAATCCCTCGCGTCTAATGACCCTGCACCCATGGTCACGGAACATGACCGTTTACTTATTCGCTGGGGACATCGGTTGGCATAATGTCCTGACTGCTGACACACTCTACAGACCACGGATACTCGAGTGGTCCGAGACTTAGATCCCACTCGAGTATTCTCCACGGTCTCTGGGGAGTCAGACGCCCGAACGGGAAATTCCAGAGGTTTGGCAAAGGTGGGAGCCAGCCGAAACCTCTGCCTACACTGGGTCCGCTCTAACCTCCGCTCGTGAAAACGGAGGTCGATGCGGGTAGATATAGAAATGAGTTTCTCCAGTGTGGCAGGAATCTCCCTGGTAGCCAAAGCGTCCTTTACATGGTCTGCCAGTCCTCTCCAGAACACTGGAATAAGAACTTTATCTGGCCACTCTAATTCAGAGGCCAAAGTCCGAAATTGGACTGACAACTGGCTGACCATGGACAAGCCCTGTGACATTGTCAGCAGTTGGAGTGCCGTATCGTGCGTGACCTGAGGTCCTAAAAAGACCTTTTTCAGAGCCTCCAAAAACCGAGGAGCACTCCGCACCACACGATCGTCACGCTCCCACAGCGGTGTTGCCCACTCCAACGCTCTGCGCGAGAGTAGAGACAGTACAAAACCCACTTGTGCCCGATCCGTGGGGAAACGTGCAGCCAGAAGCTCGAGCTGTATAGAGCACTGACTCACGAATCCCCGACATTGCTTGCTGTCACCGGCAAACTTGTCAGGAAGCGGGAGGTGGGATAATGTAGGGACAGAGGTAGCAGAGGACAAACTGGCTGCAGCCACGCTAGCAGCCTGAACAGCGACTGCGGTAATATCCACAGCTGAGGTTGTGCGCTCAAGAGCCGCCAACCTTCCCTCCAGCTGCTGGATATACAGCCTTAGACGCTGGTCATCCGCCATTTTACTAGCCAGACCCTGGCGCTAATATTATGTTAGGGTCAGCGGAACGCACCTAATAGATATAATAGAGAGGTGCGTTCGCAGCCCGGGGTCCACCGTGCAGGCGAAGCCCGCTGCTAATAAGATGGCGAAAGTAGCGAACTCTGTTATCCCGCAGAGTCGCAAAAATAAACGCCGTAGCACGTTGTGGCAGTAAGTGCGAACTCTGTTAATCCCAGAGCCGCTAACGGGATGCCACAGCGCTATATGGCGATAGGTGCGAAATCACTTAACTTCAGTGAGCCGCAAAGTAAAACGCTAGGGCGCTGTCTAGCGTCAAAAGCGAACCCTGTTACGTCACAGAGCCGCTGAGAAAAAGTACCGTGTCCTGTCAGGCTCTCAGGTACACGGATAATTGCTAAGCGAGCATAATACGTGGTCATGCGCTAATGTCCTCGCGGGAGTTACCCGCAATCTATGGCGTCTGAACGCCAGACCCTGAATACGGCAATCAAACTCCTCACCGGTTATGCCGGTAATCTAGGGCATCTAGGACACCGACCCTGACCAGCTAGCACACCAAACTCCTCACCGATTAAGTCGGTATTCTAGTGGCTTATTTCAGCCGGGTCCCTAACCACACACACGCATGACCACACTGGCGCATAGCATACAATGGTTGATATTAGCGCATGGCGGCCCAGCCATGCTACCCTTTTATAGCAACAGCTACAGGACCTTCCAGGAACAAGGACCAATGAGAAACCTGTTCCAGAAGACTCGTAGTAACAGGGCCTTCCTGGTGGGCCAATAGGAGCTGCTGCAGTACCTGAGCATGTGACCCCTGATCTCCAATGAGAGATCTCACTCTGGGCATGCTCAGAAGGGAAAATGCAGTACTTTGTCCCAAAGACGTCTGCTCCAGCATTGGCTATAATAGCAGATCCAGGAAAGGCAGCAACAAGTCACTGCCCAGTAGTGGAGTGGGCAAGACGCCTGGACCGACGCCTCTGCTGAGCAGGCTCCACTGCGGCCGGAGATGAATGGGAGACCGCAGCGGGACGGGTTCGAGACTCCCCTTGTGCAGCAGTGGGAAATCGAACCCTAACACACTGCCTCATCCTTCACATTTTTCTCTAATTGGTGCTGCTCCATTCTATTTTAAAAAAATATAATCTATTAGTGTGACGCGCTTCCATCCGTATACAATACATTGGTTGCAAACACTATAGAAGTACACAAAGGGGCCTTTCACAGCTAGTGAACAGTTGTCTGCAGTGTTCACTGCAGTCTCTGAGGAATAACCACACTTAGGCCTTATAACTTTTCTGACTTTCTTTATCAATCTACCAAGATGAAGAAGGCAGGGAGTAAGGCACGTGGTCGTGGCCGTGGAGTTTCAGCAGGGAGAGGACGTGGGGATTCTGTGGCTGCTGCCACACCCAGTGACACAGCATCCACCAGTTTTCCCCGTGAGCGTTCCTTTATGCGCACTTTTGTAGGAGCTCGGAGTACCCCCCTGCTGCGGGAAAAACAAATTGAAGCCGTTGTTGGTTGGATGGCAGCCAATGCATCGACTTCAATTGCTTCCACCTCCTCTCAGGACCACAGCACTGTTGAACAACCATCTGTCTCTTCACCGCCTGCCAAATTGCCCAGGCAGTCAGAGAGCTCTGTAAAGGAGCCAGCTGAGTCTCTGCTTCTGTTCTCAGAATCTGTTGGCTTGCAAACAGGGGCCCAGCCAAGCAGCATTCTGGAATGTGAAGAAGAGGGAGTATGCAGTGATGCGCAACAGCTGTGTCTCTCTGAATCTGAAGAGGCGGGTGAGCCAGTGCCGATGGTCAGCACACCGCAGAACGCATCTGATGATGATGAGACTCAGGTGCCAGTTTCTGTTGAGCATGGTGCTGGCCAGACCACCCAACAGCAGCAGGTGTTGGAAGAGGGTACTGGAGATGATGAGGTCCAAGACCCAACATGGCGTGAGGAACAGGAAGGTGGTGGGAGCAGCTCTGAGGAAGAGATTGCCCCAACGGTCCAAACAGTAGGGAGAGGTAGGCTGCAGACTCGGTTGCCTGTAGCCTCCAGTTTGGCACCCGTTCGTAGCAGTTCTCTTACAACAGCCAAAACGGGCGCTCCCAGGACTTGCACTGCGTGGTCCTTTTTTGACACACTTGCAGATGATATTTGCTATGTCAAATGCAACCTGTGCAATCAAAAAGTAAAAAGAGGTAAAAGTGTCAGTAACCTTAATACCACAAATATGTGGAAACATGTGCGGACAAAGCACGTGGTTGAGTTACAAAGACACACTGGAGATGTAGGCCACCTACAGCAGCACCTACATCTTCAGCTCGTGTTGGAGCCTCTTCCTCCAGCTCACACACAGCTGGTTCGGCTTCCTCACAGGATCGCCATGGAAGAACCTCTGTCACTGTTGTCCAGAGACCCAGTGTTATTCCACCCACAGCTGCAAGTTCCCTGTCATCCTCACACTCACAGGCCACAAAACAGCCATCGGTAGCACAGGCATGGGATAAAAGACGGCCATACTCGGCAAACCATCCACGAGCACAGGCTCTGAATGCTGGCATTGCAAAACTCCTGTCCCTTGAAATGCTGTCATTCAGGCTGGTGGAGACTGACAGTTTCCGTAACTTAATGGCATTGGCAGTCCCACAATACAATGTGCCAAGTCGATTTTATTTAGCAGGCAAGCCGTCCCTGGTTTGCAAAAGCATGTTGAGGGAAAAATTAAACATGCGCTACTAAACGCCGTCAGTAGCAAGGTCCACCTGACCACCGATGCGTGGACCAGTACCCATGGCCAGGGATGATACCTTTCCCTCACTGCCCATTGGGTCAATGTTGTGGAGCCGGGTACAGATCTTGCGAGTGGCGCTGTACGTGTTCTGCCAACTCCAAGGATTGCAGGAATCCAGTCTGTCCACATTGACTCCTCCTCCTACTCCAGTTCCTCAGAATCATCGCTGCAGGAGCCGTCACGGTCTACCTCCACATGGACCCGTGAACGCTTACCTGTTGCGACCGATATGAGCACAGCCGTGGCCAAACGTCAACAGGCCGTCCTGAAATTAATTTCCATGGGGAATCGAAGCCACACAGCGCAGGAGCTCTGGAATGCCATCAAGCAGGAGAGCAACGTGTGGTTTTTGCCAGCGAATCTCCAGCCAGGCTTGGTAGTGTGTGACAATGGCCGAAATCTGGTGGCAGCTCTGGGCCTTGGCAACCTCACTCACATACCATGTCTGGCACATGTGCTCAACTTGGTCGTGCAGAGTTTTTTGAGGGACTATCCGGATCTTGATGCACTGCTGCACAAGGTCCGCCTAGAGTGCGCTCATTTGCGACGTTCCAGCATGGCCAGATCGCGCATTGCAGCTCTGCAGCGCAGATTTCGCCTTCCTGAACATCGCATCATATGTGACGTACCCACCAGGTGGAATTCCACGTTACATATGTTGGAGCGGTTGTGTGAGCAGCAGCCAGCAGTAATGGAGTATCAGCTGCATCAGGCGCAATCAACTCGCAATTTTCACCGTTCACACTTCACCACTACTGAGTGGGCCTCTATGAAGGACATCTGCCACGTTTTGCGTGCGTTTGATGAGTCAACGCGGATGGCGAGTGCAGATGATGCACTAGTCAGCCTGACTGTCCCCCTTATCTGCCTGCTTCAAAAAACACTGCAAGCACTAAGGGATGAGGTTTTGGAAGAGGTGGAGGATGAGGAGTCATAAATTCCATCACCTTCTGGACAGTCAGCGCAACGTGGTTCCTCACAAAGGGCTGGGCAGGGCTCACTTTTGAGGAGGATGAGGAGGAGTCAATGGAGGAGGAAGACATCGCTCCAGAGGGAGGTACACAACGCTCTAGTCAGTATGTAGAGCGAGGGTGGGGTGATGCAGAGCAGGCAGAGATGACGCCTCTTGCAGGGGAAAGCGTTTCTTGGCCAGTTGGGAGTCTGCAGCACATGGTTGATTTCATGCTGCAGTGCCTGAGAAACGACCGCCGCATCGCCCACATTCTCACCACGTCTGATTATTGGGTGTACACCCTCCTAGACCCTCGCTACCGGGACAACTTACAAAGCCTCATCACACCGTTGAACCGGGAGCGTAAAATGCGGGAGTACCAAGACACACTGGTGCAATCCATAATGTTCTCCATTCCAGCCGAGAGCACTGCTGCTGCTACTGCTTTACAAAGCAGCTCTGTGCGTCGAGGCAGTGGAGACAGCTCTGCAACAAGAGGGAGCACAAGCAGCGCCTCTGCACAGGGCAAGACCAGTATGTTCCAAATGTGGCGAAGTTTTGTGGCAGCGCCACAAATGTCTACACCATCCGAGACGGCTCCAGTCAGCAGGAGGCAACGTTTCCGTAAGATGGTGACAGACTACATGTCTTTCCCTCTCAGTGTACTCCCAGATGGCTCTTCCCCATTCAAGTTTTGGGTCTCTAAGCTGGATACATGGCCAGAGCTTAGCCAGTATGCATTGGAGGTGCTGGCTTGCCCTGCTGCCAGTGTATTATTGGAGCGCGTCTTTAGTGCTGCAGGTGGTGTACTAACAGACCGTCGCATGCGACTATCCTCCGATAATGTAGACCGGCTTACTTTTCTGAAAATGAACAAGGCATGGATCTCGCCTGAATTTGTCTGTCCGTTTTCAGATTAAATAACTGGTTCGCAACGTTATCCATGTCTCCTGTTATGTTCATCTTTCTACCACCTGAACTCTACTCCCTGGGCTACAACACTGCCAGTTGCTGCTCAGAAGTGTCGTGTCCACAGACCAATACACAAGCTATAGTGTTAGTGGGGTTCAGTAACGCCAGCTGTTCCCCTGCTGTGTGTCCGGCAAGAAGTCTCCTGTCCCTACACATGCACAGAAAAACCCATGTCGAACATGCTCCAAATAGGGAAGAGCCGTCACCCTGATTGTTATGCTTAAAACAGGAAATTGTGAAGTTTTCCAGGCCTAGAATGATAAATTTTTATAACAAATATGGACAAATAATAATTTGTCATCACAGCGCATATCTGCACATGTCTATTAGAAATGGTAACAAAAACTAAAACATAGTGTTCACTTTTTGAAATTAATGCATAAAAGTACATTTCATACTTATCAATTAATGCTTTTTAAGGAACTTTATCTGTACCTGTAAGATAATGCAGTCAATGGATGTACGAATCATAAACATCCTCATCATCATCATCATCTCGAGTTATATTTATGACAGACATTATAAAATACACATACTGATGCCAACTGTAACTTCACACACCATATATGAAATGGCCAGCATCTAAACCTGGTAATAATGTGCAATAATAAATTATTACATCTAGAAAGTGCATCATGCATACTGACAATAGGTAGTTATACCTGCAAGTGCTGTTGAAACAACCACAACAGATATAAATTAATAATGGTATATACAGTTAGGTCCATAAATATTTGGACAGAGACAACATTTATCTAATTTTGGTTCTAGACATTACCACAATGAATTTGAAACAAAACAAATCAGATGCAGTTGAAGTTCAGACTTTCAGCTTTCATTTGAGGGTATCCACATTAAAAATTGGATGAAGGGTTTAGGAGTTTCAGCTCCTTAACATGTGCCACCCTGTTTTTAAAGGGACCAAAAGTAATTGGACAAATGACTCCAAGGCTATTTCATGGACAGGTGTGGGCAATCCCTTTGTTATGTCATTCTCAATTAAGCAGATGAAAGGGCCGGAGTTGATTTGAGGTGTGGTGTTTGCATTTGGAAGGTTTTGCTGTGAAGGAAACATGTGGTCACAGGAGCTCTCCATGCAGGTGAAACAAGCCATCCTTAAGCTGCAAGAACAGAAAAAAACTCATCCAAGAAATTGCTACAACATTAGAAGTGGCAAAATCTACAATTTGGTGCATCCTGAGAAAGAAAGAAAGCACTGGTGAACTCATCAATCCAAAAAGACCTGGGAGCCCACGGAAGACAACAGTGGTGGATGATCGCCGCATACTTTCTTTGGTGAAGAAGAACCCGTTCACAACATCAACTGAAGTCCAGAACACTCTCAGTGAAGTAGGTGTATCTGTCTCTAAGTCAACAGTAAAGAGAAGACTCCATGACAGTAAATACAAAGGGTTCACATCTAGATGCAAACCATTCATCAATTCCAAAAATAGACAGGCCAGAGTTAAATTTGCTGAAAAACACCTCCAGAAGCCAGCTCAGTTCTGGAAAAGTATTCTATGGACAGATGAGACAAAGATCAACCTGTACCAGAATGATGGGAAGCCAAAAGTTTGGAGAAGAAAGGGAACGGCACATGATCCAAGGCACACCACATCCTCTGTAAAACATGGTGGAGGCAACGTGATGGCATGGCCATGCATGGCTTTCAATGGCACTGGGTCACTTGTGTTTATTGATGACATAACAGCAGACAAGAGTAGCCGGATGAATTCTGAAGTGTACCGGGATATACTTTCAGCCAGATTCAGCCAAATGCTGCAAACTTGATTGGACGGCGCTTCATAGTACAGATGTATAATGACCCCAAGCATACAGCCAAAGCTACACAGGAGTTCATGAGTGCAAAAAAGTGGAACATTCTTCAATGGCCAAGTCAATCACCAGATCTTAACCCAATTGAGCATGCATTTCACTTGCTCAAATCCAGACTTAAGAGGGAAAGACCCACAAACAAGCAAGACCTGAAGGCTGCGGCTGTAAAGGCCTGGCAAAGCATTAAGAAGGAGGAAACCCAGCGTTTGGTGATGTCCATGGGTTCCAGACTTAAGGCAGTGATTGCCTCCAAAGGATTCTCCACAAAATTTTGAAAATAAAAATATTTTGTTTGGGTTATGTTTATTTGTCCAATTACTGTTGACCTCCTAAAATGTGGAGTGTTTGTAAAGAAATGTGTACAATTCCTACATTTTCTAACACATATTTTTGTTCAACCCTTCAAATTAAACGTTACAATCTGCACTTGAATTCTGTTGTAGAGGTTTCATTTCAAATCCAATGTGGTGGCATGCAGAGCCCAACTCGCGAAAATTGTGTCACTGTCCAAATATTTCTGGCCCTGACTGTAGGTATCACAGTGCATAGTTACTCATGGACAATGTCGATGTAATACTGTACCTCAATAAAGTCAGCGTCAACCATTATGCTTGTTAGTCTTGTAGATTGTAAAAGAGGGAACGTGCTTTTTTTGTTGGTCATAGGTGGAGTATTAGACAGTAAATGATTACTGCTGTCGTATTTTTGGCGTCCCTAGGGCAGAATAACGCTGCGTAAGGTCTCATTTTATAGAGAGTTATCTAATAGACACACGCTACCCTACCCTACGCGTGACAGTAGGAAGGTAGTGTTGACGGATAAAGCCTTGCGCAACCAGACATGCTTTTACCCTCTTCAACACTGTACAAGCAAAAAATGCATGATTGCAGCCGCAGACTTTATTGACGTACAGTATAACATCGCCATTACCCATCAGAGGCTGTCCACTGTCTGATACAGACATAGAATATACCTTTGCTATCCGTAGCCTTTGTTTCACCTACACTTGCAGGCACACACTTAAATTGTGACAATGCATAATGTTTTTTTAAATGGTTATTTTTTATCGTACATTATTGCGTCATCACATTGATGAGTCCATGCTGGACATGTCATACATGCTGTACAAAGTAACGATTTTATTAACTTAAATAATTGAGATGTCTGTGACTGTCACATATAAATTGCAATGATGATGATGAGTGACTATTACAAAATCCATTGTCTTCACTATGTTATGGTTTAACATAGCGTTCCTTAAGCATTATTCATAAATACAAAAATGGACTTTTATTCTTAAATTTACAACACTATATTTTGTAAACTAATTTTTGGGTGGTGTGTTGTTCCATTTCTTGTTGCCATGTGCATATATGCGTTTATATTTGCAGGGTCTTTATTTTTATTCTTGAAATTAGGAAAGATGTGTATCTTCGTACCGTCTTAGCCAGTAGATAGAAAAATATTTAGACTTGAGAGTCCTCAGTGGTTGATACCTTTTAATGGATAACTGAAAAGATGGTAACAAATTGCAACCTTTCGAGGCTACTCACGTCTCTTCATCAGGCAAAGACTAAAACAAAAAATGAAGAATCACATATTTCTATACACAACAGGACACAGGAATAGTGCAATAGGTAAGACAAGTGACGTGCAGCAGAACTGTCATTATGCCAGAGGGATGAACATAAATATTGGAACAGTTCCTAGATAAGGATAGAAAGTTTTATTGCCCTCTGATTGGGGTCTGGTTTTGTGTTTTCATGCCCCTGGAAGGGCAGAGACACAGATTCCTTAATTGATATAGAATGACATGAATCCGTGTGATCTATTCATTCAAGCACTAAGAGTGTCAAAGGTCATGATGAGCTTATATTCCGAAACCTTTCTATCTTTCTCAGATTTCAAGTTAGATTTTAATACCAGTAATTCCATATCCATCATGCTATGACCGGGCATACCAAAGTTTTTTGCCACAGGTAAATCCATTATTTTTTCTCTTATTGTGTGGCGATGATAATTCATCCTTGTTCTCAGTTTTTGGCCGGTCTCCCCCACATACAGACCCCCATTTGGACATTTAGTACATATAATTAGGTACACCACATTAGATGTGATGCAGCTGAAAGTAGCTGGGATCTTGTAGTCATGATGGGAGTTGGGGATCTTTATCTTGTCCGTGGTCATTATAGATGCACAGGTTTTACATTTCTTATGTTACAAGGAAAGGTTCCTGCAGCTGTTGGGGAGGACAGGGAGCTTCTGACAATGATGCTTCTTACATTTGGGGGCTGCCTAAAACACAGTAGTGGGGGGTCTGGAAATATGGATTGTAATATCGGGCATCTTTTTGTAGTAAAGGTTGTAGTTTCCGTGTAGCTCCCCTTAGCACCTCCAGATTTAGATTGTAGGTGACCACTAGAGGCACCCGGTTATTTTCTTCTTTACCTTTGTAATGTAGCAGGTGATTCCTTGATATTCTGTTGGCTCTTGAAATTTGGTTTTCAATTGTTCTTGGATGGTATCCCTGGTTCAAAAAAGTCTTTCTGAGGCGACCCCCCACTACTGTGTTTTAGGCAGCCCCCAAATGTAAGAAGCATCATTGTCAGAAGCTCCCTGTCCTCCCCAACAACTGCAGGAACCTTTCCTTGCAACCATAAGAAATGTAAAACCTGTGCATCTATAATGACCACGGACAAGATAAAGATCCCCTACTCCCATCAGGACTACAAGATCAAAGGTACTTTCAGCTGCATCACATCTAATGTGGTGTACCTAATTATATGTACAAAATGTCCAACTGGGGGTCTGTATGTGGGGGAGACTGGCCAAAAACTGAGAACAAGGATGAATTATCATCGCCACACAATAAGAGAAAAAATAATGGATTTACCTGTGGCAAAACACTTTTGTATGCCCGGTCATAGCATGATGGATATGGAACTACTGGTATTAAAATATAACTTCAAATCTGAGAAAGATAGAAAGGTTTGGGAATATAATCTCATGATGACCTTTGACACTGTTAGTGCTGTAATGAATAGATCACACGGATTCATGTCATTCTATATCAATTAAGGAATCTGCGTCTCTGACCTTCTAGGGGCATCAAAACAGAACACCAGACCACAATCAGAGGGCAATAAAACTTTCTCTCCTTATCTATGAACTGTTCCAATATTTATGATCATCCCTCTGCCATAATAACAGTTCTGCTTCACGTCACTTGTCTTACCTATTGCACGATTCCTGTGTCCTGTTGTGTGTAGAAATATGTGATTCTTCATTTTTTGTTTTACTCTTAGCCTGATGAAGAGACCTGAGTAGTCTCGAAAGCTTTGAATTTGTTACCATCTTTTCAGTTAGCCACTAAACGGTATCAACCACTGAGGACTCTCAAGTATAAATATTTTTCTATTCTTGGAATTGAAATTCATCATTTTATTGTCCTAGTAAAACTTCATTTATTCTTGTTTGAAGTACATACATTTGCAATGGCCACGTAACAAGGCAATAACTCAATATTTTATTTCAAAACCCTCCTTGACCCTGGGCTTCAACACCGCCAGTTGCTGCTCAGAAGTGTTAGATGCACAGATGAAAACAATCGCTAATGTGTTTGTGGGGTTCAGTAACGCCTGCTGTTCCCTTGCTGTGTGTCTGGCAAAAATTACTGCTGCTAACTACAAATTCAACTTCAAACATCTCATACTAGGCCTCTGCCTACACCCTCCTTGACCCAGGGCTTCAATACCGCCAGTTGCTGCTCAGAAGTGTTAGATGCACAGATGAAAACAATCGCTGATGTGTTTGTGGGATTCAGTAACGCCTGCTGTTCCCCTGCTGTGTGTCTGGCAAAAATTACTGCTGCTAACTACAAATTCAACTTCAAACATCTCATACTAGGCCTCTGCCTACACCCTCCTTGACCCAGGGCTTCAACACCGCCAGTTGCTGCTCAGAAGTGTTAGATGCACAGATGAAAACAATCGCTGATGTGTTTGTGGGGTTCAGTAACGCCTGCTGTTCCCCTGCTGTGTGTCTGGCAAAAATTACTGCTGCTAACTACAAATTCAACTTCAAACATCTCATACTAGGCCTCTGCCTACACCCTCCTTGACCCTGGGCTTCAACACCGCCAGTTGCTGCTCAGAAGTGTTAGATGCACAGATGAAAACAATCACTGATGTGTTTGTGGGGTTCAGTAACGCCTGCTGTTCCCCTGCTGTGTGTCTGGCAAAAATTACTGCTGCTAACTACAAATTCAACTTCAAACATCTCATACTAGGCCTCTGCCTACACCCTCCTTGACCCTGGGCTTCAACACCGCCAGTTGCTGCTCAGAAGTGTTAGATGCACAGATGAAAACAATCGCTGATGTGTTTGTGGGGTTCAGTAACGCCTGCTGTTCCCCTGCTGTGTGTCCGGCAAAAATTACTGCTAGCTACCTACACATGGTGAAAAAAACATGACATGTCAAAGTGTCTAGTGCTACACAGATATGAGGCTACACCCTGATTTGTAAGCTGTAAACAATTGAAACGTCAGCTTTAAAACCATAAAATGATTAGTCTTTGTCACAAATCTGTAACAAAATAATTGTGACTAGTGTTGAGCATTCCGATACTGCAAATATCGGGTATCGGCCGATATTAGCTGTATCGGAATTCCGATTCCGAGTTCCGATATTTTCGTCTTATCGGATACCGGAATCGGGATGTCACTGTCACTGTCAGTGTCCGTCTGTCGGGTCTGTCAGGAGTCAGCGGCACTTACCCGGCAGAAGATCTCCGGCGGTCACGTCCTGGACTGCTTCATGGCCGCCATCCTCTTCTCCCCGGCGGTCACATGCAGTTTCTCGCGATAACTGCAGTGACTGCTGGGTAATCCCGGCCGTAAAGCAGTCAGTCCGATGACGTCACCGCCGGGGAAGCAGGTAATCAGCTGTGCTGCGCCGGGATGTCAGGCTCTGCCTGTCATTGCGATGTAGCAGAGCTGGATCGTCGTGGGACTATCGTTATGGACTGCGTCGGACAGGTGGTATACTGTTGGTTTGTTTTTTTTCTTTTTTTACAGGAGATCGATGGCGTCGCAGGGATGAGAGAGTAATAAAAGAAATGAAAACTGTGTTGTCTCTTTTATTTCATTAAAAGACTTTTTTCTTGCTTTGTCTTTTTTTTACACATTTAATAACTTTGGGATTAATAATGGATCGGTGTCTTATTGACGCCTCTCCATTATTAACCGGGCTTATTGTCACCGTGCAATCAACGGTGACATTAACCCCTTATTACCCCGCTTGCCACCGCTACAGGGCAAGTGGGAAGAGCCGGGTAAAGTGCCACAATTGGCACATCTTTTGATGCGCCAAATGTGGGGCTGCTGTAGCCTGGTATTATCAGGCTGTTGAGGGCCAAAATCCATGGGCCTTGACAGTCTTTTAATACCAGGCCGCAGCAGTCTGCATTTTACTTGGCTGGTTAACAAAAATAGGGGGGATCCCCATGCCGTTTTTTTTTCAAGGGGATCCCCTATTTTGTTAACCAGCCAAGCTAAGCAGACTGCTGTGGCCTGGTATTATCAGGCTTGCAAGGTCCATGGATATTGGATCCTTACCAGCCTGAAAAACCAGGCCTCAGCGGTCTGCTTCATCTGGCTGGTTAACAAAAATAGGGGGGACCCCACGCTAATTTTTTTCGAGGGGATCCCCTATTTTTGTTAATCAGCCAAGATATGCAGACTGCTGTGGCCTGGTATTATCAGGCTTGCAAGGTCCATGGATATTGGATCCTTACCAGCCTGAAAAACCAGGCCTCAGCGGTCTGCTTCATCTGGCTGGTTAACAAAAATAGGGGGGACCCCACGCTAATTTTTTTCGAGGGGATCCCCTATTTTTGTTAATCAGCCAAGATATGCAGACTGCTGTGGCCTGGTATTATCAGGCTGGCAAGGTCCATGGATCTTGGCTCCTTAACAGCCTGAAAATCCAGGCCTCAGCGGTCTGCTTCATCTGGCTGGTTAACAAAAATAGGGGGGACCCCACGCCAATTTTTTTCGAGGGATCCCCTATTTTTGTTAATCAGCCAAGATATGCAGACTGCTGTGGCCTGGTATTATCAGGCTGGCAAGGTCCATGGATCTTGGCTCCTTAACTAGCCTGAAAACCAGGCCTCAGCGGTCTGCTTCATCTGGCTGGTTAACAAAAATAGGGGGGACCCCACGCAATTTTTTTCGAGGGGATCCCCTATTTTTGTTAATCAGCCAAGATATGCAGACTGCTGTGGCCTGGTATTATCAGGCTGGCAAGGTCCATGGATCTTGGCTCCTTAACAGCCTGAAAATCCAGGCCTCAGCGGTCTGCTTCATCTGGCTGGTTAACAAAAATAGGGGGGACCCCACGCCATTTTTTTTTCGAAGGGAACCCCTATTTTTGTTAATCAGTTCCCTCTGACGTCACTGATTGTGTCCCTGGCTGACCTGAAGTGAAAGTGGAAAGCAATCAATTAAGCTTTCCACTTAAGGGCCCGTCTCACATAGCGATATCGCTACCGAGATCGCTGCTGAGTCACTAGTTTTGTGACGCAGCAGCGAGCTCACCAGCGATATCGCTGTGTGTGACATTCAGCGACGATCAGCCCCCCTGCCGGGTATCGCTGATCGTCGCTGAAATGTCAGGACCTTTGATCGCTGGTTTCCCGCCTGTCACACGCAGCGATGCGTGCCTGTCAGAGGGAAACCAGCGATCAAAAAAAGGTCCTGACATTTCTGCGACGATCAGCGATACCCGGCAGGGGGGCTGATCGTCGCTGAATGTCACACACAGCGATATCGCTGGTGAGCTCGCTGCTGCGTCACAAAACTAGTGACTCAGCAGCGATCTCGGTAGCGATATCGCTATGTGAGACGGGCCCTTAAGCGATGTTACCCGCAGTGTCGCTGTCCCAGATCGCTGCCTGAGCTGCCTGTTTGGCAGCTCAGCAGCGATCATGTAGCGATACACCAGCGATCCTGACAAGTGCATATCGTTGTCGGGATCGCTGGTGTATCGTTATGTGACACCCAGCCTTTACTCTCCTGTCAGGCAGGAGAGGAACTCATTCATTTGGGGTTTACTGTGAGGCTGCAGCATTAGCTGCGGTCCCTGCAGTAAACATTAACCCTTTCTGAAGGATTACACCGTGGGACCTGACTGTGCATGGGATAGGTAAGAATAATTTTGCTTTTTATTTTATTTTTATTACAGGAAATGGTTTTTGCAGTAAAATAAAAGATGGTCAAAAACATGTGTCTTTATTTCATTAAAATGATTTTTAATTAAAGTGTGTGTGTTTTATTTTTATTTCATGCAATAGGATTAATAATTGATAGTTGTCTAATTGACAGCTCTCAATTATTAACCTGGCTTAAGGTCACCTTTCAATAGCAAGGTGGCTTTAACCCCATATTAACCCATTCGCCACCGCTACAGGGCAATGGGAATAGACGGGCAAAGTGCCAGAAAGGGCGAATCTAATTATAGATTTGTCTTTCCTGGGGTGTCTGGGGGCAGATGTTAGTAGCCGGGGGGGGCAAAAATAATGGTCCCTCTCTGGGCTATTATTATCTGCCCCCACTCACTGGCTTTGTCTGTCTGGTTGCGAAAATAGGGCGGGAGCCCACGCATTTTTTTTCAGCAATTTTACACCTCATATATATATATACATGTCATTGAATTTGTGACACATATATATATATTTATATTTGTAGTTCATACACTTCTACATAGTATAATAGCCGCTAATTCAATTGCCGGCTTTTGTGAAAATGCAGAACCCGACATGAAATGACACTTGGTGTACATAGGGTTAACCATGTCTTTTCATGTCCTTTGCTATCTAATTTGCACAAACAATTAAATCAGACTATGTGTGCAAAATTTCACACCTCTAGGGGTTAATTAAAGGTGTAAATTCGTAGCAAAAAAGTCCGTTTTTTTTACAACGAATTTACACCTTTAATTAACCCCTACAGGTGTGAAATTTTGCACACATAGTCTGATTTAATTGTTTGTGTAAATTAGATAGCAAAGGACATGAAAAGAAATGTTTAACCCTATGTACACCAAGTGTCATTTCATGTCGGGTGCTTCTGTCTTTTCACTGAAGCCGGCTTTACCCGGCAATTGAATCAAAGGATATTTTACTATGTAGAAGTGTATAAACTATACATATATGTATATATATATATGTCACAATGACATGTATATATATATATATGTATTCTATGTGTGTATATTTAGTGTTTACAAGGAAAGAATGGGGTTTTTTTAGTTGCGATATTTTGTTCCCATAGACTTACATGGGACTTCCGGTATCGGTATCGGGTATCGCCGATATTTTAGTGATATCGGCGATACCATTCCGATTCCGATACTTTAGCATATCGGAAAGTATCGCTCAACTCTAATTGTGACATATTATTTCAGATATGCACATGTCGAAAACAAATGCTAACACAAAAGCCTACTTATGCTATAGGATACTGATGGTCAACCTTGTCACTCCATAGCTTAGACAAATCCAACTCACATCATGACTCAAATGCTGCAATGTTGGAAGTGCATAATGTGAGTTGAACTTTGACAACAGTGCGAAGGTTAGACTTCAGTGTTCTTGGCTTTTAAATAAAAGCATACAAGTAAATATAATAATCCAATGTTGATTAAGGGACGTGATGTACACCTGTAATATTGTGCAAACAATGCATGTAGGAATAGTCCTCTTCAACATTACTTATATTTGTGTCATTTTAAAAAATAAATATTTAATTAGAAATTTAACAGCCCATATCATAAAGGTCCTTCATGTAAACATGATAATCGGTAACAAAAATTATGCATTACTTTGTTAAAGTCAATAGTGCATAGTCACAATAGCAAAATATATACCTGTAAGTGGTGCTGAAAGAACGACAACTGATAGAATAGGTGAATGATATCTATTTATCAGACTGAATAGCGACACCTGTACAATGTCGATATAATACTGTACCTTAACAAAACAACTGTGTCACACCTCACACGCGTTTTTCTTGTAGCTTGTTATGTAATAGGGCACATGCGTGTATGTTTCATCATAGGTGCATGTTTACTGAGTAAAGCAGTCATGACAACGCCTTTGTGTTGTCGGTACGCTTGCGATGATGAACGATGCGCACCGTGAATGTTAGTCTGCGTCATAAGACGCACAGACGCTCCAATACCCAACGCATCACAGCAGGAAGCCAGTCTGTGCGTCCAAACAAAGGCGCAACCATACATGCACGTAACCTTTTATAAAGCTATATAAAAAAAAGTATGTAGTAGTAACGCACACTTTATTGAGGTACAGTATTACATCGCCATTCACCATCTGTGGCTATGCAGTCTCATCTATATATACCTTATCTATCCGTTGTCATGCTTGCAAGTCCACAGTCAAGCATAAATAGCTGTTTTCACTATGCACTATGCACTTTTTAAAGGTTTGGTTTGTTAATATAAATGATTGGCACATATTATCAGTATTACATGATGGAAATTTTAGATATTTTTAAAAACTTTTTAGTGATATTATTCAGCAAATGTAAAGTTTTATGAATGTCACAGATAACTTGTAATGCTGATTATGTTTTTAAGTCAGCCATTCATTGTCTATACAATAAAAATGGTGTACATACTGTTACTTATCCATCATTAATGGATTCTGATATGTACTTGTATGCTTTTATTTAAAACCGTATAGCAGATTATTTAACCTATTTTTATTGTGGTTTGCATTGCTTTTCAACATGTTAATGTATGCGTTTATGTTTGTAAATTATTAATTTACATATATTTTTTAAAGTAAAATCATCATCTTATGGCACTAAAGGTTAAATTTCTCTTGTTTGGAGTATAGACATTTTTAATTGACACGTAACAAGGAAAATACTTGATCTAGTATTTAAACATCCTCCTTGACCCTGGGCTCCAACACCGCCAGTTGTTGCTCGGAAGTGCTGTTAGCACAGTCAACACTTTCTCCTGTGTACTGGGTTCAGTATGTCAGCTGTTCCTGCTGTGTGTCGGCAAACGTCTGCTGCATCACCCTGTTCCTTCTCATCCTGGGCTCCAACACCGCAGTTGTTGCTCGGAAGTGCTGTTAGCACAGTCAACATTTGCTCCTGTGTTACTGGGGTTCAGTAATGTCAGCTGTTCCCCTGCTGTGTGAACGGCAAAAAGTCCTGCTGCCTCCACCCTGCTCTCTTCTCATCCCTGGGCTTCAACACCGCCAGTTGTTGCTCGGAAGTGCTGTTAGCACAGTCAACACTTGCTCCTGTGTTACTGGGATTCAGTAATGTCAGCTGTTCCCCTGCTGTGTGAACGGCAAAAAAGTCCTGCTGCCTCCAACCTGCTCTCTTCTCATCCCTGGGCTTCAACACCGCCAGTTGTTGCTCGGAAGTGCTGTTAGCACAGTCAACACTTGCTCCTGTGTTACTGGGGTTCAGTAATGTCAGCTGTTCCCCTGCTGTGTGTACGGCAAACAGTCCTGATGCCTCCACCCTGCTCTCTTCTCATCCCTGGGCTCCAACACCGCCAGTTGTTGCTCGGAAGTGCTGTTAGCACAGTCAACACTTGCTCCTGTGTTACTGGGGTTCAGTAATGTCAGCTGTTCCCCTGCTGTGTGAATGGCAAAAAGTCCTGCTGCCTCCACCCTGCTCTCTTCTCATCCCTGGGCTTCAACACCGCCAGTTGTTGCTCGGAAGTGCTGTTAGCACAGTCAACACTTGCTCCTGTGTTACTGGGGTTCAGTAATGTCAGCTGTTCCCCTGCTGTGTGTACGGCAAACAGTCCTGCTGCCTCAACCCTGTTCTCTTCTCATCCCTGGGCTCCAACACCGCCAGTTGTTGCTCGGAAGTGCTGTTAGCACAGTCAACACTTTCTCCTGTGTTACTGGGGTTCAGTAATGTCAGCTGTTCCCCTGCTGTGTGTACGGCAAACAGTCCTGCTGCATCCACCCTGTTCTCTTCTCATCCCTGGGCTCCAACACCGCCAGTTGTTGCTCGGAAGTGCTGTTAGCACAGTCAACATTGCTCCTGTGTTACTGGGGTTCAGTAATGTCAGCTGTTCCCCTGCTGTGTGAACGGCAAAAAGTCCTGCTGCCTCCACCCTGCTCTCTTCTCATCCCTGGGCTTCAACACCGCCAGTTGTTGCTCGGAAGTGCTGTTAGCACAGTCAACACTTGCTCCTGTGTTACTGGGATTCAGTAATGTCAGCTGTTCCCCTGCTGTGTGAACGGCAAAAAGTCCTGCTGCCTCCAACCTGCTCTCTTCTCATCCCTGGGCTTCAACACCGCCAGTTGTTGCTCGGAAGTGCTGTTAGCACAGTCAACACTTGCTCCTGTGTTACTGGGGTTCAGTAATGTCAGCTGTTCCCCTGCTGTGTGTACGGCAAACAGTCCTGATGCCTCCACCCTGCTCTCTTCTCATCCCTGGGCTCCAACACCGCCAGTTGTTGCTCGGAAGTGCTGTTAGCACAGTCAACACTTGCTCCTGTGTTACTGGGGTTCAGTAATGTCAGCTGTTCCCCTGCTGTGTGAAGGCAAAAAGTCCTGCTGCCTCCACCCTGCTCTCTTCTCATCCTGGGCTTCAACACCGCCAGTTGTTGCTCGGAAGTGCTGTTAGCACAGTCAACACTTGCTCCTGTGTTACTGGGGTTCAGTAATGTCAGCTGTTCCCCTGCTGTGTGTACGGCAAACAGTCCTGCTGCCTCAACCCTGTTCTCTTCTCATCCCTGGGCTCCAACACCGCCAGTTGTTGCTCGGAAGTGCTGTTAGCACAGTCAACACTTGCTCCTGTGTTACTGGGGTTCAGTAATGTCAGCTGTTCCCCTGCTGTGTGTACGGCAAACAGTCCTGCTGCCTCCACCCTGTTCTCTTCTCATCCCTGGGCTCCAACACTGCCAGTTGTTGCTCGGAAGTGCTGTTAGCACAGTCAACACTTGCTCCTGTGTTACTGGGGTTCAGTAATGTCAGCTGTTCCCCTGCTGTGTGAACGGCAAAAAGTCCTGCTGCCTCCACCCTGCTCTCTTCTCATCCCTGGGCTTCAACACCCCAGTTGTTGCTCGGAAGTGCTGTTAGCACAGTGAACACTTGCTCCTGTGTTACTGGGGTTCAGTAATGTCAGCTGTTCCCCTGCTGTGTGAACGGCAAAATGTCCTGCTGCCTCCACCCTGCTCTCTTCTCATCCCTGGGCTTCAACACCGCCAGTTGTTGCTCGGAAGTGCTGTTAGCACAGTCAACACTTGCTCCTGTGTTACTGGGGTTCAGTAATGTCAGCTGTTCCCCTGCTGTGTGAACGGCAAACAGTCCTGCTGCCTCCACCCTGTCTCTTCTCATCCCTGGGCTTCAAAACCGCCAGTTGTTGCTCAGAAGTGCTGTTAGCACAGTCAACACTTGCTCCTGTGTTACTGGGGTTCAGTAATGTCAGCTGTTCCCTGCTGTGTGTACGGCAAACAGTCCTGCTGCCTCAACCCTGTTCTCTTCTCATCCCTGGGCTCCAACACTGCCAGTTGTTGCTCGGAAGTGCTGTTAGCACAGTCAACACTTGCTCCTGTGTTACTGGGGTTCAGTAATGTCAGCTGTTCCTCTGCTGTGTGAACGGCAAAAAGTCCTGCTGCCTTCACCTGCTCTCTTCTCATCCTGGGCTTCAACACCGCCAGTTGTTGCTCGGAAGTGCTGTTAGCACAGTCAACACTTGCTCCTGTGTTACTGGGGTTCAGTAATGTCAGCTGTTCCCCTGCTGTGTGAACGGCAAAAAGTCCTGCTGCCTCCACCCTGCTCTCTTCTCATCCCTGGGCTTCAACACCGCCAGTTGTTGCTCAGAAGTGCTGTTAGCACAGTCAACACTTGCTCCTGTGTTACTGGGGTTCAGTAATGTCAGCTGTTCCCCTGCTGTGTGTACGGCAAACAGTCCTGCTGCCTCAACCCTGTTCTCTTCTCATCCCTGGGCTCCAACACCGCCAGTTGTTGCTCGGAAGTGCTGTTAGCACAGTCAACACTTGCTCCTGTGTTACTGGGGTTCAGTAATGTCAGCTGTTCCCCTGCTGTGTGTACGGCAAACAGTCCTGCTGCCTCCACCCTGTTCTCTTCTCATCCCTGGGCTCCAACACCGCCAGTTGTTGCTCGGAAGTGCTGTTAGCACAGTCAACACTTACTCCTGTGTTACTGGGGTTCAGTAATGTCAGCTGCTCCCTTGCTGTGTGAACGGCAAAAAGTCCTGCTGCCTCCAACCGGTTCTCTTCTCATCCCTGGGCTCCAACACCGACAGTTGTTGCTCGGAAGTGTCATTGGCACGGGTACTCACTCCTGCCCAGACTGGTTACAGCACGCCATCTGTTTCCTGTCAGTGTAAATGTCACTTAGCCTCCAATAAGTTGTCTTGTCGTGTTGCGGTCGGGTTAGCCGACTCTATGGTGCCTGGAGTTTAGGTGCTTCCTATGTGTGCTGCGGGATATGCAAATAAAGGCTGTTTCCGTTGTGACAATAGGACAATCACCCACTGTAGTACTGTGGGATTCGGTAACTGCGGCCGGCTCGCGGCCTGTCAACTTAAATTTCCATGGGTACCTTCTGCTACCCGTCCGGGTTCCAGTACCGTCAGCTGGTTCTCCGCAGTGCCTTTGGCCTAGGTGCCTCCATCTCGGTATCCGAGTTTCAGCAACGTCTGCTGGTCCTTGGTAGTGCTTGGGAGCACAGGTACCTCCTGCTTAGTAACCGTGTCCCAGTAACGTCAGCTGGTCCTCGGTTGTGCCATTGGCTCTTTTCCTTCTGCTGCCCCTCTGGGTTCCAGCACAGTCAGCTGGTCCTCGTTACTTGCATTGGCTCTTGAACCTTCTGCTACCCGTCCGGGTTCCAGTACCGTCAACTGGTTCTCCGCAGTGCCTTTGGCCTAGGTGCCTCCATCTCGGTATCCGAGTTCCAGCAACGTCTGCTGGTCCTTGGTAGTGCTTTGGAGCACAGGTACCTCCTGCTTAGTAACCGTGTCCCAGTAACGTCAGCTGGTCCTCGGTTGTGCCATTGGCTCTTTTCCTTCTGCTGCCCCTCCGGGTTCCAGCACAGTCAGCTGGTCCTCGTTACTTGCATTGGCTCTTGAACCTTCTGCTACCCGTCCGGGTTCCAGTATCGTCAACTGGTTCTCCGCAGTGCCTTTGGCCTAGGTGCCTCCATCTCGGTATCCGAGTTCCAGCAACGTCTGCTGGTCCTTGGTAGTGCTTTGGAGCACAGGTACCTCCTGCTTAGTAACCGTGTCCCAGTAACGTCAGCTGGTCCTCGGTTGTGCCATTGGCTCTTTTCCTTCTGCTGCCCCTCCGGGTTCCAGCACAGTCAGCTGGTCCTTGTTACTTGCATTGGCTCTTGTACCTTCTGCTACCCGTCCGGGTTCCAGTACCGTCAACTGGTTCTCCGCAGTGCCTTTGGCCTAGGTGCCTCCATCTCGGTATCCGAGTTCCAGCAACGTCTGCTGGTCCTTGGTAGTGCTTTGGAGCACAGGTACCTCCTGCTTAGTAACCGTGTCCCAGTAACGTCAGCTGGTCCTCGGTTGTGCCATTGGCTCTTTTCCTTCTGCTGCCCCTCCGGGTTCCAGCACAGTCAGCTGGTCCTCGTTACTTGCATTGGCTCTTGTACCTTCTGCTACATTTACAAATTGAAGATTTTTTAAATGTTTTTTTGGGTAATCACTCTGGATCTCCAACAATGAAGACGACGACCCTGATGACCACCCCGAAGAAGATGACGACCACAAGGACGACGAGCATCAAGCCAACCAGCCTAAACACCATCACAAAGAAGAAATAAAAGATTACCCAACAGGACTAAGAAGGTTAAGACAAACTACAAGATACAGAACAAGAGACTTAAGAACAATAAGCAGAAGATCAAAAAGCAGAAGAACATGAAGTATAAGACCAAAATGAAGAGCAAAATATATGCTCTAAATTATAAGCAGAAGAAGACTGAGGCTAAGTTCACACGTTGCGGAATTGCCGCGGAAATTTCCGCGGCAATCCCCCACTTCTCCCGCGGGAAATACGCACGTTTTTTATAAGCGTATTCCCGCCAGAATAATAGCGTTTTGCAAGCGTAATTAGCTTGCAGAATGCTAGCGTTTTCCTAGCGATCTGTAGCATCGCTTGGAAAACTGATTGACAGGTTGGTCACACGAGTCAAACATAGTGTTTGACTCGTGTGACCAACTTTTTACTATTGATGCCGCCTATGCCGCATCAATAGTAAAAAGATCTAATGTAAAAATAATAAAAAAAATAATAAATAATGATATTCTCACCTTCCGGCGGCCCCCGCAGCCTTCCCGCCTTCAGCGACGCTCCCGGCAACTCCGGTCCCAGGAGTGCTTTGCGACAAATCACACCGATGACGTAGCATCTCGCGAGACCGCTACGCCATCTGGGTGATTCTCGCAAAGCACTCCTGGGACCGGGAGTTGCCGGGAGCATCGCTGAAGGCGGAAGGCTGCGGGGGCCGCCGGAAGGTGAGAATATCATTATTTTTTATTTTAATTATTGTTTTACCAGGGATATGGTACCCAGGGCCTGGAGGAGAGTCTCCTCTCCTCCAGACCCTGGGTACCACCGCACATGAACCGCTTACATTCCGCAAAATTAATGAACATGTTGCTATTTTTTCCGCAAAGCGTTTTTTTCGCGGAAAAAAACGCAACATGTGGCCAAAACATGCGGAATCAATTAACATGTATAGGATGCTTAATGCTTGCGTTTTTATCGCGTTTTTACCGCGGAAAATCGCGGAAAAAACGCGAAAAAAACGCAAAAATTCCTGAACGTGTGCACTTAGCCTAAGCAGTGTATGGGGGTGAGTCCGTTCCTCCTCGTGGTGCCCCTGGAAAATGCCTGCTGCTGCAGGCTAAACTGAACACGAACAAATACTGTTGTAATTTAAATCTTTTGTGACAGCAAGAACGGAAGGATGAAAAATTCATACTTTTACAGATTACAAGTACAGGAATCTCTGTCACAAATAAGAATATGATGAAGAAGATGAAGTACAATATGAAGAAGAATAATAGTTGAATAAGAAGAATATGAGTAATGTTAACAAAAAGATGAATAGCAAGAAGTTTAAGAAGAAGATAAAGAAGGTGAAGATGAAGAATAATTTGATGAAAAAGATGATGCTGCTGAAGATTATGAAGGAGAAAGTGTGTCAAAAGTTAAAAAGGTGAAGAGCATGGAAGTTGTGAAATATACATATTTGCCAAAATAGAAAAAACGTTAACAACATTGTCAATTTCTTCGTCAATCCGAAGATCTTTAAAAAAAAAAATATTTATGCTATTCCATTTGATTGGGTTAAACATCTATGCCTTTAATGTCTCCTCAACCTTCCCCAATACATTCTACATTACTCTTTGTTGTTTTCCTTCATGTACAATTAACCAACAAGGCAAGAATGTTTTTTTTTTAATTCCGATATTTTGTTCCCATAGACTTACATTGGATTTCCGGTATCGGTATCGGGTATCGCCGATATTTTTTGGGTATCGGCGATACCATTCCGATTCCGATACTTTTGGATATCGGAAAGTATCGCTCAACTCTACTCAACACCGGAGTAAGCGGAGAAGCCTCTGGGAGTAAATGTAGACGGATCAGTGCTGTATTGCAGTATTTTAAAGTGGGTCCAATTGTCGGATGGGATTTGATTTGTTCTGGAGCCGAGAGTAAAACCCATGGAAGGGTCTTCAATGGGGTCGGGCAAAAACTTTGTTCTATTTGAACCCAGGCCTTATTATATCCGTTTCTGCACCAGTCTATCATTCTTGCTAGGTGACCTGCCAAATGATACATTTTTAGGTCCGGAAGCCCCACTCCCCCCAACCTCTTGGGTCTGCAGAGAACCTCCCTCTTTAGTCTAGCAGGTTTTCTTCCCCATACAAACGAGACCTGAATAGACCCTAATTTTCTAAAAAAGTTAGCATTGATATTGATGTGGAGAGTCTGTAGAAAATATAGGACCCTTGGTAATATGTTCATCTTAAAAATTTGGCATCTGCCAAACCAGGTAAAAGATATATTGGACCACCTATCACAATCTGCTTGAATCGATGTTAAAAGGCCAGGGAAGTTCCAACGATATAGAGAATTGATGTCTGCAGATAGTCTAACTCCTAAATACTTCAGGTGTCGGGTAGCCCATTTGAAACTGAAGGACTCCTGTAAGGATCTCACAAGTTCAGGGGAAGAATTAATGTTGAGCGCCTCGGATTTTGAAAAATTAATTTTGAAATTAGACAATTGGGCATATATTCTGAATTCATTCATAAGGTTAGGCAGGGAAATCTTAGGTGAGGTAACAAAGAAAAGAAGGTCGTCAGCGTAGGCAGCTACTTTATACGTGTTTTGAAGTAAATTAATACCCGAGATGTTGGGGTTTGCTCTAACATGTCTGAGGAAGTGTTCAAGGGTGAGGATGAAAATGAGAGGGGACAGAGGGCATCCCTGTCGTGTACCATTGTAAATATAGAACGGATCTGAAAGTACATCGTTCACACGGACCCTTGCGGAAGGGACTGAATAGAGAGACAGGATCCATTGAAGCATCCTTGTTCCCATACCCAGGTGAATGAGGGTCTCTTCCATGAAAACCCAATTGACTCTATCAAATGCCTTCTTGGCGTCGGTTGATAAGAGGATAGATGGGACATGTCGGGATTTAGCATGATGAATTAAGTTAATAGACTTAATAGTATTGTCTCTGGCCTCTCGGCCTGGCATAAATCCAGCTTGGTCCGGGTGAATGACTCCTGAGAGAAGGGGAGCAAGTCTGGAAGCAAGGATCTTGGCAAAGAGTTTTACATCAACATTTAACAGGGAAATGGGACGGAAGCTGGCACACTGGGTCGGGTCTTTCCCTTCTTTATGTATCACCGCAATATGGGCTCTCAGAGAATCTGTATGTGGGGGGTTATTTTTAGACATTGAATTAAAGGAAACTAGCATCCCCGGGGTTAGTAAGTCTCTGAATTTTTTGTAGTAAATGGCCGGGAAGGCGTCAGGACCTGGTGCCCTGCCCGTTTTAGCAGCAGAAATAGACGAGCGCACTTCTTGTTCTGTTATGGGTTCTTCCAGCATTAAGATGTCACTGGGGGTCAACTTTGGTAAACCTGCATTCGTGATATATTCCTTTACATGGGAACGAAAACCGAGCGAGGCAGTGGCTGGGTTTTTATTATCTGTGTTGTAAAGGGACGCGTAAAATGTCTGAAAGGCTTTTGCAATGTCATGGGAGGATTGGACACGTTTAGCATGGGCGGTGGAGAATATTTCTGGAATGTAAGATCTAGCTCTTTGCTGTCTTAATGCTTTTGCGAGGGATTTGCTACATTTGTTCCCATGTTCATAGTAGTGCCGCCTACAGCGGGCTAAGATCCCCTTGGCCTTTTTATTAAGAAGGTTACGCAAATCATCTCGCACCTTAATGAGTGCAGTTTTTGCTGCTTCTGTAGGGGAAGTTTTATGACTTGTCTCCAGTATTTTTAATTGGGTCAGGAGGGCATCAAGTTCGGCCTCCCTTTCCCTCTTCCGCCTCGCCCCATGTTTTATCAATAATCCTCTGATCACACATTTTTGAGCCTCCCAAACAGTGTTTGGAGAAGAATCAGCAGGTTTGTTTAGTTCCAAAAATTCTCTCAAGGTCTGGGAAATCTCCTGAGCAACCATAGGATCATCCAGGAGAGAGGAGTTTAGTCTCCACTGCCATTGACGAGAGGCCGAGGAGGGCAGGGCAAGCACGATAGAGCAGAGCGCATGGTCCTAGAAGGTAATGGAATCTATGTCAGTCTCCTGTATCTTAGAGATATCTTTGTGGTGTACAAAGAAATAGTCTAATCTAGAGTAAGAGTCATGGACTGATGAATAAAAAGAGAAGTCCCTGTGCAAGGGGTGTAGTAGTCTCCAAGTGTCGATAAGTTGGTGGTCATGTAATATCCTTTTAAGGCTACGTAGTGCTGCTGGGGAATGAGATGAAGCTCCAGAAGATGTGTCTACAGATGGATCAAGTGCGATGTTGAGGTCGCCCCCCAGGACCAGAGTACCCTCCGAGAACTCAGCAATAGAATCCAGGAGGCCCGCCAGAGCAGAGACCTGTCTGACATTAGGTAGATACACAGAGGCAAGAGTAAAGATGTGGGAAGCTATTTTCCCCTTAACCAATGTCATTCTGCCCCTGTTATCTGTGCGAGAATCCATAAACTCCCATGGGAGAGTCCGGGAAATCAAGATACCTGTCCCTCTAGATTTTGAGTCAGGAGAACAGCTCTGTTACTCCTCTGGGAACCAATGAGAAGATAGTTTGACTGGCTTGGCTAGGCTGGCATGAGTTTCTTGCAAGAAAGCAATTTGGATATGGGATTTTTTCAAAAAATTCGTCAGAATGGCCCTTTTGCCCAAACTATGCAATCCCTTTACATTAAGCGAGCCACACTTTACCTCCATTGGAATGGTATGAGGCATAGTGAGAGCAGGTTGTGGGTCCCTGTGTGTGTAGGGGGGGGATGGGCAAGAGGGAGGAAGGGTAGAGGTAAAAAGGGAAATAAAAAAAAAAAAAAAAAAGGAAAGAAAGTAGAAAGTAGTTAATGCAAGACACAAGAAAGAACAGTGGAGGGGGACAATTCCTCCACCAGTGGTACTGGTGAGCTCTCCGCACCACGAGCTAGTCGAGGTCAAAGAGCCACCTAGCAAATCCAAATTGGACTTGCAAGCACTCTGGGGAACACAGAAAACCGTGAGGCAGTGCCCCGGCGGACAAAGGTCACATGAACATACATTAACTGAGCAAAATAAAATGATACAATTCACCCACAAGAACCCAACCCAATCTCAACTCCGGTGATATAATCTCAGGTTTCTTCCAGATTACAGAATATTCAATTCTATCAGTCAGCACATTAGGGAGGAGGGAGGGGGGACCCAAGATAAATTTACACATGAATATAACAATAGCATATAAGCTGCAACCCCATAGGACATAATCCTAGTAAATCCCTCCATAATAACCCTACAACATTCATCACAGAGTGTCAGATGGGAGCCTCAGAGGCAGTGGAGCTCGTCGTGAAATCAGTCTTCTCCTTTTCCTGCACATGGTAAGAACGTCTGGCCCTGTTCTTCTTCTCCCTCTGAGGTAGCGGCTGAGGACGCTCAACTTGTAACCAATTTGGTACAGGGATTGGTGATATGTCCAAAAATTTGAACAAATCCTTGAGCTCATCTGGGTGTTTAAGGGTAAAGACAGAGCTCTTTCCGTACGATCAGATGGAATGGGTGGCCCCACCGGTACGTGACCCCAGACTCCCTGACCTTTTGCAGTAATGGCCGAAGCAGACGTCTCATGAACAGAGTGCGAGCTGAAATGTCTGGAAACAAACGGATATCCACTCCTTCCAGGGAGAACGGTCCAAATGTCCAAGCTTTACGTATAACACTCTCCTTCTCTGAGAAGTAGTGCATTCTGCACAGAACATCTCTGGGGTTCGAGCTGGAAGGTGGCCCCTGGCGTGTAACTCTATGGATCCTGTCAAACACAAAAGGAGTCTCTGACGCTCTTTGCGTAATCTGGTTAAAGATGGCCGTAACTTTTTGAGATAGGGTATCCATGGTGACGCTTTCAGGTATACCTTTCAGGCGCACGTTATTGCGGCAACCACGATTCTCCTGGTCATCCAGTAGCAACATCATGTCCTGCATATGAGTCTGTGATGATGAGAGCTCTTGCTCCAGACAAGCCTCTCAGATAGTGATGCCGTAGCCTCCTCCACTGAGGTCGTACGAGCAGTAAGTGTGTCCATATCCTTTCTAAGAGCTGAAACTGCCTTTTCCTGAGACGCTTCAATCCTTGCTATCAGGGAGCCTATATCTGCTTTAGTAGGAAGGGCTTTAATCAGCTCCTGCAGGCTGTGGAGATCACTCTGGGGGACGGCATGTGCTGGGCTGCATAGCACTGTGGCGTTGCCTTGTACCTGAGTCTCTCCCTGCCAAACTCCTCCAGCTTTATCTCCCTGATCTGTTGCATTCCTGATGTGCACTGTGTCTGGGCTTCTGTGGGGGATGAGCCACCCTCCCCTGATGAGTCCCGAGTGCTCCTTCCCTGACTCCCAACAGGCGTCTTCTCCGGCATACCTCGTGGTTTCACAGAGCTGGGGGCCATTGCTGAGGCAGTTGCAGGCTTTCCCTTCGGCATACCACTCTGAATCAAGCGGGTCAGGGCTGTTTCTTTGTGGTGGGAAGGGACCGGAGTGCTGCTGGAACCAGTTCCCCTTCTTCTGGAAGCACACATGGATCTTGTGGGTGAGTTAGAGTAAAGTATATTCTCCCTGTCCCCGGAGCACTAAGAAGCAGCTTCTTCACTCCATCACGGCTAAGCCACGCCCCCCCCACGCTCTTTTAAGCGAGGCCTCGGCTTTGCGGTCAAGGGGATCTTTTAGTATTCCTGCATCTTCTACTGGCAAGGATGATTGTTTTGAGGAGGAGGCAACTGCCGCATCAACTCTTGGAACCTTAGACCAGTTTGACAGTTCCTCATCGCTGAAGGGGTACCTTCTCTTTGAGGCTGAAGGAAGATAACCCCTTTGGTCTTGTTTACCCCATTCCTTCTTAATTAAGGTTTTAATATCCGGAATTACGGGAAATCCTCTCCTTTTCCTGTCCGCTAGACCTGCAAACATTACCTCCTGAGTAGTTTGCGGTCCCTTCAAATCTGAACCCATAGTGTTCCTTACAGATTTTACCAGACTGTCCATATTTGTTAAGGGAAAACATGAGCGTCCCTCTATGTCTGAGGAGGATGAGGACGCGGATGACTCTGCAGTATCTGATACTACCACCTCTTCCGGATCGGAGTCTGAGCTGGAACTTATTAATTTTATCATTTTCCTGCATGTGGGTACATTAGCTGACTGATTTAGGGCCTGTAGTTCTTCCCTTATTATAGCTCTAATGTCCGAAGTTGAAACAGACGCTTACTGCGCCGTTTCTTTTATACATTTTGCGCACAATCTCTTGGTATAGGTTTGAGATAGGGGACACCTACAAAGGCCACATTCTTTGTTTTTTTAGCCTGAGATGATTTCACCAGAAGGAGATAGAGGGAGAGAGTATGTTGTCAGCTTTATAGGCAGATGGTTATAAACTCACCCAGTGAAGCTGCCAGTACCGATTCAGAAGGCGGCGGAACAGGTTTCGTGTCATGAGTTCTATGGCTTGCGTCCGAGGAACCTCTATTAGAGTGGTCTCTGGACAGAGCTGCAGTATCCTCTGCCGGGGGACGCGTGCCTTGTCTTGGAGACATGTTTGCACGCCATATTCTATCTTGCAGGGCTTTTTAATAGCCCCAAACACCTGTGCTGCTCTCCGGTACCTCCCCCCCCAGAGCTCCCCTCCCTGGGGTAGGCGTGACATGCCTGCGTGGCTCAGTATCTGGCTCTGAAACCACGCTGCATTGTATGAGACATATGCCACTTTTTTTTTTTTTTTTTTTTTTTTAACAAAGGGTTGCTGGCACTTTTTTTTTTTTTTTTTTAAGTGGTGCGAGGATAGCGCGCTCTATGTCACCAGGGTTCATTTACGTACCCCTATTCAAGTTCCACGCCGTACAGACTTTTTTTTTTCTGTGTATGCCATTTCCGGGGGGTGGGGAGCGTACAGCAGGCAAAGCACAGTCCCTGCTACTCTCGGGACCACACGTGCGTGCATCAGCTAGGGAACCTCCGGTGACCCGGAAGTTCCCTCTTACCACTTCCTGTCGCGGTGTGCTGTGTCTTTCGGCGTGCGCTTGTCATGGGTGCATCGCCACAAAGATCGTCGCGATTGCACATTCTGACTTCTCACAGCTGAGCTTCTGTTTCTTTGTTTTTTGGTAATGTGAGAGTTAATTTTTCCTAGCTCTTTGCTAAGGCTAGGTGCAGCCTCGCCCGGCTGCTTTGATTATGTTCTAATTAGTTTCCTTTATATTTCTGCCAGTCTGGGTGTTAGACGCCGGTGAAAGCATTCATGTAGTTCAGCAGTCTGGATCGGTTCTGAGAATATTTAAGCTAAGAGTTCATTAGTTGTTTTTACTCTTACAGCTTATAGTTTATCTCTGAGACCTTAGGTGTTCCTACTGTGTGTGAGTGTTGTATGTAAGACTTTATTTACTTTATTTCTTGTCTTTCTTGTATGTCTTTCTGTTCATTAACCGTTACCTGTTCATTCCCTTTGGTGGTATTCAGGGTCCTTCTTAGGACTAGATTACAGTTGGCAGGGATTGATAGGAGACAGGGTTTACGCTGGTGGCCTGGACCTCTGTACCTTCAACAGTACCTCCAGGTAGAGGGATTAGTTAGGACCCCAGTTTAGGGTCAGCATAGACCCCGGTCACCCTCTAGCCGGAGACAGCGTATAACGGATTCCGTTTTGACCCACTGGACATTCTGTCAGGTAAATCCATGTTATAATATATCTATGCGCATGTTATATAGTATGTTGCCCTTTTGATATAGATTACTGACATCTCATATATATATCTGCTATACAGCGTGACATTTTCACCGGCCCAAAAAGATTCTCCCCAGCTGTCATGGATCCAGTAGCCCAGCTGGCCCGACAGTTGCAGGGGTTGTCCATGGAGTTTGCAGACATTAAGTCCAAGGTTTTGTCCCTCCCAGAGCAAACCAGATCTGAACCTAAGGTTGCTCTCCCGGACAGGTTCACTGGTGGGCGGGACAAATTTTTTTACTTTCCGGGAGGCATGTAAATTGTACTTTCGGCTGCGGCCTCGGTCATCTGGGAGTGAAGAGCAGAGGGTGGGAATTGTTATCTCGCTCTTACAAGGGGACCCTCAATCTTGGGCGTTCTCTATTCCTCCAGGCTCCCCAGATCTCCAGTCAGTGGATCGATTTTTTACTGCCCTGGGTCTGGTATATGATGATCCGGATCGAGTTTCCCTTGCTGAAACAAAGTTACGTAAAATACGGCAGGGAAATCGTCCAGCGGAGGAATATTCTTCTGAGTTCCGTAGATGGGCAACAGATACTCAGTGGAATGACCCAGCTCTTAGGAGCCAGTTTTTGTCAAGGGTTGTCTGACAAATTAAAAGATGTGTTGGCTCAGTATGATTCTCCTCCATCACTGGAGGCTGCTATGGCCCTTGCTATTCGCATTGATAGACGACTTCGGGGAAGACGCGAGGTAACTCCGCCCCCCATGATGACTCCACCTACTACTAAAGTCCCTTATACTGAGGTTCCCCTGGTCTGTTCTGAGGAACCCATGCAGTTGGGAGGGACATCTTTTTGTAGGAGGGAATCGGCGGTGCGCCGCAAGGCTAGAAGGTGTTTCTTTTGCGGGAGAGAGGGACATTTTGTTGGGGGTTGTCCATCCCGGACCTCTTTGACCCAAGGAGTTAACCTGGGAGTCTGTATTTCGTCCCCAAATCCCTCTCAGTTTATCGTGCCTGCGGAGGTGGTGATTGGTACTAGAACTGAGAGGATTTCTGTTTTTCTTGATAGTGGGTCCGGGGCTAATCTTGTGGACGCTCGGTTTGCCCAGGTGCATGGTATGCAACTGAGTGTATTGGCCAAACCGGTCCCTATACTCTCTATTGATTCTAGACCTCTTGGTCAAGGTAGCTTGGTTCAAGCTGTTCATAACATAGATCTTCGAGTAGGGGCAATGCATAAAGAGCAATTGTCTTGTTATGTGTTGGAGGGTCTACCTGCTCCTATTGTGTTGGGACTTCCTTGGTTGGCTAAACATAACCCAGTGATTGATTGGCAATCCAGAAAGATAAGCCAGTGGGGTGAATTTTGCAAGAATAACTGCATGAGCACGGTCATCGGTGCAGTTGTGCCTAGGACTTTGCCTCCTTTTCTGGAGGACTTTGGGGAGATGTTCTCAGAGAAGGGGTGTAAAGAGTTACCTCCTCATCGCGCATATGACTGCTCAATAAAGTTGCTTCCTGATGCCTTATCTCGTACTTTCCCAGGGACCGGGAGGATGGATGATCCGGTTCCTATTCCTCAGGAGGGAGTTGTGGTGTCAGCTGTATGCTCTGAGCTTGAGGGGGAGGTATTGGGGGCTCAGGGGGACGCCCCTGTGGGACTTCCAGGGAGACTGATAGTTCCAGATCAGTTAAGACTGAAGGTTACGGAGAACCGTTACAAACGGATGGCTGATAGGGGGAGAGTTTCTGGTCGAGATCTGAAGGTGAATGATCTGGTGTGGTTGTCTACCAGGAATATTAAACTTAAAGTTCCCTCCTGGAGGTTGGGTCCCAGATTCATCGGGCCGTACAGGATCAGTTCCATAATTAATCCTGTGGCATTTCGTCTGGACCTCCCTCCTACGTTTAAAATTCATAATGTGTTTCACAAGTCATTACTTAAAAAGTATGTGGCACCAGTCATACCGTCACCTCTACCTCCTCCTTCAGTGGTGGTCAATGATAACGTGGACGGACCTTTCACACAACTCACCCGGACAGACCTGGTCATGAGGGTCCGGAGGCCCCTCGTAGAAGGGGGGGTACTGTCATGGGTGCATCGCCACAAAGATCGTCGCGATTGCACATTCTGACTTCTCACAGCTGAGCTTCTGTTTCTTTGTTTTTTGGTAATGTGAGAGTTAATTTTTCCTAGCTCTTTGCTAAGGCTAGGTGCAGCCTCGCCCGGCTGCTTTTGATTATGTTCTAATTAGTTTCCTTTATATTTCTGCAGTCTGGGTGTTAGACGCCGGTGAAAGCATTCATGTAGTTCAGCAGTCTGGATCGGTTCTGAGAATATTTAAGCTAAGAGTTCATTAGTTGTTTTTACTCTTACAGCTTATAGTTTATCTCTGAGACCTTAGGTGTTCCTACTGTGTGTGAGTGTTGTATGTAAGACTTTATTTACTTTATTTCTTGTCTTTCTTGTATGTCTTTCTGTTCATTAACCGTTACCTGTTCATTCCCTTTGGTGGTATTCAGGGTCCTTCTTAGGACTAGATTACAGTTGGCAGGGATTGATAGGAGACAGGGTTTACGCTGGTGGCCTGGACCTCTGTACCTTCAACAGTACCTCCAGGTAGAGGGATTAGTTAGGACCCCAGTTTAGGGTCAGCATAGACCCCGGTCACCCTCTAGCCGGAGACAGCGTATAACGGATTCCGTTTTGACCCACTGGACATTCTGTCAGGTAAATCCATGTTATAATATATCTATGCGCATGTTATATAGTATGTTGCCCTTTTGATATAGATTACTGACATCTCATATATATATCTGCTATACAGCGTGACAGCGCTGCTGCCGGCACTCCTGCAGGACATGGAGGTTCTCTTCTTCCCTCCGGTCCTACGCTCCCACGTGGGTCTGGGCGGCTATAACCGGACCCCCACGCGCTTTTTTTTAAGGAGTTCACTAAAGGGGTTAACTAGTGGGAAGCTCATCAAGAGAATGCCAAGAGTGTGCAAAGCAGTCATCAAAGCAAAAGGTGGCTACTTTGAAGAACCTAGAATATAAGACATAATTTCAGTTGTTTCACACTTTTTTGTTGAGTATATAATTCCACATGTGTTAATTCATAATTTTGATGCCTTCAGTGTGAATGTACAATTTTCATAGTCATGAAAATACAGAAAAATCTTTAAATGAGAAGGTGTGTCCAAACTTTTGGTCTGTACTGTATATCTACCTCGGTGCCTCACTCATCCTCTTCTGCAGCACCCCAGTCCAGGACCAAAAGACTAGGTTTGCAGATACCAAGACATGTCGCCATCGTAAAGAGACAGTGCCTCATCTATCTTCAGGACCAATTCAGAGACTGCTCCCGTTTCCTGCGGCGCCATCGAGGGATATTCCAGCCTCCTTCAACTGGGAACCGCAGACTGATAAGTTAATCTGTTATTTGCACTTCCATTTTTGTGCTATAATTGCATATTCTTGTTGCTCACATACTTTCTTAACCTCTCCCTGCATGGAGTATTCACTGTTATCATATTCTTTATAAAAAGAAAGCCATTAATTCTTGCTCTGCCTCCTGCTCGTCACTCCATTCCGCGTTCCTGCTCTTGATCTTACATTTGGCGTAGTCGGCAGGATGCAGTCCAACAGCACAGAGGCAACAGTCAAAGCAGTTGTGGTGGACCCTAGGTCCAGTATCTCTCTGGGAGCCATGCTGAATAATTTGCCAAAATTACGGGAAACAACACCATGTTGTGGAGCTGGACAAAGCACATAAGGGGGATGATGAGAATGCACCCATGACTCCTGCCCTAGAGGCCGAGGTGACCATTATGGCATTGGACAGAGAAGCCAGAGATTCAGTTTTGTTACAGCCCCCCAAGAGTGCGAGACACCTTTAACAGGTGCTTCAAATTTTGGAAGAGACTCATGGAGACCCCACAGACATAGGGGAGCTGAGGACGCGCCTTTTTAGCCGCAAGCAGAGGGAGGCGGAGACTGTGACTCAATATATGAATGCACTGCGAGAGTTACATACAGCTATTGTCAGGAAAGACGGCATAGGCATAGGTCCTACAGACATAATGCGGCAAGACATTTTAGTGACAGGCTTGTGCGAGACGCGCTGACTAAACAGGCCCTGCGAGAGTGAATGCGGGTGAACCCTTGACTGACTTTCTCTTAGATAGGAAGTGAAGCGTGCATGCGTGAACAGGAACAGGGGGTGACAGTCCGGGGTAAGGTCCGGAGCGAGGAGGTGTCCGTGAATGTAATCACCGATCCCCAATGGGTGGAAGAACTCAGGAAGGAACTCCTGGGTATCAAAAGAGAATTAGCTGAAGTTAAAAGAAGTCTGAGGCAGCCCAAAATCCATTAGTGGGCAGAGAAGGCCCGGAATTAAGCCGAGATTCGAGAATGTGCTGGCGACAGAGACCCATCACTTGCTTTAATTGTGTTGAGATTGGACATATAGCACAGGAGTGTTCATGGCGGGGTAGAATCCAACCCTGTCATCCATTAAACTAGAAGGCTCCAAGCCTGGGGGACGCCGCCCGGAGCCAGAACAGACCCAAAGGAGTAGTGGAAGTCCCACAAATTTAGTTTCAATGTGCCCTCTAGTCTGGGCCAAGTTCGACAGACAAGCAGTACAGTGCTTGGTGGACACCGGTTCACAGGTGACTACGATGCCCGAAGCCTACTTCTGGTGACATTTTACCGAAGCAAGGCGGCCTGAGTGGGTCCCAGTGATAAAACTAACTGCTTCAAACCAGCTGCCCATCCCAGTCGCAGGGGTGGTGTGGATGCAGATGTCCATCTGCGGAAAGGATCTGGGAAGGAAAGGTGTGGTGCTAACCTTGGGAGAAATAAATAGTGGACACACAGTCACCCTGGGAATGAATATATTAAAGGAATTTGGGAGTCTCCTCATTAATGAACCCTCCAAAAAGACTCTGAAACAGTGGAGCTCACATACTCCCCAGAGGAAAGTATTCCAACAGTTAATCCGAGTAGCCCAATCTCAGGACTCTTTCAGTGACGGAGGGGCATTAGGAAAAGTAATTATTTCCTCCTCGACCCCGCACCCCGTTGGAAGGAGTAGAGGTCCAAATTGAACCATCCTTTTCGGAGCAACTTCCCTCGGGACTCCTAGTGGCATGCTCGCTAGCCATTGTGCGTGACGGGACAGTTCCTGTATGTTGTGTAATTCTGGAAGATCAGGACAACACCATGTCTTCCTAAAGTGAAGTGGCTAGGGTTTTGGGCATGCCTGAAGAAGTCATACCATCCCCGACTATACAACTGAAAGTGCAGCAGGGGGACCACTGGACTGTGACGGTGAACTCCTCTTCAATGCCGGAGCCTCAGCATATCAAGGAAGGAAGATTGATCTTAGAACAGATGCCGGCCAACATGACCGATCTAACACAGGCACAGGTGCAGCAGGTCGAAGCTCTATTGGGATGCTATAACAACGAGTTCGCTCGTCATGAAGACAATTTTGGCTGCACTACGGCCATCACCCATGAGATACCAACGGAAAATATTGCACCCATACGAGAACGCTACCAACAAATTCCGCCATAGCTGTACCAAGAAGTGAAGAATATTCTGAGTCAGATGATACAGAAAGAGAGCCCATGGGCTGCTCCAATAGTTTTAGTGCGGAAGAAGGACCGCACTCTGGGTTTTTGTGTGGATTATCGGAAGCTCAATGCTTGTACTGTGAGAGATTCATACCCATTACCCAGGATTGAATCTTTGTCTGCACTAGGGAAGGCCAAACTCTTCTCAACATTATACCTCGCACTGCAGAAAAGATGTGGATTCCAGTCCGCGCTGCCCAAATAATAGATTTCCAAGACGTAGTAGCAGTTAAGAAGTGGTTTAATCTACGCGTTTCAGGGTGAATACCACCCCTTCTTCAGGAAAATACCACATATAGCTTACATATGTTCTAACAGTACCTTGCTTAAATACATCAAGGATTCAAATAAAACAGGCGCCAGGCAGTCAGATGACACATGTCAAAGTTCAAAGTTGATCAAGGGTTAATACAGCATTGTTTTGGAGAAATTATTTCCAATACCAAAGAAAAATATTCTAATACCATGTTTGTTTGAATTTGCAGCTTGAAAGATAAAGAATATTTCAAGAATGAAAAAAACAAACAGAAAAAAAAAAAGGATAGGACATATAAAGCAAACTTGCAACAAAAGGGGACTTTCCTGTTATAAGAGTCGGTTCCTCTAACCCAGGAACCATTGGACTGCAACTGAAACTGCCTTCATTTTTTGGTGGAAATTGGAACATTTGCTGTTAAACATTTAATAAATAAAAAAAAAAAAATTTTGAAAAAAATAAATCTTTATTAGTAAAAAGTATCTCTGTTTTTATTATTTATTTATATAGACGATTAATAAAATAATTTTATATTAAAACAGAAGAATTTTTAGAGTTGGAATTGATCTCACAGTTAGAGCCGTATCTGACCAGCAGACACTCATCGCTCTAGGCATTTTAAAACCATGGCTACCCGTCTAAGTCTTATTGAAAGAAGGCCATAGCTTCAGAGCTAGGAGTTAGTTATCAACTGACCCTCTCCTGTGTGAGGATTAGGCTCAAAAGATTTTTAGAATTAATTAAGTACAAGGTAGCGCAGGGGAAGGCTCAATTCAATGCCCCCATTCATGGGTGTACCCAGGATCAAAACTAGGGCGGGGCAAGCCAATGTCATCATATACACTGTACATTATCCTGCATATTAGGTATGGAGCATTAGAACACCCCCATCCTCTCACATTCCCCCCACAGTGACCATGACATGCCTGAGCAGAATGAATTTAATAAATTCCATCCCCTCTTACCATGAAGCTTGCAGAAAAACTCTATATAATAGACATGGATGCAGACCAGCAGACACCAAGTGGACCAAATTGATAACAGTGCATGCACTAAGATGTAAAGTAATGCAGCTATTGCTGATGTTATAAACAAGAAGAATACGAAATATAACAATAAAATGTATAATCTTTATTTAGGCAATGTAGTACATGAAACAATAATTAATAAAAAAACATATAAAAGATGAATAATCAAATACATAGGCTGCCAGCAGATGTAATGACCCAATTGATATAAACAGACCCAAAATAAAGTACCGGGGATTATGAAATAAATGAGTCCTCACCAATTTGTGAAATAACACATTAGTAAGTGCACAATATATATAAGGTCTCAATGCACTAAATAAAGACCACTAAAAAATGTGAATATATCAATAGTGCAAAATAAACCTAAACCCACACGCTAAGTGAACATAATGGACTAGTGCAATACAACCTCTGGAACGTGTTGGGAGTGCAAAGGCATAATTCCACCAACCAAGGACCAAAATAAATTTTTAGACCGCTACCTGGGAGCCTGAATGGGGTGCTGACAGCCAGTGAAGAACGCGCCCCGACGCGCGTTTCGGTATTGATAACCTTCGTCAGGGGATGTGTATAGTTAGTGACCTCAGTCCTTAAATAATACCTTAATGGGATCAGCTGATGAAACACCGGCGCATCACGGCGAGCGGAAGACCGGAAGTCGTCATAGCGACTAACGTCACATGACCCAGACGAACCCGGAAGTGCCCGGCCGCCAGGACATGTAAAGACGCCGTCGCCATGCAACCACCAGCCTCCGTCTCCCCGGCATGCGCACATCATCGCTGCAGAATAAGAGTAAATGTATATCTCCTGTGCGATACTAGCCATCCGACAAATGTGCAAAGCCCTGTACTTACACAGACAGAATATTTGTGCAAATAATGACGGCAGTAAACCAATCTAAATATGATTAACCAGTGCAAGAATTAAAAAAGTATAACTGGGGTAATACTTTGCGTGCAAAAACATATATATTGATGAATAAAAGATAAAAAATAAAAAAATATATAGAGACAAAAATTATTATAACATGAATGAACCCATAAAAACAATAAATACACAAATCAAATAAATATGTGTGATAATAATTACATAGTGCATACCAATAAACACTGAATAATTGCAAACATATAATATAAGATAATGGTTCCACGATTCAGATACATTATGGAACAATAAAGAAACATCATAGTACAAAACATTAATAAATAACCAAATATAACATGATAGTTGTAAGATGCACACTTTAATCCCGTCCAGAAGGCCATACGCACAAATGCTGGAATATAAGCTAAAAATGAGATAAAAATAACAATAAACAAAAATTAATAAAAAGACATAACAAGAACTATACCTATAAAGAAACTATATGTAAAATGCAGAACAATGAGCACAATAAAATAAAATAGTGAATAAAATTATAAAAAGGGTACAAATGAGAGACACTCATTGAGACCAAGTGGAGACACCGTATTCAATGTCCATATCCACCTGGCCTCAAGTTGGGACAGTCGTTTACTAATGTTACCTCCTCTATTATTGACAACAAGAAGATCTATCCCTGAGACCTTTAATTGAGAAGAGTCACAATCATGATACAACTTAAAATGTCTGGGGATAGTTTTTAGCATAGACATGTCCTCAACCTCGGCTGCTGCCTTAATGCCCAGCACGTGTTCCCGTACCCTAATTTTCAATTGTCTGGTGGTCAGACCGACATATTTTAAATTACATGGGCATTCAGCCAAGTATATTACAGCCGAGGATGTGCAGGTAATGTTCTGTTTTATTTCAAAGTGATGGGAACTATCAAAGTTGTCAAAACAATTCGTCTTGACAACATTGGGGCACGCCACACATGACCCACAAGGTTTGCACCCACCCTTGTTTAAGGATTTCATTTGCGGATTCTTGATGAAATGACTCTTCACCAATCTGTCCTTCAAATTCTGGGACCTCCTGAAAGTCACGTGTGGCCTGTCCCCAATGTATCTCGACAAAACTGGATCCACCTTCAATATAGCCCAGTGTTGATTCAAACATTGCCTCAACTTATCACTTTGTCCACTAAATTGTGCAATAAAGCGTACCACATTGGTTTCATCTCTCGATTGTCTAGTATAAAGAGCATCATGACGAGTACTATGTTTAGCTCTATTGAAGGCCCTCTTTATGGACCTCCTACTGTACCCACGTTCTAAAAACCTTTCTTTCAGTAAAACTGCTTGCTGTAAAAAATCTTCGTCTCTGGAACAAATGCGTCTTAAACGCAGAAATTGTCCTATGGGGACAGAATTAACCAAGGACCTCGGATGAGAAGAAGTTGCGTGAACAAGGGCATTCACCGCCGTCTTTTTTCTGAAGAGGATTGTTTGAAGACAACCATCTGTGTCCTTCATTATACGGACATCCAAAAACTCAACTGTGTGAGTATGATAAGAAAATGTAAAATGCATGTGTATTTATTGTTTTTATGGGTTCATTCATGTTATAATAATTTTTGTCTCTATATATTTTTTTATTTTTTATTCTTTTATTCATCAATATATATGTTTTTGCACGCAAAGTCTTACCCCAGTTATACTTTTTTAATTCTTGCACTGGTTAATCATATTTAGATTGGTTTACTGCCGTCATTATTTGCACAAATATTCTGTCTGTGTAAGTACAGGGCTTTGCACATTTGTCGGATGGCTAGTATCGCACAGGAGATATACATTTACTCTTATTCTGCAGCGATGATGTGCGCATGCCGGGGAGACGGAGGCTGGTGGTTGCATGGCGACGGCGTCTTTACATGTCCTGGCGGCCGGGCACTTCCGGGTTCGTCTGGGTCATGTGACGTTAGTCGCTATGACGACTTCCGGTCTTCCGCTCGCCGTGATGCGCCGGTGTTTCATCAGCTGATCCCATTAAGGTATTATTTAAGGACTGAGGTCACTAACTATACACATCCCCCTGACGAAGGTTATCAATACCGAAACGCGCGTCGGGGCGCGTTCTTCACTGGCTGTCAGCACCCCATTCAGGCTCCCAGGTAGCGGTCTAAAAATTTATTTTGGTCCTTGGTTGGTGGAATTATGCCTTTGCACTCCCAACACGTTCCAGAGGTTGTATTGCACTAGTCCATTATGTTCACTTAGCGTGTGGGTTTAGGTTTATTTTGCACTATTGATATATTCACATTTTTTAGTGGTCTTTATTTAGTGCATTGAGACCTTATATATATTGTGCACTTACTAATGTGTTATTTCACAAATTGGTGAGGACTCATTTATTTCATAATCCCCGGTACTTTATTTTGGGTCTGTTTATATCAATTGGGTCATTACATCTGCTGGCAGCCTATGTATTTGATTATTCATCTTTTATATGTTTTTTTATTAATTATTGTTTCATGTACTACATTGCCTAAATAAAGATTATACATTTTATTGTTATATTTCGTATTCTTCTTGTTTATAACATCAGCAATAGCTGCATTACTTTACATCTTAGTGCATGCACTGTTATCAATTTGGTCCACTTGGTGTCTGCTGGTCTGCATCCACGTCTATTATATAGAGTTTTTCACTTTTCGGATGGTCTACCATCCTACTTCTCTTGAATTACTGGTACTATTCTGTTAGCTATTCACAGGTGTATAATTTTATAATTATTATATTTTACCATATATTAAGGGCACATACAGATATATATTATTTACGTGCAATCTATACCAGTTTTTCTTGTGCATTTTTCTCATGAAGCTTGCAGGCAGTGGCTGAGGCAGGAGCAGGAAGTGTCCAGTGTCTGCACACGGAGGGCACTAGGACCCAGTGTGGCTGAGACAACCAGAGCCTGCAGGGCAGAAAGTGAAACTACAGCTGCTGCCGCCAGGAAGTAAGGAAGGAAGGAGCTCCTCTGGTGAGACAGCAGCTCCGTGCACTGCGCACACAGACAGACTCTGCAACCTGGGGCAGAGGGAGCCAGCATTGTGCTGCTCTCTCTGCTCTCTTTCATTGTGTGTCCCTGCTTCTAGGGGGGGCACCGCCCCCCCCCCCGCCCCACGGTGGGTACGCCCATGCCCCCATTCAGAGTAACCCACCACATATAATTGGGTCCATGATTATGTGCACAGCCAGAGAATTTGTGCGGGAGAGAAAAAAAAATCCAGTATTTTGGTAGCTTAATAATTTTCCATTTAACCAATCACAATCAGTAGAAATTTTTAAAACACATTTCCTCATTAAATAAGAAAAATAAATATAACTCTTACCTTCGGAATTTAGAAAATAAAGAGATAGAGAGATTTCACAGAATAGGTACATTATGGAACTAAATCACTATTAGCAGTTCTTAAGAGGCAGGAGAAAAACAGAGCCAGAACGGGTTTCTCCACAGCTGCCATATATATGCTTCTTTTCAGGAAAAAAAACATTTTAAATATACAAAAAAAAAAAAAAAAAAAAATATTAATTCAATGAAAAGATATCGATGGTCCATCAGATCAAGCATTTCAAGAAAAATACTTACTAGAAACATAGAAAGTACATAAAAAATAAATATCACAGAGGAAATTAGAAGCCTTCAACAGGGAATTAAAATTAAAATTTATATTTGGCTCAAAAAATATATATTATGCTGATTATACCAGTAGAAACTCAGTCCTTAAAATTTGTAATGAGGGAAATAAATAGGGAATATATAAATTTAAATGATTTTTTATATACAAACCTCTGAGAACACAGAGGAAATTGGAAGCGTTCAACAGGGTATTATATAATAATTAATATTTGGCTTAAAAAATATATATATTATAATGATTATACCGATAAAATTCTGTCATTAAAAATTGTGATGAAGGAAATAAATAGGGAATATATAAATATAAATGTAAATGATTTTTTATATACAAACCTCTGTGATCTCATTAAGGCCATGAGGTTTTAAACTTCTCAGTTTGTAAATCCAGAAGACTTCCTTTCTATTCAGTTTCACAATCCTATTGGGGATATGGGTGGGGATGTGATCAATGGGAGTGATCTTAAGTTTATTATAATTCTTATTATGCATTAATGCATAATGTCTGGATAAACCATGCGTAAGGAGGCCCTTTTTAACCCCTTCACCCCCAAGGGTGGTTTGCACGTTAATGACCGGGGCAATTTTTACAATTCTGACCACTGTCTCTTTATGAGGTTATAACTCTGGAACGCTTCAACAGATCTTCGCGATTCTGAGATTGTTTTCTCGTGACATATTGTACTTCACGTTAGTAGTAAAATTTCTTCGATATAACTTGCATTTATTTTTGAAAAAAATGCAAATATGGCAAAAATTTTGAAAATTTTGCAATTTTCAAACTTTGAATTTTTATTCCCTTAAAACTGAGAAATATGTCACACAAAATAGTTAAGAAATAACATTTCCCACATGTCTACTTTACATCAGCACAATTTTGGAATCAAATTTTTTTTTTCTTAGGAAATTATAAGGGTTAAAATTTGACCAGCGATTTCTCATTTTTACAACAAAATTTACAAAGCCATTTTTTTTTAGGGACCACCTCATATTTGAAGTCACTTTGAGGGGTCTATATAGCAGAAAATACCCAAAAGTGACACTATTCTAAAAACTGCACCCCTCAAGGTACTCAAAACCACATTCAAGAAGTTTATTAACCCTTCAGGTGCTTCACAGGAGCTGAAGCAACGTGGAAGGAAAAAATGAATATTTAACTTTTTAGCCACAAACATGATCTTTTACAAACTTTTTTTTTATTTTCACAAGGGTAAAAGAAGAAAATGGACAGATAAAGTTGTTGTGCAATTTCTCCTGAGTACACCAATACCCCATAAGTGGGGGAAAACCACTGTCTGTGCGCACAGCAGAGCTCATAAGGGAAGGAGCGCCGTTTGACTTTTTCAAACTAAAATTGGCTGGAATTGAGATTGGATGCCATGTCGCGTTTGGAGAGCCCCTGATGCGCCTAAACAGTGGAAACCCCCCACAAGTGACACCATTTTGGAAACTAGACCCCCTAAGGAACTTATCTAGATCTGTTGTGAGCACTTTGAACCCCAAGTGTTTCACAAAAGTTTATAATGCCTGGGTGTGAAAAAAAAAAAGAAACAATTTTCCACAAAAATGATTTTTTAGTCCAAATTTTTGATTTTTCCCAAGGAAATTGGACCCCAAAAGTTGTTGTCCAATTTGTCCTGAGTACGCTGATACCCAATATGTGGGGGGGGACTGTTTGGGCGCACGGCAGGGCTTGGAAAGGAAGTAGTAATGTTTTGGAATGCAGACCTTGATGGGGGTCATGTTCCGTTTTGCAGTGCCCCAGATGAGCCTAAACAGTAGAAACCCCCCACAAGTGACCATATTTTGGAAACTAGACCCCCTAAGGAACTTATCTAGAGCTTTGGTGAGCACTTTGAACCCCCAAGTGCTTCACACAAGTTTATAATGCCCGGGCATGAAAATAAAAAATCCTATTTTTTTCCTACAAAAATTATTTTTAGTCACTAATTTTTTATTTTCCCAAGGGTAACATGAGAAATTCGACCACAAAAGTTGTTGTCCAATTTGTCCTGAGTACGCTGATACCTGATATGTGGGGGGGAAACAATGTTTGGGCGCACGGCAGAGCTCGGAATGGAAGGAGCACCATTTGACTTTTTCCAACCAAAATTGACTGGAATTGAGATTGGACGCCATGTTGCATTTGGAGAGCCCCTGATGTGCCTAAACAGTGGAAACCCCCACAAATGACCCCATTTGGGAAACTAGACCCCCTAAGGAACTTATATAGATCTTTGGTGAGCAATTTGAACCCCCAAGTGCTTCACACAAGTTCATAACGTAGAGCCGTAAAATTAAAAAATCATATTTTTTCCACAAAAATGATCTTTTCACCCCAATTTTTATTTTCCCAAGGGTAACAAGACTCCAAAAGTTATTGTGCAATTTGTCCTGAGTACGCTGATACCCCATATATGGGGATAAACCACTTTTTGGGTGCACGGCAGAGGTCGCAAGAGAAGGAGCACCGCTTGACTTTTTTAACGCAGAATTGGCTGGAGGCCATGCCGTGTTTGGAGAGCTCCTGATCTGCCTAAACAGTGGAAACCCCCGACAAATGACACCATTTTGGAAACTAGACCCCTCAAGGAACTTATCTACATGTGTGGTGAGTACTTTGAACCCCCAAGTGCTTCACAGAAGTTTATAACGTACAGCCGTAAAAGAAAAAATCTTTTTTTTTTTTACAAAAATGATTTTTTCGTCCCCAATATTTTATTTTCACAAAGGTAACAGGAGAAATTGGACCCCAAAAGTTGTTGTCCAATTTGTCCTGAGTACACTGATACCCAATATGTGGGAGAAAACTACGGTATGGGCACACGTTGGGGCTCGGAAGGGAAGTAGTGACGTTTTGGATTGCAGACTTTGATGGAATTGTCTGGGGGCATCATGTCGCATTTGGAGAGCCCCTGATGCACCTAAACAGTGGAAACCCACCACAAGTGACCCCATTTTGGAAAATAGACCCCACAAGGAACTTATCTAGATGTGTGGTGAGCACTTTGAACCCCGAAGTGCTTCACAGAAGTTTATAACGTACAGCCGTAAAAATAAAAAATATATATTTTTTACAAAAATTATTTTTTTTCGCCCCCAATATTTTATTTTCACAAGGGTAACAGGAGAAATTGGACCCCAAAAGTTGTTGTCCAATTTGTCCTGAGTATGCGGATACCCAATATGTGGGAGAAAACTACTGTATGGGTACACGTTGGCTCTCGGAAGGGAAGTAGTGACATTTTGGATTGTAGACTTTGATGGAATGATCTGGGGGCGTCATGTCGCATTTGGAGAGCCCCTGATGTGCCTAAACAGTGGAAACCCCTCACAAGTGACCCCATTTTGGAAAATAGACCCCACAAGGAACTTATCTAGATGTGTGGTGAGCACTTTGAATCCCGAAGTGCTTCACAGAAGTTTATAACGTACAGCGTAAAAACAAAAAAAAATCTTTTTTTTAAAAAAAAATGATATTTTTGCCCCCAGTTTTTTATTTTCCCAAGGGTAACAGAAGAAATAGGACAAATTGCACAATAACTCTTGGGGTCCAGAGTATGCTGACACCCCATATATGGGGGTAAACTACTGTTTTGGCGCATGGCAGAGCTCAGAAGTGAAGGAGCACCGTTTGACTTTTTCAACGCAGAATTGGCTGGAATTGCGATCAGACGCCATGTCACATTTGGAGAGCCCTGATGTGCCTAAACAGCGGAAACCCCCCAATTCTAACTCCAACCCTAAACCCCAACACACCCCTAACCCTAGTCCCAGCCCTAACCAAAAACCTAACCCTAACACACCCCTAACCCTAATCCCAACCATAACCCTAATACTAACTTTAGCGCCAACCCTAACCCTAACTTTAGCCGCAACCCTAACCTTAACCCTAACCCTAATGGGAAAATGGAAATAAATACATTTTTTTAATTTTATTATTTTTCCCTAACTAAGGTGGTGATAAAGGGGGGTTTGATTTACTATTTACAGCGGGTTTTTATGATTGGCAGCTGTCACGCTAAAAGACGCTTTTTATTGCAAAAAATAGTTTTTTGCATCGCCACATTTTGAGAACTATAATTTTTGCATATTTTGGCCCACAGAGTCATGTGAGGTCTTATTTTTTGCGGTACGAGTTGACGTTTTTATTGGTATCATGTTTGAGCACGTGACATTTTTTGATCGCTTTTTATTTCGATTTTTGGGAAGTTAGAATGAACAAAAATCAGCAATTCATGAATTTCTTTTGGGGGAGGCGTTTATATCGTTCCGCGTGTAGTAAAATTGATAAAGCAGTTTTATTCTTCGGGTCAGTACGATTACGGCGATACCTCATTTATATCATTTTTTTATGTTTTGGCGCTTTTATAGAATAAAAACAATTTTATATAAAAAATTATTATTTTTGCATCGCTTTATTCTGCGAGCTATAACTTTTTTATTTTTTTCGCTGATGATGCTGTATCATGGCTCGTTTTTTGCGGGACAAAATGACGTTTTCAGCGGTACCATGTTTATTTATATCCATCTTTTTGATCGCGTGTTATTCCACTTTTTGTTCGGCGGTATGATGATAAAGCACGGATTTTTTGCTTTGTTTTTTTTTTTTTTTAAGGGGTTCACAAAAGTGGTTAACTAGTGGGACAGTTTTATAGGGGGGGTCGTTACGGACGCGGCGATACCAAATATGTGTACTTTTATTGTTTTATTTTTTTTTATTTACAGGAAGAAATGAATTTATTGGGGAAAATTTTTTTTTTTTTTTTTAATTTATTTTGGAATTTTTTTTACACGTTTATTTTTATTTTTTACTTTTTTACATTGTCCCAGGGTGGGACATCACTGTAAAATGTCAGATCGCTGGTCTCACAGTGTGCACAGCACTCTGTGAGACCAGCGATCTCACAGTCAGCGCTGCAGGCTTCTCAGTGCCTGCTCTCAGCAGGCACTGAGGAAGCCGCCTCCCTCCAGGACCCCGGCGCCATCTTGGATCCGGGTCCTGGGAGGGAGGAAGCCCTCAGAACAGCGCGATCACATCACGCTGGTCTGAGGGTCTCAGGGGGGCGCGCAGGGAGCCCCCTCCCTGCGCGATGCTCCCCTGTGCCCCCGGTACACCGCGATCATGTTTGATCGCGGTGTGCCAGGGGTTAATGTGCCGGGTGATGTGCTGTGATAATCAGCTGACACCCGGCGGCGATTAGCTGCGCTCCCCCCGGGAGCGCAGCTAATCGCTATGACGTACTATCCCGTCCATGGTCAGATTGTCACGGGTTTCATGGATGGGATAGTACGTCGGATGTCAGAGAGGGGTTAATGTTGTGCCTGTGGGAATTTAACCGTACATGGAGCTGTTGCGTTGTTCGTCCCACATATTGCTTTCCACATGGGCACTCTATTACATAAATTACGAAATCAGAATTACAGTTGAAAAAATGGGAAATAGAGAAGGTCTCATTTGTATGGAATGAAGTGAAGCTGTCAATTTTGTGTCCAATATTTTTACAGTAGACAGTTTTTTCCCCCACATTTGAAAACACCTTTAATAGAAACATGCACATTTTTAATTTTTTTAATCTTTATCAGATTTCAAACGGCTGGGAGCTACAATATTCCTGACATTGGGCGCTCTGCGAAACGTTATTTTAGGGTTCCGAGGTAGGATTTTATTAAGAACAGGATCATTTTGCAGGATATGCCAATTTTTTTGCAATACATCCCTAATCTCTTTATGATTGCTACTATATTGAGTTATGAAGTTCATACAGAATTCATTGCTCACAGGATTTTTTTCTATTTTATTTTCAAGCAATGTTATTTGCTTTAACTCCAATGAATTATTATAAGCCCGTTTAATCAGATAGGGAGGATATTTTTGTGCTAAAAATTTATTTTTGAGAATGACAGATTGTTTTTTAAAATCATTATCTAAAGTACAATTCTTTCTAATGCGACTAAACTGATTATGCGGTATATTTTTTAGCCATTTTGGATAATGACCACTATTGAAATTAATGTAGCTGTTGGAGTCCACTTTCTTGAATAAAGTTTTGCTACAAATCTTATTGTCATGTATAAAAAGTGTGACATCTAAAAAATTGATATTAGTAGAATCATAAAAACTTGTAAAAGACAAACCCCAGTTATTACCGTTGATGTATCGTATAAAATTGTTAATATTATTACCAGTATTGTCCCATATAAAAATTAGGTCATCAATAAATCTTTTGTACAATATAATGTTATTCTTCCAAATTCCGTTAAAAACAAATATTTCCTCGAAAACACCCATGAACAGGTTCGCAAAAGTTGGTGCTATTTTCGAACCCATTGCGGTCCCTTTTCGTTTGGTGGTAGAACTCATTATCAAAAGTAAAATAATTATTTTTTAATATAAAATCTAAACCCTTCATAAAAAACTTTTTTTGAGCATCAGACAACCTTTTATCACTTAAAAGGAAGTATTCAAAGCAGATTAGTCCTAAATATTGGAATAAAGTGCTGTGACATCTAAGGTTAGAAAGACATAACCAGTCTTCCAGGGAATGTTTTGTAGCAGTCCTAATAGATGGGTTGAATCACGAAGATGGCTAGTAAGGTTAAAAACATGTAAAAGCATTGTTCTATCAATATAATGAGCCAAATTGGCCGTCAAAGAGTTTATACCTACTATAATAGGTCTACCAGGGTTTTTTTTATGTTCTTATGGATTTTTGGGAGATGATAAAAGAATGGGACACTGCTTTTTTTTACACATAAAAAGTTTTTTTCTTTTTTATTAAAAATATCAAGCTGCAAACCCTCTGAGATTAAATCATTATATTTTAAAAGAGAAGTATATTCACTATAAGAGCTTTTCTCGTAATATTCACTATCTGAGAGGATTCGAAAGGCTTCCTTCATGTAATCATTGCGATTCTGAATCACAATTCCTCCTCCCTTATCAGCGGATCTGATAACTATATTTTTATTTGAAGCCAACGATTTCATTGCAAGTTTTTCTTGTACATTTAAATTAAATTTCTTATTTTTATTATTACCGTTTAAATTCACCGATTTTTTTTGTTTGCATAAGATTTTCCAATTGTTTTTGTACTATATCGGAAAAAACATTTATGAAGTGTCCTTTATCTTCCACAGGATAGAAATTAGATTTGGTAGGAACATCTAAATGAAAAGAATTGTCGGTATCTGTATTTTCAGCAGTTAATATATTTATATTTTTATTCCTGCTCTCCTTCAATAAAAAATGTCTCTTGAGAGTCAGTTTTCTTACAAAAATTTGGAGATTCAGAAACAGATCAAATTCTTTGGACGTATTTGTTGGACAAAAAGATAGTCCCTTACCTAAAAGTGAGTTTTCACTCTCCGTTAAAATGTGGTCTGAAAGATTAAAAATACTGGTTTTATTGGAAGTGGGGGAATTAATCAGAGGGATGTCATTTTTCCTTTTTTTATTATCTTTCTTTCTCCCTCCCCTGGCACCTCTGTAGCGCTTTTTCTTTTTCCCGTTTTTGGCAAAAAAAATTGATTCAGTTGGGAGTTTTTTATAATCCGGGGTAAAAAAGGGACAGTGCCTGTTGTCGGCATATTAGAATTATCTATAACCAGAGTTTTATTGGTCTGAGATGGGATTAGCATACTGGGCGTAGTATCATGGACTGAGAGATCCAGCAATGATACAGGAATTGAATCAGATAGGTCTGTGGAAGATATATCATTCTCATTCTGAGCATGTTTAATGTTAAAAAATTAGAATCTAAAAAGCTCTTATTTTTAGATAAATTTTTATCTTCATTCAATTTATTAATTTATAACCTAATATTTTCTAGGTGCTTTCTTGCTTCTGATAGAGTCTGAGAATGGTTAAGAAAATCTCCTTTATTAGTTTTTACAGTGGGAGTACTCATGCTGACTTCAATATCGACTACTGGGTTATTTATGACATTTTTCTCATTACTAATATTTTTATTTTCACTTGGAGTGGCCTCATTGGTATTTTTACTCTTACTACTCTTATCTGAATTTTTCTTTTTATAGTCATCCCTATCTCTCTGCAATTTTTTAGATTTCCTTAAAATGGTTTCATTTTCCAATTGCATGATGAACGTGGTTACATTTGAGTTAATTTTATTGTACTCAGGGTGTGACTGAAAAGGGATTAGCTTATCCGATAGCTGTTTTATTTTGATTGTCACTATATCACATAATTGAGATCTTTTCTTATAAAGGCATTTTAACTTATTAGCCATGCAACTTTCTAAGTTCTCATTCCAGTCATTAGTAAACTCTGCATCGTCAGGAAAAGGTGTGTTGTGAACAATTCTCAGTCCTCTTGGACAAATTTTCTCCCTCAAATAAATGGAGAGAAAATGAGCATCCAAGTTATAATGAAGTTCTTCCTTCAATGCTTCTTTCAGATTAAAAAAGGTTTTATGAAGTTTTTTAGTCTCATCCTCAGAAAATGCATTATGATTTACCTCCTTCACAACAGTCGGTTCAAAAGTTCCAATCGTTTGATTGATCAGACGTTCTCTTGTGATCAGTCGATTCCTGAAATAATCCATGTTGCCAAAGAAGATGATAAAGGAATGGACCCTCTGCTGCTGTTAGGTCTCAGACTGGGAGGATTTCCAATGATCCAGCCAGTAGACAATCTAATAGAAAAAGCAAGGGAGACACAAAGCTCAATAGGGTCTTATACGATAGTAAGTTATCACTTTTTTAAGTAGGAAGCTGCTCACCTGGTATTAGGTGGTTAAAGCACATGTAGGAGAGGCTGCCGCAGATGGTCGGTCAACGACCCGACAATACAATGCACGCAGAAAAAGATGTGGATTCCAGTCCGCGCTGCCCAAATAATAGATATCCAAGACATAGTAGCAGTTAAGAAGTGGTTTAATCTACGCGTTTCAGGGTGAATACCACCCCTTCTTCAGGAAAATACCACATATAGCTTACATATGTTCTAACAGTACCTTGCTTAAATACATCAAGGATTCAAAAAAACAGGCGCCAGGCAGTCAGATGACACATGTCAAAGTTCAAAGTTGAACAAGGGTTAATACAGCATTGTTTTGGAGAAATTATTTTCAATACCAAAGAAAAATATTCTAATACCATGTTTGTTTGAATTTGCAGCTTGAAAGATAAAGAATATTTCAAGAATGAAAAAAACAAATAGCAGAAAAAAAAAGGAAAGGAAAGGACATATACCGCAAACTTGCAACAAAAGGGGACTTTCCTGTTATAAGAGTCGGTTCCTCTAACCCAGGAACCATTGGACTGCAACTGAAACTGCCTTCATTTTTTGGTGGAAATTGGAACATTTGCTGTTAAACATTTAATAAATAAAAAAAAAAATGTTTTTGAAAAAAATAAATCTTTATTAGTAAAAAGTATCTCTGTTTTTATTATTTATTTATATAGACGATTAATAAAATAATATTTATATTAAAACAGAAGAATTTTTAGAGTTCTTATATATTAGAGTTGAAATTGATCTCACAGAGCCATAACTGACCAGCAGACACTCATCACTCTAGGCATTTTAAAACAATGGCTACCCGTCTAAAGGCCCCATCACACATAACGAGATCGCTAGCGAGATCGTTATTACGTCACGATTTTGAGATCGCTGGAGAGCCGTATCGTGATCGTTGGGGAGCTGTCAAACATGCAGAACTTCCCAACGATTTTGGCCGCCCCAGCGATCTAACTAATGATCTCGATGGTCGTTGGGACGCTTTCATAGCAGCTATTTCAACGATCCACACCTTGATAGGGGCTGTACTGTGTCACCAATCATCTCCGATTGGTGAATGCCACTGCGTTCTGATTGGGCGGCAGGTTTAAAATAAAACCACGTTGTAGCAATTCCGTCCTTGTTCCTGTTTGCGTTCTGGTTTCGGATCGTAGCAGCGTTCTTCGGCTGTGTCTCTGTATCCATTCATCTGGGCTTTGTTCCTGACAAGCGTTCTGGTTTGTGGATTGTTTGTTTTTCGGCTGTGACTCCACACAGCCCGGAGAATTCTGCTAAGATCTGCAATCCAGCACAAGGTCAGAAACAAATTATGGAATCGCTATTCTGTTGCTTTCTTTATGCACGGCGGGAAATGAGAACGCTGTAGCGACCACCAATCGGGGACGAGGGGCGCAGAAAAGTCCAATTTATGCACGCCTACGTGTCTCAGTTCTGAATCGCTAACTAGGTCGTTGGTTAGGTGTCAAATACAGCGATGCACACTGCCCAGCGAGAGCGCAACGACCCAGGAATGGTCCAGGAAGCTTTGTAACGATCAGTGATCTCACAGCAGGGGCCTGATCGTTGCTACCTGTCAGACGTAACGAGATCGCTAGCTAAATCGTTATTGCGTCATAAAACCCGTGACGTATCAACGATCTCGCTATGTGTGACTGGGCCTTAAGTCTTATTGAAAGAAGGCCATAGCTTCAGAGCTAGGAGTTAGTTATCAACTGACCCTCTCCTGTGTGAGGATTAGGCTCAAAAGATTATTTTAGAATTAATTAAGTACAAGATAGCGCAGGGGAAGGCTCATCAATTCAATGCCCCCATTCAGAGTAACCCACCACATATAATTGGGTCCATGATTCTGTGCAAAGCCAGAGAATTTGTGTGGGAGAGAAAAAAAAATCCATTATTTTGGCAGCTTCATAATTTTCAATTTAACCAACCACAATCATTGCACATTCCTTGGACTGACTGGGTATTACCGCCGTTTTGTGAAGAACTTCGCCCGCATAGTAAAACCATTGCTGGAGCTGCTGAAGGGAGTGCCCTCGGGTGTAAAGAACTGGAAATATTCAGTGGAAGGAACATCATGAAAAGGCCTTTCAAGGCCTTTCAAGATCTGAATAAAGCTTTGACGGAAGCTCCTGTGCTGGCCTATGCGGACTTTTCTCTACCGTTTATTCTCCACACTGACGGGAGCTTGCATGGACTTGGACCTGTGTTGTCGCAGATACAGGACTGGAGAGAGAAGGTGATTGCTTATACTAGTCGGTCCCTTCATGATTCCGAACGTAATCTGGAAAACTACAACTCTTTCAAGTTGGAGCTGCTGGCATTAGTGTGAGCTATGACGGAGAGGTTTGCGGAATATCCGTCCGGGTCTGAGGTCTTAGTGCGCACTGACAGCAACCCGTTGGCTCACCTAGAGAATGCAAAGCTGGAAGCCTTGGAACAACGTTGGGTGGCCAGAAAGGCAAAGTTTCAGTATAAGATTGCTTACAAAAGAGGAGCTGAGAACACTCATGCTGATGCCCTGTCTAGGGTGAGACACGCTAAACTTGGGCGGAGTACGGATGAAGAACTGGAAAATTAGGAGATACCCAGGTTCTGGTACGCTGGACCAGGTGCAAGTCTAGACTCGTGAAGGCGTCTTGGGGCGAGCCCGGGATGAGTGGGTTTAGTTACAACAAGAAGATCGTGAGCTTGCTCTGCTGAGACAGTGGGTGATGTCAAAAAAACTTCCCAGTGAGAGAGAAATGCTCTATCCACAGAAACCCTACGGATTCTTCGACAGAGGGAGCGCCTCCAGATGAAGAATGGATTGTTGTATCGGAAAGTGCAGCTTCAGAGAGAGCTGGGTGCTACGTGGCAAATCTTAGTCCCGGAAACACTGTTACCCGAGATAGCTACTGAGGCACATGAAAGAAGAGCACACTTTGGTTAGGAGAAAACTTTTCAGTGGCTACAGCGATTTGTTTATCATCCCCAGCTGAAGGCTGTAGTAGAAGAAGCGTGTAGGATGTGTCAGACTTGTGAATTGGCTAAGCCACCAGAGCAGAGGGCTCCTATACAGACTATCATAACATCCGCACCCCTGAAGCTGTTAATGATAGATTATATAACCATCGGGCCTGCGCACCAGGGGTATGAACATTGTTTGGTGATGATACATCCTTTCACGAAGTTTGCCGTCATGACTCCAACCCGGGATCAAACTGCAGAGTCAGTTGCAAATACCATCTGCAAATATTTCATTCAATTTTACAGCTGTCCGACGTGAATCCATTCTGATCAGGGAGCCTGTTACTTAGGGAAGGTGACAGAAGAGTTACTTTGGATATATCAGATTGAGAAGTCTTGCACCACACCGTACCGCCCCCAAGGGAATGGCACCTGTGAACAGTTCAATTGGACGTTAATCAAAATGTTGAGGACCCTGGAGGAAGACCGGAAAGCTCGGTGGCCAGAGAATGTCTCCGAATTAGTTTGGGTATACAACAATCGAGTACACCGAACCACCGGTTATGCCCCCTACACTCTCTTCTTCGGCCGTGCACATAAAGGAATCACTGAGCTGGAGTTGGATCCAGAGGAGGACTACCTGCGGACGGGGGTGTCCACCTGGCTTCGTGAATATCGTCAGTGCTTACAGACTTTGTATTGCTTAGTACCGACCAGGCTTCGGGAGTTGGAACATGCGGAAAGGACTCCACCGCAGGGAACAGGTCTTCAGGTAGGAAACCGTGTCTTAGTGTGGGAAAAACGTCCTTGGGATAAACTGGAAAATTGATGGGAAATGGACCCGTACCGGGTGAAGCGACGAGTCAGCTCTGAAGGACCAGTATATGAAATTAAGCCTGAAGAAGGAGGAGGTTCTCCTACTCAGATAGTTCACCGGAATATGCTTCGACCCTGTCTATCAAAAGATCCTGTACAGGTAAAAAAAAACACCAGAAACCCCTGAAGAGGCTCCCGTGGTAGCAGAGGAAGAAGAAGAGAGTTTTGAACTACTTCCTGAGGATGTACAAGCAGCGTAGTGACCCAGGGCCTCAAAAGGAATTTCCGCAGAAGCAACAGACACACTACTACTCTGTCCTGAGGAACCTGACTCTACTACTCTAGGGACTCCACTGCTCCTTCTAATTTGCGATGCTCCAAGTGAACAACAGCCAGCAAACCCCCCAACCGTTATGACCAAGAACAGTTCATCTGGCAGCAAACTGTTCAAAAGAAAAAGAAACGGCCACATGTTTCACAAAAATCCTCGCCCGTGGAATGGTGAGCAAAAGGAGTGGGGGAGTGTAGGGAGATGGACCAGGCTAGTGATACTCTTCTCGTGTCGGGGCAGGAACTATCATGGCTGTCACCATTGTTGCCGGGGGAAGAACTTCCTGACTTGCATGGACCCTTGCATCTGACTGTGGGGGGCAGGTCAGACATAAAAGAGACTGCGCGCGCCAAAACGCTCTCTCTGGTGGGAAGACAGCATGTACAACAGGAGAAAGTTGACTCCCTCCCTGCAGACCGAGGCCAGCTACCAGGCCCTCACTGTACAGGTTCATTCCCCACTCCTACTGACCTGTCATTACCAGAGATTGTTACCGCTCTTGCCTCTGACTCCCGTAATCCTGACTGATCCACACCACTGTCTGTGGCCGGCACTCCACGTAGGAGTCTCCAGGTGGTGCATGTTTGTTCAGGTACCGTGACCGTGGCTGTACTCTGGGACTGTGTATATCTACCGCGGCGCCATCGAGGGATATTCCAGCCTCCTTCAACTGGGAACCGCAGACTGATAAGTTAACCTGTTATTTGCACTTCCATTTTTGTGTTATAATTGCATATTCTGGTTGCTCACATATTTTCTTAACCTCTCCCTGCATGGAGTATTCACTGTTATCATATTCTTTATAAAAAGAAAGCCGTTAACTCTTGCTCTGCCTCCTGCTTGTCACTCCATCCCGCATTCCTGTTCTTGATCTTACACTGACAGCCCAGCAACCGGGAAGAAATTAACTTTATTCCTACCTGCAGCATCTGACATTCAGTCAGAGAAGCGGCTTCAGTCACTGCTCAGTACATGGTGAGCGGCAGATGGAAGCAGTACAGCCAGGTGTGTACTGATGCACTGCAAAGCAAATTGTCAAAGTATCGGGACATGCTTACAGCCGCCGCTCACCAAGTACTGAGAGGTGACTGTAGCCGTGTCCCAACCTGAGGCTGCCGGGAGGATTAAAGTTCATTTCTTCCCATAGCTGAGCTTTCAATGAGGCTGTGTAAGGTTCTAGCTGGAACGTGAGATGCAGTGACGGGATGCAGGCAGAGCAAGGGTTAACAGGTTTATTTACAGGGGAATACTCCACGCAAGGAGGTAAAGGATTAAAGAGCATAAACGGGAAAGGATGGCCGGAGATGAAGGGTTAGACAGGGGAGACAAACAGTACATTAAGACAAAGGATATCTTAAGGTGAAGAACAACGGTGCAAATAATGGAAGTTCGTTGGTACAGATGCCAGGTAGCCCTTAAACTGCAGCTCCTGCTGCGAACTCAATTGTTGTGAATACTCTGGAGGCGACTTCTGAGCTGGGGCTCCCTCGGTGGTTGCTGAGGGTAATGAACCAATTGCTGAATGGCCTTCAGCTGGCTCTGAATGGTCTGATGTAAGTGACCTGAACTCCCTTCAGCCTTGCCGGTAATCAATTGTTCTTCCACGTCTTGCTTGGAGCTCAGCTTGCATTCCTGCTCTTATTCAGATAAGTGATTTGCTTTTTTTTTCCTCTTGTTGGATTTTCCTTGCTGGTTTGCTGCTTAGCAGTGGACTTCAGCCTGGTCCCCTTTTGGGGCCTGGCGCTGCAATTGTGCTCAGTTTGTGTTTGCACTTTTGCTCTGTTCCCATGTCACTTTTTATTTGCTGAATTGCTGTGTGTTACACCAGAGATCTGATTTAGGTGGTAGAGATCGTGTGATCTCAGGTTTTTTTGTTAATCAGGAGTGTTGGTATTTTTGTCAGGGCTTTTTTTTGGGTTGTTGTCAGAATTCTTTCCTACACTTTTCTATCTAGACCGATTGGGCCACAGCGTTTGCTCATTCTATTTTCTGTCTGTGTTCGTAATTTCTTCTGGTCTAACCGCCATTACATGTTTGGGGGCTTCCTATTTCTTTGGGGATTTTGCTACGGGGCAGATAGCATTCATCTTTCTGCCTTTAGGTGTAGCTATCTCTCCGGCTGTGACGAGGCGTCTAGGATCACCGTAGGTACGCTCCACGGCTACTTATAGTGTTGCGGTTAGTTTAGGTTCCTGCAATCCAATAGTTTCCAGCCTCTCTGGTGTATTGCTTCTTTGGCTATTTTTGCAATTTCTCCTCAGCTACCGAAACATAACACTCAATAGTGCCAGCTACGGCCAACGTGGTGTCCGTATTAATGGGGTCCAACAAATAACATTACCCCCATCTCCTGGTGACAGTGGTCGGTCTCCGGTACCTTCCACTGCTCCTAGTCCATATACTGTAGTGGCTAACTAATGGTGAGGGCCACAGTCCTGTACGAGCTCAGAGTGGCTCTGCAAATATACGATAGCCAAGAAAAGTCACAAGTGTCTGGGGCAAAGATTTACTAGCACAGTCAGGGTGTAGATTACGGTCACTCTACCTGTCTCTTTCAGGCGGCACACGCACGGTACTCACGATCCTTGAAGTGTCTGGCTTCTGGATTTATGTCAGTCATCGGGCACACACTGCCCGTCTCTCACTCTGGTCCCCACGGTTGGTGGCGGGCGACAGCAGTCGCTGGTCTGTGTATGGCTGGTGATCTCTGGACGGAGCACTCCTCTCTCTAGCTACTGCAACACCCGGCTCAGCTGTGCTCTGTGTGCATGGCTCTGCTCTGCTGGCACGGCTCTGCTCTGCACAGCTCTCTCTGCAGGTGACGGGGGTTCCTTCTATATCACCCGTCGCCACACTGGTACTCTCTGGTGGGGAAAGCAGAGCGCGCTGCTCGCCGCTCTGCTCTCTGCGCTGCTTTCTGCCGGCGCCAGTGCTTTTTCCTTTTATGTCCCTGATGCTGCGCACCTTTTTCTGGCTCCCCCCACCCTTCTCCGTCCTCAGGAAGGTTCTCCTCGCTCGCGCTTCCCCCAGACAGCAGGGGAAGGTCTGCCCCACTCAGGCTTTCCCGGGAATAGAAGATGCAGCCTTTCTAGTTCCAGACCCATCATACAGGTACCTGTGGTCCGGTCTATCTCCTTACATTCCCCTCTCTTTTAACTCATCCTTCTACGGACGAGGATTCGTCGTACTCCAGGATGCACACCTGAGGGCTTACAGCTGCCCACAATTTTCACAACTTCTCCAGTCTCTCTGACTCCACATTCTTCCCGCAAGGCTGGTCGAAGATACTCCAAAATTTGGGTGGAGCGGTAGATAATGGGGGTTCATCCAGTTCCCACAGAGCAGCAATCTCCGAGGCCCGTTCCTCTTCTGGGCCAACGTATGACACGTTGAGAGATTCTCCCTCTTCATACTCCATAGCTGCAGGAAGAAACATCTCAGGCAAACTTTGCATCTCCTCTACTTGGTCAGGATCCCTTGGGCTGGCGGGCGGCAAATTTTTCACTTCAGAGAATGGGACAAGTTATTCTTCCTCCTCACCATCGGAAGCCCAGGGAATGAGCATCACAGGAACACTTGGAACTTGTGGTAGGCAGGGTAGCAAAACACTTTAGTGGTCTTCTCGGGTGGATGTCCCTTCCTTTCCTTCGGCACAGACGGAACCTTCAGACTCAAGTTTGAGTTCCACCAGGCTCGCCTCCACGTCCCTGACCAACGCAGACACCTCATCGTAGATAGTCAACCCTTTTTCCATCTCAGCTCGGCACCCAGCGTTGTGGCTCTATCCGACTCTGGGGGTGGCTGCTCTCTTCTTGGCCATATCATTTCTCCCAGGGGTGGAGCTCTCTCCAACTCGCAGGACCCTCGCATAGATGACCAGATCTTCTCCATCATCTGTTTCTGGTAGCGCAACTTCTGCACAGGTGTCCCATTCTTCCACACTTCCAACACCCTTTTCTGCGCCTGTCTGGTGGGTGATTTGGTCTGGATCGCCGTCCTCTCCGGGAAGCGTGCCCCCTCATTCATTCTTCACTCCACGACACTCCACGAAGCAAGCTTCGAGACAACTGCTGGGATACCTCTGATGCTCCACACCTCTCCCCTAACTTCCTTTAGGTTTTGCTGCAGGTCACCTTGGGGGAAGGCACAGAACTCCAAGATAGCCATAAGAGCTTCCTCCAGCTTTTCAACTTTTTCCCATACCTTCTGTATTCCCTGTCGCAATTCGCCAGTCTGCATCGGCTCTTCCTCGTTTGGGCTGGGTACTCTGCAACACGAGACCAACCCTACCAAGGCTGCAACCTCCTGCTCCTGTTAACCTATGTGCGCCTCTGCCCCAATTTCTGCAAAAGTCATGCGCGGCGCAACGCACACCCAAGCAGCACATCTCTCAGGCCTGTCACCAACTGGTCTCGCAGTGGATCGCCCGCCAGGGCAGTGGGATACTCTGTACCGGGCCGGTGTCTTAAAAGGATGTGTCACGGCAGCAGTGACCCGGTCCGTGGCCCTGGTCGTCCAATAAAAAGGGAATATTTACAGGGGATGATAGAGTTTGTAGTAAGGTATTCGTGACGCCACCTGTGGTATCTGGTCAGAGGTGACCAGTGCTGTGGGGCAGATTCTCTGAGACTGATGGTGTGATGCAGCAGAGTTGGCATAGGTTTCCACAGGTAAAGCTTGTGATCTCAGGGCAGGGTGATGTTGTAGAAAGAGTAATGATGCTGGGAGATGTAGCAGAGTGGAGTGTGTTTTGCAGGAAGAACTTAAGGAGACAGTCAAATGCAGTTTCCAAGGCTTTACTCACAGTTCAGGTGCCGGCAGTACAGATGCCCGCTTGGTGCCACGTCCTCCGGGTGAGGAGTCCAGCCAACTCCCAGGTGTCATGATCCCCGTGCAGGTTGACCTGCACACCAGGGGTTAAGGTCTTGAGCCAGTACAAGTTTGACCTGCACACCTGGGGTTTATTATTGTGGCCTCTCTTTGGTTCAGGGAGAGCTTCTTATAGCCCTGGGAAGCTCCAATCCCAGTCAGTTATACTTTTGCCCTTGGCTGAGTGTGTTGACCCCTGTTTGCCTGTGCCGTGTGCCTGTGTCCTAGTTTGTTTGTATGGTTTTGACCCGGTTCTGTTTCCAGTTGTGATTTAGCCTCTTGATTCTGTACTGCGTATATGCTTCTCTGGTTTTCTGACTCCTGCCACGTCCCTGGCTATTCTTTATTAGCTTGCTCCTTGTGTACTGCGTTGTCTCTCACGTTTACTGACCTCGGCTTGTCTTGGATTCCATCTCCCTTTGGTGCCCCGTCCTTTCCCTGGTGTCCAGTGACCCCCTTTCCCTTCTCCAGGTTCCCTGTAGCATCCTGCACTCATCCCCAGCTGCAGGACACTAAGTTCCGCCCCCTGGTGGTCACATGACCACAGGTCCTGGCAGTACACTCACCACCCGGTGTTCTGCTCACTCCAGCTCTGCTGTATTGCTGTCCTCTTGCCCAGCTCCCGGGCACTGTGAGTACCGCTGTCACAGGCCGTCAGAGGCTCCGGGCTCCCACTGTCAGTGCTGCTGAAACCGCTGGTAAGTGCCCACCTAGCGGTTTCTCGTGATATTATAATTGACCGTGAACTTTTTTTTTCTGCAGCATGGACCCGATGCATGCTTTATCTGAGCAGGTGAAACACTTGACTCAGTTGCTGCAGAAGCTAAATTTGGAGCACCAAACTCTGGCCCAGTCCCAACGGCAGGTTGCGGACTCGGTTCAGGGGGTGCTATCCACAGGGTTTCAGCAGGAGGGGGCTAGAGATGTCTTTTTAGTCCCACCCGAACCCCCGGTTAAGTTACCGGATACGTTTGCTGGTAACAAAAGTGATTTTAGAGAATTTAAGGAGGGCTGTAAACTTTTTTTCTCATTGAGACCCCGCTCCTCTGTGGATGAGAAACAGAGGCTGGTGGTGTTTATGTCCCTGCTTAGGGAGGCCCCGCAAACCTGGGCGTTTTCTTTTTCCTCTTCTGCCCTGGAGAGAATGACTGTGCATGCATTTTTTGAGGCCTTAGGGCATATTTACGATGAGCCGGATAGAGTGCGTTTGACTGAGGACAAGGTGATGAGTGTCTGTCAGGGGAAGCACTCAGCCGAGTGGTTCTGTTCTGAATTTAGACGTTGGGCAGCCGAGGTTTCTTGGAGTGATGCCGCCCTTCGGGGGTTGTTCCGTAGAGGCCTGTGTGAATGTCTGAAGGATGCCCTGGCACTTCATCCTCCACCTGACTCCCTGGAGGATGCCATGACCCAAGCGGTTCGCATGGATCACAGACTGCGGGCTAGAGGCGTTATGCAACTCGAAACATCGTTATTCTCCAGTGGAGGTGAGACCCGGACTCCTCCTGTGGCAGTGGAGGTGAGTGCTGTCACCTGTGAGAAGGAAAGAAGACGCCGCCGTGAGAAGCAGTTGTGCTTCTATTGTGGGGAATCTGGACATTGGAAGAAGGACTGCCCCTCCAGACCGTCATCTTCCAAGGTGGTGGGAAATGACTAGGTCTGGGTAGTAGTCGAGGAGGCTACCCAGACCTTCAGGTACATTTTACTTCCCTTGCAAAAATTGTGCTTCAGGTGGAACTGGAACTTGGTTAACCCCTTCCCGACCCATGACGCCGACGTCGGCGTCATGAAAAGCGGTGGCATCCCGACCCATGACGCCGACGTCGGCGTCATGGTGAAAATCGCATTCCTGCAGGTCGGGTGACCGGGGTCATTTAAATGTCACCCGACCCGCAGATACAGGATGACCGGCAGATAACCCCAGGGGGGGTGACTTTGCCCCCCCCGGTGTTACGATCGCTGTGATTGGCTGTTGAAAGTGAAACAGCCAATCACAGCGATTGCTATGTTATATTGCTAAATATTTATTTTCCAGCAATGGCTGATGCTGCAATAGCATCAGCCATTGGCTGGAGCTTGGTGACCGCTGTGTCACCCCCCCAGATCTGATTGGAGCTAGCGTCCACGTGACGCTATCCCTCCAATCAGATGTGGAGGGGAGGTGTCAGGTATGGCTGCCCTTGCTCTTCACCCTCATCCCGTCCGTGGAAGGTGAAGAGCGAGGTGCTGCCTGCTGCCCTGACATCTGACAGGTCCCTGCCTGCTGCTACCGCCGCCAATCGCCCCCTGCTGCCGCCGCTGCGCCGATCGCCCCCTGTTGCGCCGATCTCCCTGCCTGCTGATCGCTGTCCTCCTCTCCCCTCTTCTGCCTAATTTCACCCCTGCCCCAGTAATCACCACCCCGCACCTCTGATCACCCCCCCTCCACTGTGATCACCCACCCGGCCCTGTGATCACCCCTGCCCCAGCAACCACCCCCCTGCCCCAGTAATCACCCCCCTGCCCCAGTAATCACCTCCCTGCCCTAGTAATCACCCCCCTGCCCCAGTAATCACCCCGTCCCTGTGATCACCCCCAGCTGCTGCTGCCGATCACTGCCTGCTGCTGCCGATCGCAGCAGCTGCCGCCGATCGCCGCTCCTATTGCCGATCGCCGCAGCTGCCGCTGATCGCCCCAGCTGCCGCTGATCGCCCCAGCTGCCGCTGATCGCCGTCGCTGCTGCCTCTAGTCTCCGGTGGTCGCCCCTGCTGCTGCCGCTGGTCTCCGCTGCTGCCTGTGGTCTCCGCTGGTCACCGTTGCTGCTGCCGCTGGTCTCCGCCGCTGGTCTCCGGTGGTCTCCGCCGCTGCTGCCGCTGGTCTCCACCGCTGCTGCCGCTGGTCTCCACCGCTGCTGCCGCTGCTGCCTGTGGTCTCCACCGCTGCTGCCTGTGGTCTCCGCCGCTGCTGCCTGTGTTCTCCGCCGCTGCTGCCTGTGGTCTCTGCTGCTGTCGCTGGTCTCCGCCGCTGCGGCCGCTGGTCTCCACCGCTGCTGCCTCTGGTCTCTGCTGCTGCCTGTGGTCTCCGCTGGTCACCGTTGCTGCTGCCGCTGGTCTCCTGTGGTCGCCGCAGCTGCTGCAGCTGGTCTCCGCCGCTGCTGCCGCTGGTCTCCGCCGCTGCTGCCGCTGGTCTCCGCCGCTGCTGCTTGTGGTCTCTGCTGGTCGCCGCTGCTGCTGATCGCCGCTGATTGCTGCTGCCGCTGATCACACCACCTGCTGCCGCCGATCTCCCTTTTCTACTGTCCTCTGCTGCCTGATTTCACCCCCCGCACTTGTGATCAACCCGTTCCCCAGTAATCTCCCCCTGCTGCTGCTGCCGGCTCCTGCCCCCCTCAGCGCCTGACAGCCCCCTCCTGCCGCCCAGCGCCTGATAGCCCCCTCCTGCCATCCAGCGCCTGACAGCCCCCTCCTGCCTCCCAGCGCCTGACAGCCCCCTCCTGCCGCCCAGCGCCTGACAGCCCCCTCCTGCCCAGCGCCTGACAGCCCCCTCCTGCCGCCCAGCGCCTGACAGCCCCCTCCTGCCGCCCAGCGCCTGACAGCCCCCTCCTGCCTCCCAGCGCCTGACAGCCCCCTCCTGCCGCCCAGCGCCTGACAGCCCCCTCCTGCCGCCCAGCGCGACAGCCCCCTCCCGCCACCCAGCGCCTGACAGCCCCCTACTGCCACCCAGCGCCTGACAGCCCCCTCCTGCCGCCCAACGCCTGACAGCCCCCTCCTGCTGCCCAGCGCCTGACAGCCCCCTCCTGCCGCCCAGCGCCTGACAGCCCCACTCCTGGCAGCCCCCTCCTGCAGTACGTTTCACCAACCACTCGCACATACACACGCACGCACACTAATAAAGTTAATCTTTTTTTACACACGCACACACACCATGCCCCACTCATCCCAATCATCCCAGTCTCAAAAGATGTACTCAGCTGAGGAGGCATATGCTTTTATTGCCTCCGAAGCTGATAGTGAGGGAGAGGACCCCACTTTTCTGTATTCCTCCCCCTCTTCCTCCTCCAGTGACACAGACGTACCAAGACTTCGCAGTACAAGAAACCGTCCGGAGCCCCGGGAGGAAGAGTCGGAGGCCTTAGAGGAAGAGCCGGAGACCAGGGGAGAAGACCCAAGACCAAGTGTGAGTAACCCCCAACCTTGTGCTAGTCACGCCCAACCTAGCACTAGTGCCCCCTCCTGGACCCCCGTCCCTGAAAATTTTGCTCCACTGATTCCTGATTTCGTTCCCCAATCAGGAATCCTGTTCGAGACTGCCAACTTCAGAGAAATAGACTTTTTCAAAGTCTATTTCTCTGAGTCAATTGTCAGTCTTATGTTGGAGCAATCAAACTTGTACGCCCAGCAATTTTTGGTTGAAAACCCTACTTCTTCATTTTCTACTTGGAGTCCCATTGACTCTGTAGAAATGATGAAATATTGGGGACTGGTCCTTCACATGGGGATTGTGAAGAAACCAGATATTCGCCAATACTGGAGTACTGATATTTTATATCAAACTCCAGTATTTGGCATGGTTATGACTCGCAAACGTTTTGAGGCGATTCATAAGTTTCTTCATTTCAGGGACAACACTGACAGCCTTTCCCGCGATCACCCAAATTTTGATAGACTGTTCAAAATTTGGCTGATCATTGAACACTTCAGCAACAAGTTTGCTGAAGTGTACATTCCCGAAAGGGAAATTTGTGTGTATGAATCCCTCATCCACTTCAAAGGGAGGCTTCAGTTCCGTCAGTACCTGCCCAGCAAGAGGGCGAGGTACGGGATAAAACTCTACAAGCTGTGTGAGAGTACCTCAGGGTACACTTTCAGCTTTAGAGTTTACCAAGGAAAAGACACCAAGATCCAGCCCCCAGAATGTCCACCTGCTCTGTGCGTGAGTGGGAAAATAGTGTGGGATTTGGTCCACCCATTGCTTGATAAAGGTTACCATCTGTATGTTGATAACTTTTATACAAGCATCCCACTATTTCAATCCCTCTCTGCCAGAGCTACCGCAGCTTGCGGTACTGTGCGCAGAAACAAGACGGGTCTCCCTTTGCCGCTAATTGAGCAGCCTCTCCCAAAGGGCGAGAGCCGAGCCCAATGTAGCGGCAACATGCTTGTGGTCAAGTTCAAAGACAAAAGGGACGTCTTTTTCTTGACAACAATCCATGGTCCCGGCACCACGGCCACCAGTGTTTCGCGGTACCTCAGCACAGGTCCACAAACCGGACTGTGCCCTGGGGTACAACAAACACATGGGGGGAGTTGATCTTTCTGATCAAGTCCTCCAGCCCTATAGTGCCTTACGGAAGACGAAGGTGTGGTATAAAAAAACTGGCTGTGCACATCGTGCAAATGGCACTGTATAATGCATACATGCTATCACGATGTGCCGGCCAGACCAACAACACCTTCCTTCAGTTCCAGGAGTCGGTGATAAAGGCCTTGATTTTTGGAGAGGAGGACGGAGCGCGCCCCAGCACCCCTGGAACTCAAGTTTCCCGTATGGTACCAGGGCAACATGCTCCCACTAAGGTGAAAGCAAAAAATAGGTGCCGGGTATGCTATTAAAGGGGGATAAGAAGGGAATCTTGTTTCCAATGTGAAACGTGTCCTGACAAACCTGCACTGTGTTTGAATGAATGCTTTAGTATTCATCACTAGTGTTGAGCGATACTGCTCGATATCTAAAAATATCGTATCGGAATGGTATCGCCGATATCACTAAATATCGTCGATATCCGATTCTGATACCGGAAGTCCCATGTAAGTCTATGGGAACAAAATATCGCAACAAAAAAACCCTTTCTTTCGTTGTAAACACAAAATATACACACATAGAATACATATATATATATATATATACATGTCATTGTGACATATATATATACATATATTTATAGTTTATACACTTCTACATAGTAAAATAGACTCTGATTCAATTGCCGGGTAAAGCCGTGACATACCCCATAGAAGTCGACGGGCTCGGTGCCGAGTACCCCCAAAACCTCTGGCTCTGTGCGACTCAACTTGGGCGTCACGAACAGGATTCTGTAGCTCGCTATAAGCGAGTCCTGTGTGCCTGAATTGAACTGGTTTTGTGCTTGAGAATTGCTAAAATCATCAGAGAATGTATTTGCCATTTTTCAGCCATATCTGCGTCACGACGAGGCACTGGTGAAGAAGAAGGGCGTGCTCTTCATGGGTGTACACTCACTCAGTGGCGCGAAAACGATGGCCGACCACTGTAAATGGTACTGCAATGTAAGATCGTGCCCCACAGCTCTTCAGTTCCGCCTCCTCATCCTCCTCAGTGTGCGGAAACTAACACGAAGGTCCCGCCTCCCTACAAAAGAGGGGCCCTCTCCAGATGCTAATGACACATGTGACTTGGCAGAGATGGCTAATGGACACGAGCAGAAGTGTGAAGGGATGGAGCAGTCAGAGCTCTCCCCCCACGGAAGCGACCCGATCGCCACGGAACCACCGTTGGGCACCCGGCCTGGAGACCCTCCTACGCTGCAAGAAGCGGAGGATACCCTAAGAGGCCTGGCCCGGCACCGGGAGGAGGTCGCCAGGATGGAAGCCAGCTGGCGTGCCCTAAAACTAAACTTGGAGCGGCGCCAATCCTCTTACCTGAAGTGTCTGTACCGGAAGGTGAGGCACCCGTTCTAGTAGAGGAGTCCGTGCGGGCATCCCAGCCCTTGCAATGTGATCCGGTTGACGTTGTCGCAGTGGAGGCACCCGTTCCTGCAAAAAACTCTGCACCAGCAGCACCCCAGATCCCGCTGTCTGCCCCCGTCGCTGAGACAGAAGAAGCGACACCCGTCCTCATGGAGGAGGCCGCGCAGGCACCAGAGGTCTACCTGTCTGTACCGGAGCCCCGACTGTCATCTGTTCCAGAGCCGGCTGCTTCCTCCGCAGGTGAGCGCCGCCAGGACTGGGGGGCGCCAGGAGAGCTGCCGCAAACCGGACACTGTAAGCTGCAGTTTGATGGTGGAGACATGGAGCTGCTGGTGGAGGAGAATTTCAACCGGCGTCAGGAGGAAGAGTGGAGACGTTGGGAGCGGGAAGCAGAGCGACAAAGGGAGCAGCGAGAAACCCAAAAGCTTCGGCAACGTAACCTGGAGAAGGACCGGGCAGATAAGGACCGGATGAGAAAAGATAAAGGAACCCTGTGGGAGCCGCGGCGTAAGGGTGCAGTACGGAACTTTAAATTGAAAGGTGGTTGGGGCTTCATCCAGGAGCCTGGACTTTATTTAGAAGTTTTTGTAACCCGGCGGGACGTGGAGGCTCACCTCCCAGAAGGACACCCGGGGAGGGACCTGTTGCCAGGAGACTTGGTGACTTACACCCGACACTGGGGTTACAATGGATTGTACGCCCTAAATGTTACCAGGTGCGACCCCTACTCCCCAGAGTGTCAGGAATCTGTGAGACCCTCGGAGCCTTCAGCCTCCCACATCCAGGCCTCTGCACAAGTGCCCACCCCCACGCCGTAAATCTCCCCAACCTCCCTCAGTGGTCTCCTCAGCAGCCCCAGCTATGGACCTGATAAGTATAGCTGGCCCGTACCCGGCGCCTGTTAGGCCCCCTGGGGTTCGTTCAGTCCGGGACATAGGGTTCCAGACCCGGAGGGAGATGAAAGAGGTGGCCACACAGACACAGATAGCGGGTCACGACTTGACTGTACAGGCCACACGACGTCATCAGGTCCTGGTGGTCCTTGGTGTCTCGGATGTTTGGCAAGCATCAGAAGAGTACCAGGAGGTACCTGGAACACCCCTGCCAAAGAATTATAAATAACCCGGACAGGGTCCCTGTATGTAAATAGTTAAATTGTTGATGTACCCGGACGGGTGAATGTTCATAAAAAAGTTTTTTAATTTAATAAAAAAAAAAAAACACAGTTTTCATTACTTTTATTACAGTCTCATCCTGAGACGCCATCGATCTCCTGTAAAAAAATGAAAAAAAAAACAGCAGTATACCACCTGTCCGACGCAGTCCATAGTAACGAGTGTCCCACGACGATCCAGCTCTGCTACATCAGAATGACAGGCAGAGCCTGTCATCCCGGCGCAGCACAGCTGATTACCTGCTTCCCCGGCGGTGACGTCATCGGACTGGTTTACGGCCGGGATTACCCTGCAGTCACTGCAGTTATCGCGAAAAACTGCATGTGACCGCCAGGGAGAAGATAATGGCGGCCATCAAGCAGTCCAGGACGTGACCGCCGGAGATCTTCTGTCAGGTAAGTGCCGCTGACTCCTGACAGACCCGACCGACGGACACTCACAGTGACAGTGACAAATCCGATTCCGGTATCCGATATGACGAAAATATCGGTATTCGGAATCGAAAGCCCGATACAGCTAATATCGGCCGATACCCGATATTTGCAGTATCGTATCGCTCAACACTATTCATCACACATCTGTGGACCAAACACATCCTGACATTCCCGTACAGCACTCACCCACACCAGACTGACATACACAACACCACACACACACCAGCCTGACGTACACTACACCACACACCAACCTGACATAGTTTATGTCAGGTTGGTGTGTGGTGTATGCTACACCACTAGTGTTGAGCGATACGATAATGCAAATATCGGCTATCGGCCGATATTAGCTCTATCGGCCTTTCGATAATTCGTTTCGATATTTCGTCTTATCGAATACCGGAATCGGAAGTTCCCATAATTCTTTGCGAGGCAATGTGATTTTAGTCAGCCAATGAGGAATCCTAAGAAGTGTGGGCACATCCTGTACTGCTGCGGTCATGTTAACTAATGGCATGGCTGTGATTGGATGCTGAAATTATGTCAGAATGCACTATAAAAGGCGCCGCCGCCATTTTAGCGTCACTGTGCTGTGAATTCAGTAAGGGACAGAACGCTGCTGTGCTGACTCTGAGGGACAGTTAGAGATTGCGATTTAGTGTACTGTGCTGTAGGCAGGCTAGCACCAACCGCTGTGTAAAGCTTCCTTTTGCCTGCAGTGTTGTTTTAACAGCTCTGCAAGGTGTGTGTGAGTGCAGGTGACACTGCAGTTTGCTCTGCATGCAACGCTGTCTGTAGGCATCTGCACATGTCACTCACAGACTATTTTTTTTTTCCTTCAGTGTAATTCTTGCAGCTCCATGCAATTTAACTATTAGTGTGACGTGCTTCCATCCGTATCCAATACATTGGTTGCAAACACTATAGAAGTAGACAAAGGAGTAGCCTTTCACAGATTGTTTGTGAACAGTTGTGTTTCAGTGTTCACTTCAGTCTGTGTTTTTTATTTTTTGAGTGCACATCACGCTCCAGTTACTTGTTCAAGCACTGCTGCTTGTACTCTGCTGAGCGTGTCTCAGTGCCTCATCCTTTTCATTTATCTCCAATTGGTTCTGCTCCATTCCATTTAAAATATAATCTATTAGTGTGACGCGCTTCCATCCGTATACAATACATTGGTTGCAAACACTATAGAAGTAGACAAAGGAGTAGCCTTTCACAGATTGTGAACAGTTGTGTTACAGTGTTCACTTCAGTCTCTGCGTAATAACCACACTTAGGCCTTATAACTTTTCTGACTTTCTTTATCAATCTACCAAGATGAAGAAGTCAGTGAGTAAGGCACGTGGTCGTGGCCGTGGAGTTTCAGCAGGGAGAGGACGTGGGGATTCTGTTTCTGCTGCCGCCCTCAGTGACACAGCATCCACCATTTATCCCCGTGAGCGTTCCTTTATGCGCACTTTGGTAGGAGCTCGGCGTGCCCCCCTGCTGCGGGAAGAACAAATTGAAGCCGTTGTTGGTTGGATGGCAGCCAATGCATCGACTTCAATTCCTTCCACCTCCTCTCAGGAACACAACACTGTTGAGCAACCATCTGTCTGTTCACCGCCTGTCAAATTGCCAAGGCAGTCAAAGAGTTCTGTACAGGAGCCAGCTGAGTCTCTGCTTCTGTTCTCAGAATCTGTTGGCTCGCAAACACGGGCACAGGCAAGCAGCATTCTGCAATTTGAAGAAGAGGGAGTATGCAGTGATGCGCAACAGCTGTGTCTCTCTCAATCTGAAGAGGCGGGTGAGCCAGTGCCGATGGACAGCACACCGCAGAACGCATTTTATGATGATGATGAGACTCAGGTGCCAGGTTTTGTGGAGCATGGTGCTGCCCAGACCATCCAACAGCAGCAGCACGTGTTGGAAGAGGGTAGTGGAGATGATGAAGTCCGAGACCCAACATGGCGTGAGCAACAGGAAGGTGGTGGGAGCAGCTCTGAGGAAGAGATTGTCCCAACGGTACAAAGAGGAGGGAGAGGTAGGCTGCAGACTCGCTTGCCAGTAGCCTCCAGTTTGGCACCTGTTGGGAGCAGTTATCTTAGAAATGTCAAAATTGGCGCTCCCATGACTTGCACTGCGTGGTCCTTTTTTGACAGACTTGTACATGATATTTGCTATGTTCAATGCAAGCTGTGTAAGCAAAAAGTTAAAAGAGGTAAAAATATCAGGAACCTGAATACCACAAATATGTGGACACATGTACGGACAAAGCACGTAGCTGAGTTCCAAAGACACACTGGAGATGTAGGCCAACCTACAGCAGCACCTACATCTTTAGGTCATGTTCGAGCCTCTACCTCCAGCTCTCACACACCTGTTTCGGCTTCCTCACAGGATCTCCATGGAAGAACCTCGGTCACTGTTGTCCATAGAGAAACTGTTATTCCACCCACTGCAGCAAGTTCACAGTCATCGTCACACTCCCAGAACAAAAAACAGCCATCGGTAACACAGGCATGGGATAAAAGACGGCCATACTCGGCAAACCATCCACGAGCACAGGCTCTGAATGATGGCCTTGCAAAACTCCTGTCCCTTGAAATGCTGTCATTCAGGCTGGTGGAGACTGACAGTTTCAGGAACTTTATGGCATTGGCAGTCCCACAATATAATGTGCCAAGCCGATTTTATTTCAGCAGGCAAGCTGTCCCTGCTCTGCAAAAACATGTCGAGGGAAACATTAAACATGCGCTACTAAACGCCGTCAGTAGCAGGGTCCACCTGACCACCGATGCGTGGACCAGTACCCATGGCCAGGGACGATACCTTTCCCTCACTGCCCATTGGGTCAATGTTGTGGAGCCGGGTACAGATCTTGCCAGTGGCGCTGTACGTGTTCTGCCAACTCCAAGGATTGCAGGAATCCAGTCTGTGCACATTGATTCCTCCTCCTACTCCAGTTCCTCAGAATCATCGCTGCACGAGCCGTCACGGTATACCTCCACATGGACCCGTGAACGCTTACCTGTTGCGACCGATATGAGCACAGCCGTGGCCAAACGTCAACAGGCCGTACTGAAATTAATTCCCATGGGGAATCGAAGCCACACAGCGCAGGAGCTCTGGGATGCCATCAAGCAGGAGAGCGATGTGTGGTTTTTGTCAGCTAATCTCCAGCCAGGCTTGGTAGTGTGTGACAATGGCCGAAATCTGGTGGCAGCTCTGGGCCTTGGCAACCTCACTCACATACCATGTCTGGCACATGTGCTCAACTTGGTCGTGCAGAGTTTTTTGAGGGACTATCCGGATCTTGATGCACTGCTGCACAAGGTCCGCCTAGAGTGCGCTCACTTGCGACGTTCCAGCATGGCCAGATCGCGCATTGCAGCTCTGCAAGTCAGATTTCGCCTTCCTGAACATCGCATCATATGTGACGTACCCACCAGGTGGAATTCCACGTTACATATGTTGGAGCGGTTGTGTGAGCAGCAGCCAGCAGTAATGGAGTATCAGCTGCAACAGGCGCAATCAACTCGCAATTTGCGCCGTTCACACTTCACCACTACTGAGTGGGCCTCTATGAACGACATCTGCGACGTTTTGCGTGCGTTTGATGTCTCAACGCGGATGGCGAGTGCAGATGATGCACTAGTCAGCATGACTGTACCCCTTATCTGCCTGCTTCAGAAATCACTGAAAGCACTAAAGGAAGAGGTTTTGAAAGAGGTGGAGGATGAGGAGTCACAAATTCAATTACCTTCAGGACAGTCAGCGCAACGTGGTTCCTCACAAAGGGCTGGGCAGGGCTCACTTTGTGAGGAGGATGAGGAGGAGGAGGAGGAGTCAATGGAGGAGGAAGAAATCCCTACAGAGGGAGGTACACAACGCTCTAGTCAGTATGTAGAGCGAGGGTGGGGTGATGCAGAGGAGACAGAGATGACGCCTCTTCCAGAGGACAGCCTTTGTTGGCCAGTTGGGAGTCTGCAGCACATGGTTGATTTCATGCTTCAGTGCCTGAGAAACGACCGCCGCATCGCCCACATTCTCAGCACGTCAGATTATTGGGTGTACACCCTCCTAGACCCTCGCTACTGGGACAACTTACAAACCCTCATCACACCGGTGAACCGGGACCGTAAAATGCAGGAGTACCAAGACACACTGGTGCAATCCATACTGTTGTACATTCCAGCCGAGAGAGCTGCTGCTGCTGCTACTGCTTTACAAAGCAGCTCTGTGCGTCGAGGCAGTGTAGACACCTCTACAACAAGAGGGATCAGAAGCAGCGCCTCTGCACAGGGCAAGAACTGTATGTTACAAATGTGGCAAAGTTTTGTGACAGCGCCAGCAAGGTCTACACCATCCGAGACGGCTCCAGTCACCAGGAAGAAACGTTTCCGTAAGATGGTGACAGACTACTTGGCTTTCCCTCTAAGTGTACTCCCAGATGCCTCTTCCCCTTTCAAATTTTGGGTGTCTAAGTTGGATACATGGCCAGAGCTTAGCCAGTATGCATTGGAGGTGCTGGCTTGCCCTGCTGCCAGTGTATTATCTGAGCGTGTCTTTAGTGCTGCAGGTGGTGTAGTAACAGACCGTCGCATGCGACTATCCTCAGAGAATGTAGACCGGCTTACTTTTCTGTAAATGGAAAAGGCATGGATCTCACCTGAATTTGCCTGTCCGTTTTCAGATTAAATAACTGTTTGGCAACGTTTTCCATGTCTCCTGTTATGTTCATCTTTCTACCACCTGAACTGTACTCCCTGGGCTACAACACCGCCATTTGTTGCTCGTAAGTAATTGGCAGGGGTACTGACTCCTGGCCAGCCTGGTTACAGCATGACAGCTGTTTCCTGGCAGTGTGAACGTCAATTATCCTCCAATAAGTTGTGCTGTCGTGTTGCATTCGGGTTAGCCGACTCTATGGTGCCTGCAGTTTAGGTGATTCCTTTGTGTGCTGTGGGATATGTAAATAAAGGCGGTTTCCATTGTGACAATAGGATAAGCACCCACTGTAGGACTGTGTGATTCGGTAACTGCGGACGGCTTGCGTCCTGTCAACTTACATTTTCATGGGTGCGTTCTTCTACCCGTCCGGGTCCAGTACCGTCAAGTGGTTCTCCCCAGTGCCTTTGGCCTAGGTGCCTCCATCTCCGTATCCAAGTTCTAGCAACGTCTGCTGGTCCTTGGTAGTGCTTTGGAGCACAGGTACCTCCTGCTTAGTAACCGTGTCACAGTAACGTCAGCTGGTACTCGGTTGTGACATTGCCTCTTTTCCTTCTGCTACCCGTCCGGGGTCCAGCACAGTCAGCTGGTCCTCGTTACTTCCATTGTCTCTTGCTCCATCTGATACCCGTCAGGGTTCCAGTAACGTCAGCTGTTTCTCGGAAATTAGACGACATTAAAGACCACCCAGAAGAAGATGACGACAACAAGGACGACGAGCATGAAGCCAACCAGCCTGAACACCATCACAAAGAAAAAAATAAAAGATTACCCAGAAGAAGATCACCAACAGGACAAAGAAGGTTAAGACAAACTACAAGATACAGAACAAGAGACAGAAGAACAATAAGCAAAAGATCAAAAAACAGAAGAACATGAAGTATAAGACCAAAATGAAGAGCAAAATATATGCACTAAATTCTAAGCAGAAGAAGACTAAGCAGTGTATGGGGGTGAGTCCGTTCCTCCTCGTGGTGCCCCTGGAAAATGCCTGCTGCTGCAGGCTAAACTGAACACGGACAAATACTGTTGTAATTTAAATCTTTTGTGACAGCAAGAACGGAAGGATGAAAAATTCATACTTTTACAGATTACAAGTACAGGAATCTCTGTCACAAATAAGAATATGATGAAGAAGATGAAGAGGAAGAAGATGAAGAATTTGAATATGAAGAAGATTAATTAGTTTAATAATAACAATATGAGTAATGTAAACAAAAACATGAATAGCAAGAAGTTTAAGAAGAAGATTAAGAAGGTGAAGATGAAGAATAATTTGATGAGAAAGATGATGCTGCTGCTGAAGATTATGAAGGAGAAAGTGTGGCACTGGCAAAAGTTAAAAAGGTGAAGAGCATGGAAGTTGTGAAACATACATATTTGCCAAAATAGAAAAAAGGTTAACAACATTGTCAATTTGTTAGTCAATCCAAACGTATTTCCAAAAAAATATATATTAATGCTATTCCAATGCATTGGGTTAAACATGTATGCCTTTATTGTCTCCTCAACCTCCCCCAATACATTCTACATTAGTCTTTGTTGTTTTCCTTCATGTACAATTAACCAACAAGGCAAGAATGGTTTTTTTTAATTTCGATATTTTGTTCCCATAGACTTACATTGGACTTCCGCAATCGGAATCGGATATCGACGATATTTAGTGCTATCGGCGCTACAATTTCGATACGATATTTTTAGATATCGAGCAATATCGCTCAACACTACTCACCGCCCATCCCCCCTCCATCACGACTCATACACATCAGCCCCTCCATACTTCCCTCTCCCATGTACAGCTTCCATGCACTCCTCACCTTCCTGAGAAACCTCAACCCATCTTGCCCAAACACATCACAGAAAAAACCTACTTGCAACTCCAACAACTACCTGCTCTTTATCTTCCAACTCCTACTGATTTCAGGGGACATCTCCCCATCTCCTTCTTTCAATTGTGCCCTCTGCAACCCATGGTCTGCATGCAACAAGCTATCCTTCCTGCACAACTACTTTCTGAACAACTCTCTTCATCTGTTGGCCCTCACTGAAACCTGGATTCAGGATTCTGTCACGGTCTCCCCTGCTGCCATTTCCTATGGTGGCTTACAGTTATCCCATTCCCCGAGACCCACAAACAGACATGGTGATGGAGTTGGCATACTCCTGTCCCCACAATGCACTTTCCAGGTCATCCCCCCAATTCCATCACTCTCATTCCCTTCTTTTGAGATCCACACCATCAGGCTCTTTCGTCTCCTCTCCCTCAGAGTAGCGGTCATATATCGGCCCCCAGGCTCGCCCACCCAGTTCCTTGACCACTTCTCAGCCTGGCAGCCACACTTCATGTCCTCAGAACTGCCAACCCTTATCCTTGAAGACTTCAACATCCCCATTAACAGCCCTGCTTCCACATCTCCATCTCAGCTTCTATCACTAACCACTTCTCTAGGCCTCTCACAGCTTTCAACCTCTGAGACACACAAGGATGGTAACACCCTTGACCTGGTCTTTGTCCGCCTCTGTTCAATCTCCCACCTAAATAACTCACCGCTTCCACTTTCTGACCACAACATTCTCTCCTTCACCCTCACAAATCCTCGACCACCCCAGCGCACTCCTACCTACCACACATTCAGAAATCTACAAGCCATTAACCCTCAGACACTTTCAGACTCCCTACACTCATCGCTGTCCCCAATCTCCTCTTTTTCTTGTCCTAATCTGGCTGTTCATCACTACAATTACACTCTTAGATTCACCCTTGACCAAGTAGCACCGCTCACTCTCATAACTTCCAAACACACAGTAAAACAGCCCTGGCTCACATTGCAAACTCAACTTCTTCAGCGATGCTCTAGGAGTGCTGAACGCCTTTGGAGAAAAACCCGCACACCAGAAGACTTCATCCACTTTAAATTCATGTTAAGAACTTATAATGCTGCCCTTCACCTCGCCAAACTGACCTACTTCACCACCCTGTTCTCCTCACTAGCCAACAACCCCAAGAAACTTTTTGACACTTTTCACTCCCTCCTCAGGCCAAAAGCACAAGCCCCTATCACAGACATTTGTGCTGACGACCTGGCCTCCCACTTTATAGAAAAAAATAGATACTATCCGTGAGGAAATCTGCTCTCAACTACCAAGTGTTGTGACTCCCATCCCTCCCTGCATTTCCCCTGGCTCACTTTCCACATTTGATCCCATCACAGAAGAAGAAGTCTCCAGACTCCTCTCTTCCTCTCGTCCGACTACATGCACTACCGACCCCATTCCCTCACATCTCCTCCAGTCTCTTTCTCCAGTTGTCACAACTCACCTAACTACAATCTTTAATCTCTCACTCTCCTCTGGCATTTTCCCATCTTCCTTCAAACGCTCCATCGTTACTCCATTACTAAGGAAACCCGCTCTCGACCCTTCCTGCACAAACAACTACAGACCGGTCTCAAATCTCCCCTTCATCTCTAAACTTTTGGAGCGCCTAGTCTACTCCCGCCTTACCCGTTACCTCTCCACTCACTCCCTCCTAGACCCTTCACAGTCCGGCTTCCGCCCCCTTCATTCGACTGAAACTGCACTCATCAAAGTGACCAATGACCTTCTTACAGCAAAATGTAACGGTGACCACTCTCTGCTCATTCTTCTCAACCTTTTTGCAGCTTTCGACACAGTTGACCACCGTCTCCTACTGTCTAGGCTCCAGTCACTAGGTATTAAGGACACTGTTCTCTCCTGGTTCTCCTCCTATCTTTCTGACCGCTCCTTCATTGTTTCGTTCTCTGGCTCCATGTCATCTCCTCTTCCTCTCACTGTCGGTGTACCCCAGGACTCAGTCCTTGACCCCCTTCTCTTCTCTCTCTACATGGCCCCAATTGGACAGACCATCAGCAGATTTGGCTTTCAGTACCATCTTTATGCTGATGACACACAACTATACACGTCATCCCCCGACCTTACCCCCGCTGTACTACAGAACGCCAGTGACTGTCTGTCCGCAGTCTCCAACATCATGTCCGCTCTCTATCTGAAACTCAACCTCTCCAAAACTGAACTTCTTCTGCTTCCGCCGTCTACTAACCTCCCTAAATCTGACATTTCCCTCTCCGTGGGCAGCACCATAATAACACCCCGGCAGCAGGCTCGCTGTCTGGGTGTTATGTTTGACACCAATCTCTCCTTCACCTCCCATATACAATCTCTTGCCCGCTCTTGCCGCCTACACCTAAAGAACATCTCTAGAATCCGCCCTTTTCTCACCATGGAAACAACAAAAACCCTCACTGTAGCATTGATCCACTTCCTCCTGGACTACTGCAACACTCTATTACTTGGCCTCCCCATTACTCGACTATCCCCTCTCCAGTCCATCCTTAATGCAGCAGCCAGGGTCATCCATCTGGCTAATCGGTACTCGGACGCGTCCGCTCTTTGCCAGTCCTGACACTGGCTGCCCATTCATTATAGGATCCAATTCAAAGTACTTGTTCTCACCCACAAAGCTCTCCACAGTGCAGCACCCCCCTACATCTCCTCCCTCATTTCTATCTATCGGCCTAACCGACTGCTGCGCTCTGAAAACGACTTTCGACTAACCTCTGCACTAATCCGTACCTCCCACGCCCGACTCCAAGACTTCTCCTGCGCTGCGCCAATCCTCTGGAATGCTCTACCCCAAGAAATTAGGACTATCCACAATTTGCATGGTTTCAGGCACTCCCTCAAAACACATTTGTTCAGAGCTGCCTATCACATTCACTAATCAAAGTCATTCTATGTGTAAGTGTGTGTGTGTAGCCCATTCACTATCTCCATCCATCCCTCACTCCCTCAAGATGGCTGGACCATCATTGTAAATGCACCATTGTATATACACACCTGTACTTTGTATCTCCCCCACCTCATTGTAGATTGTAAGCTCTCACGAGCAGGGTCGTCTTATTTTGCTTTAATTATTGCATTGTTAAAGTAGTTACTTATGACTTGTGTTTTGAAACTGTTAAACTGTAAAGCGCTGCGGAATATGATGGCGATATATAAATAAAGATTATTATTATTATTTATTATTGTGACAGGGGGTGTACTGAGGATGGTGCACTCACTGTGACAAGTCAGGACTCTGAGAGAGTCCAGAGCAGCGTGCTGTGGTCATCTGACCTGCGTCTCTACATATCTCTATGTAGGTCAGATGTACACAGCAATGTTCAGGACCTTGAACAGTACCGTCCTCCATTACGCCTCCTCTCCTCCCTCCTCTGATGTTCTCATGCTGGCCGAACCATGGCCGCTCCGCCCTCCGCTCTGCCTCCTCTCCACCCTCTTCTGAGTTCTTATGCTGGCTGCACCATGGCAGCTCCGCCTCCTCAGACTCCTCACTGCGTGCTGTATTGCTACACGGCACACTCCAGAGAGCTGTCACTGCTAGAGCATTCATTCTAGTCTCTTTTCCTGTGCCCATCCATGGGCCGGACAGACACAAGCAAAGGGCCGGTTGTGGCCCACGGGCTGCAGTTTGCCCAGACTTGTATTAAACCAACAGGACACAGTCTAATAAATGAGATAACTAAATTCAGTGTCTCAGTGCTTATCTACTTTATATCAGCATGAATTTTTAAACATTTTTTTGGTTAAAAATTTAGAAGAGTTATAAGTTAAGCAGCAATTTTTTATTTTTCCAACCTTAATTTACAAAACTTATTGTATTAGAGACCACTTCACATTTGAAGGGAATTTTAGGGGTTTATATGCCATAAAACTCCTAAATCTGACTTGTGCGTGCTTATTTTTATTTATTTATTTTACTCATTTATATAGCGCCATTAATTCCACAGCACTTTACAGACATTATTGGCACTGTCCCCGATGGGGCTCACAATCTAAATTCCCTTTCAGTATGTCTTTGGAATGTGGGAGAAAACCCAAGAACCCGGAGGAAACCCACGCAAACACGGGGAGACAAACATACAAACTCCTTGCAGATGTCCTTGGTGGGATTTGAACCCTGGACCCCAGCGCTGAGCCACCATGCCACCCTATGCTTCACAGAATTCTATAATATTGGGACATGAAAATGAAAATTTTAATTTTTTTTCCACAATAATGTTGCTTTAGCCCCATTTTTTTCATTTTCAGAAGGGTAACAGGAGAAAATGAAACACACAATTTGTTATGCTATTTCTGCTGAATACACCAATACCCCGTATGTGGTCAGACTCTACTCTTTGGGCACATGGCAGCGCTCGGAAGGGAAGGAGCACTAACTGATTTTTGGAATTTATGATAGAAAAGATTGCGGACAATATGACACATTTGAGAAGCCCCTGAGGTAACAAAACAGAAGAAATCCCCTCTCATACACATAAACAGTTAAGC
>JARQOD010000005.1:426005355-426042977 GCA_033576555.1 Oophaga sylvatica
CCCCCGGGAATTAGAGCGGGAAAGAAGTCTAGGAGGAAAAAGTGGAGGGGCCTTGCTAATGAATCCTAGAATGCAAAAGCTTTCCATTGCGGGATCCTGGCCTAAAGAAAATTACAAAATTAAATTGGTTTAGGAAAAGTTTCCAGCGGCCTGGGAGGGCGGGCACTTAGCCCCCTGAAAAATTAAAGGGTTACGTGGTCGTCGGACGACTATTTGCTGGCAGCCCCCTGAAGAAGGTGTCCCTTTTTTGAAGGCGGAAAATAATGGCCAACATTTTTATTGCCCACATCGTGTTCCTTCAGCCAAGAAATGTGGAAAGAAGGTACGGGGAGCAAGCCCATTCTTCCACCTTTTCTCTGAGTAGTATACTCCACGGCACGTTGAAGCACCACCTATTAGAAGGCAATTCGGGGTTGGGTGATTAAGAAGGCGCTGGAAATTTTTCCCTTTAGAGGGGAAAATGCTCCGGGGTTTGGGGGGGGTCCAGGAGAACCCTAGATCCCCGGGTAATTTGGGGTGATAGGGACACTACCTAAAAAAATTTTCCTAATAAAACTCTTAGAATTTGGAAAACCCCGATGAAGCGCTGCACCTCCTTCACATTTCTAAAAATTGGCCAATCCTTGAGGCTTGGGTCTTGTTCCATCTTTACTAACCCCTTGTGTAGACATTACTTACCCAGAAATTTAATTTGGGCCCTAGGGAATTCACACTTTTCAATTTGAGAAAAAGATTTTTTTGTCTTAATTTTCAAGCCATTCTACTTCCCCATGATGTTTTCTGGAGTTAAAAAAATTAGAATATATCCAATAAATCACCCAAGTATCTAGGAAAACCCTGAAGATGTATTCCCCAAAGGGTTTTGGGAAAGTGGCTGGGGCGGTACCGCCCAAAAGGCATAACAGATATTCAAAGTGCCAAAGCGTGACCTAATGCAGTTTCCCTTCATCCCCAGCTAATCGGCCAGTTTTAGGCCCCCCGGGGATCCCTTTGAGAAATTTTTGGGATGCCACACTCTCTCCCAAAAATAGGGGTTAAAAGGCAATGGTAACGGGTTTTAAAAGTAAACCTTTTTGAGTTTCCCCTTTGTTACCGGGGCTCAAGATATCTTTCTTCTTCACAAAAAAAGGGTGCACCGCAGGGAGAAGAGGGGGTATAAAACCCTTGGGAGTTTTTGTTAAAAGTTCCCTTTTAAAACCTTTAGCTGGGCCCCCGGGGGTAGATCTTACCAAAAGGTATCTCTGCTCCAGGCAATAATTCAATTGGACAATCATATGGACGGTGAGGGGAAGCTGGTCAGCGTTCTTCTTGTCACATAAATCCACATAGTCCTGGTATACAGCTGGTAGTTCAGGGACTGACATGGTTCCTTTAGGAACAGAGCAAGCTGAAACTTCTGGACTCATCTGTTTCTCTGGAAAGTGTAATTCCTTGGTCTCCCAGTTAATGGTAGGGTTCTGAGCCTGCAGCCATGGTAGCCCTAGAATAATGGGAAAGTGGGGAGAAGAGATAAGCATAAAGGACAGTTTCTCTTGATGATCTTTACCCATAAGGACCCTCAAAGGCTCCGTTTCCTGATCCACTGGTCCAGAGGTCAGCAGGGAGCCATCCACAGTCTCCATCTGTACTGGAGCAGCCTTCCTCACTGAACGTATCCCCCGTTTCAGAGCAAAGGAGATATCCATAAAATTTCCACTTGCCCCTGAGTCGATCATAGCAGAGCTAGACACCCAGACTGAGTCAACCCAGAGTTTGATGGAAAGGAAGCAATGAGAATTGTTTTTCTTACAACTCAGCTGGGACACCGCTGAGGAAACTTGAAAAATTGCAGCGTTTACACAGTCATCGTCCTCAGAAGTGACGGAGTTTAAGTCAGAGAAATCAATATCTGTTGCTGCAGATCTCTCTGGAGCCTGAGGCTCGGACCTGACAGATCTCCTCTCGCAACACTCACAGTGAATGACTGCTGCAGTAGTCTTACGAGAACGGCTGGGGCAGTTTATAATGAAGTGCCCTGACTTACCACAGTAGAAACATAGATTTTCCTTTAAACGATGTTCTTTGCGTGCATCACTAACCCGTCTTTGTAAAGAGTCCACCTGCATGGGTTCAGGTTCAGGTTCCCGTGTGATCCTACTCAAAGGTTCCTTAGCTGGGGAGGAAGGTAGGAAAAGGTTAGTGCGATTACTTTCGAACCATCTCTCTTGCCTGCGTTCAGTCAGACGAGCATCAATACGGATGCAGTAGTTAATAAAGTCACCTAACGCAGAGGGAGGGTCGGCACGAGCAAGTTCATCCTTAATCAGTGAAGACAACCCTTTTCGAAAAATAGATTTTTTGGCGGAACTGTCCCAAGTGGTATCGAGGGCCCATCTCCTGAAATCCAAGGCATATTCGGCTACTGAGCGCTTACCTTGGCGCAAAGTTAACATGGCTGCTTCAGCTGTTGCACCTCGATTGGGGTCATCAAACACCTGCCCCATGGCTGAAATGAAAGCATCAAGATGATCCAAACATTCATCCTCAGTCTCAATCAGAGGGTTTGCCCACATCAAAGCCTTGTTGGTAAGCAACATGATTATAGTAAGCACCTTAGATCGTTCAGTGGGAAATTGTGAAGCATGTGCAGAAAAAAAAAGATTGCATTGGTTAATAAATCCCCTGAATTTCTCACGTTCACCGCCAAAATGAAAAGGGGGTAACTTGGGAATCCCAGAACTCGGGGTTATGGCAGGAGCCTGGACTCGTTCCTCTAGAACCTCAATCCTGGCTCGTAAATCCTGGGTAGTTTGTCCAAACACTTGCAAATTGTGATTAGTGAGGTCCTGTAGGTTTGCAAAACGGGTCTTTATAGTCTGTATATCTGCAAGGATTGTATCAGTCACTCCGCAAAGCTCCTTTATGCGAGCCTCCATCTTCCAGATCTTTTAAGACAGGAGTACTGGAAGGAGAAGAAAAAAAAAAAAAAAACAATAGTGTTTACCTGTGGTAACACTGCAGAGTAAAATTAAGGGAATGTGCTCACCTGGAATGGTTGTGAGAAGTCACAACCACTGTCATCACAGAAAGTATAACCGGACATCTGATATCCACAGTCACAGCAGACACAGCCTTCCCAGACCCAGCAGACACTAACGTTTGGCTTCAGAATCTTGTAATGTATGGTGTACAGTTCATATAGCGTCTTGTGCTTGGGTGCGAGGAAAACACATGAGACACAGGTTTGATATAGAAGGACTTGTATTACTTCATACAAGTGGCAAAAGAGTCACACAGTTTGCAGGTACAGAAGCAGGAGACACAGCAGGCCAGAGTAACTTAAGCTCAGCAATAACTCTCCACAACAGGTTCAGGATCTCTTCTCTGTTACCGTAATTCCATGCAAACGTGGATTTATCAAATAGCAGGTTTCCAGAGTCCACAAGTGTTCCAAAGTTCCTCAGTAGGAAATAGCTGGAGTACAAAGTTCAAGGTTTCCAGGAGTCAGGTCACAGGCTCACTGCAGGCTTGATTCTGAAGCACTGATTGCTCAGCTGAGGCTGCTTAAGAAGCAAGAGGGAGAGAATCAGGGCGGGAACATGAAAGCTGGAAACTCCATATTAACTGAGGGCAAGATAGCTGCAGCAAGACAGAAAGTAAAATGGCCGACGAACAAACTGAGTTTCAAGAAACATGTACAAAGAACCTTACACTCTAGCTCAGTGAGATTGGATGGAGGCGTCCGTGAGCAGCAATTTTCAAGTCTTGCCACAGATTCTCAATGGGATTTGGGTCTGGACTGTGACTGTGCCATTCACACACAGGAATCTACTTTGAATTAAACCAGCTCTGACAGTATGTTTAGTGTAGTTGTCCTGATGGAGCGTGAACCTACGCCCAAGTCTCAAGTCTTTTGCAGCCTCTATCAGGTTTTCCTTCAGGATTGCCCAATATTTAGCTCCAACTTTGTATCAACTCTGACCAGCTGCCCTGTCCCTGCTGAAGAAAATCACCCCCACAGCATGATGCTGCAACTACCATATTTGATAGTGGGTATGAGGTTTTCAGGGTGATGTGCAGTGTTAGTTTTCTGCCACACATAACGTTTTACATTTAACCTAAAAAGTTCTACTTTGACTTCATCTAACCAGAGCACCTTCTTCCACATGCAAGCTGTCTCTCTTGCATTGCTTTTTGCAAACTGCAAACAGGACTTCTTATGGCTTGTTTCCAAAATGGCTTTCTTCTTCCCACTCTCCTATAAAGGCCAGATTTGTGGAGTATACGACTAATAGTTTCTCACACCTGAGCTGTGGATCTTTGCAGATCCTGAATTATTTTTTATCTAAGATCTTATGGTTAGAAAGGCGGACAGAGGAGGGGCGGTTGTTCTTTTGTATGCTGGTCTACACGAGAAACTTAACCCCTTAACTCCCAAGGGCGGTTTGCACGTTAATAACCGGGCCAATTTTTACAATTCTGACAACACTGTCTCTTTATGAGGTTATAACTCTGGAACGCTTCAACGGATCTTCGCAATTCTGAGATTGTTTTCTCGTGACATATTGTACTTCATGATAGTGGTAAAATTTATTCGATATAACTTGCGTTTATTTTTGAAAAAAAACGCAAATATGGCGAAAATTTTGAAAATTGTGCATATTTCAAACTTTGAATTTTTATTCCCTTAAAACAGAGAAATATGTCACACAAAATAGTTAATAAATAACATTTTCAACATGTCTACTTTACCTCAGCACAATTTTGGAACCAAAATTTTTTTTTGGTAGGAAATTATAAGGGTTAAAAGTTGACCAGCAATTTCTCATTTTTACAAAAATGTACAAAGCCATTTTTTTTAAGGGACCACCTCACATTTGAAGTCACTTTGAGGGGTTTATATGGCAGAAAATACCCAAAAGTGACACCATTCTAAAAACTGCACCCCTCAAGGTACTCAAAACCACATTCAAGAAGTTTATTAACCCTTCAGGTGCTTCACAGGAGCTGAAGCAAGGTGGAAGAAAAAATTAATATTTAACTTTTTAGTCACAAAAATGATCTTTCACAAACTTTTTTTTTTTTTTACACAAGGGTAAAAGGAGAAAATGGACAGATAAAGTTGTTGTGCAATTTCTCCTGAGTACGCCAATATCCCATATGTGGGGGAAAACCACTGTTTGGGCACACGGCAGAGCTCGTAAGGGAAGGAGTGCCGTTTGACTTTTTCAAACTACAATTGGCTGGAATTGAGATTGGACGCCATGTCGTGTTTGGAGAGCCCCTGATGCGCCTAAACAGTGCAAACTCCCCACAAGTGACACCATTTTTGAAACTAGACCCCCTATGGAACTTATCTAGATCTGTTGTGAGCACCTTGAACCCCCAAGTGTTTCACAAAAGTTTATAATGCCTGGGTGTGAAAAAAAAAAAAAATTTTCCACAAAAATGATTTTTTAGTCCCAAATTTTTGATTTTTCCCAAGGAAATTGGACTCCAAAAGTTGTTTTCCAATTTGTCTTGATTACGCGGATACCAACTATGTGGGGGGAAACTGGGCACACGGCAAGTCTTAAAAAGGAAGTAATAACGTTTTGGAATTCAGACGTTGATGGGGGTCATGTTCCATTTGCAGTGCCCCAGGTGTGCCTAAACAGTGGAAACCCCCCACAAGTGACCCATTTTGGAAACTAGACCCCCTAAGGAACTTATCTAGATCTGTGGTGAGCACTTTGAACCCCCAAGTTCTTCACACAAGTTTATAATGCCCGGGCATGAAATGAAAAAATCCTATTTTTTTCCCACAAAAATTATCTTTTAGTCACTAATTTTTTATTTTCCCAAGGGTAACAAGAGAAATTGGATCACAAAAGTTATTGTCCAATTTGTCCTGAGAATGCTGATACCCCATATGTGGGGAGGAACCACTGTTTGGGCACACGGCAGAGCTCGGAATGGAAGGAGCACCATTTGACTTTTTCCAACCAAAATTGGCTGGATATGAGATTGGACGCCATGTTGCATTTGGAGAGCCCCTGATGTACCTAAACAGTGGAAACCCACCACAAGTGACCCCATTTTGGAAACTAGACCCCTAAGGAACTTATCTAGATCTGTGGTGCTTCACACAAGTTTATAACGTAGAGCCGTAAAATTAAAAAATCATATTTTTTCCACAAAAATGATCTTTTCACCCCAATTTTTATTTTCCCAAGGGTAAGACCCCAAAAGTTATTGTGAAATTTGTCCTCAGTACGCTGATACCCCATATGTGGGGGTAAACCACTGTTTGGGTGCATGGCAGAGCTCGGAAGGGAAGGAGCGCCGTTTGACTTTTTCAATGAAGAATTTTCTGGACGCCATGTCGTGTTTGGAGAGCTCCTGATCTGCCTAAACAGTGGAAACCCCCACAAATGACACCATTTTGGAAACTAGACCCCTCAAGGAACTTATCTAGATGTGTGGTGATAACTTTGAACCCCCAGGTGTTTCACTAAAGTTTATAACGCCCGAGCATGAAAATAAAAAAATCATATTTTTTCCACAAACATGATCTTTTAGTCCCCAACTTTTTATTTCCCAAGGGTAACAGGAGAAATTGGACCCCAAAAGTTGTTGTCCAATTTTTCCTGAGTACGCTAATACCCCATATGTGGGAGAAAACTACTGTATGGGCACACATCGGGGCTCGGAAGGGAAGTAGTGACGTTTTGGATTGCAGACTTTGATGGAATGGACTGCAGGGGTCATGTCGCGTTTGGAGAGACCCTGATGTGCCTAAACAGTGGAAACACCCCACAAGTGACCCCATTTTGGTAAATAGACCCACAAAGGAACTTATCTAGATGTGTGGTGAGCACTTTAAACCCCGAAGTGCTTCACAGAAGTTTATAACGTACAGCCGTAAAAATAAAAAATCTTTTTTTTTTTTACAAAAATGATATTTTCGCCCCCAATATTTTTTTTTCACAAGGGAAATTGGACCCCAAAAGTTGTTGTGCAATTGGTCCTGAGTACGCTGATACCCAATATGTGGGAGAAAACTACTGTATGGGCACACGTTGGAGCTCGGAAGGGAAGTAGTGACGTTTTGGATTGCAGACTTTGATGGAATGGTCTGCGGGCATCATGTTGCATTTGGAGAGCCCCTGATGTGCCTAAACAGTGGAAACCCTCCACAAGTGACCCCATTTTGGAAAATAGACCCCACAAGGAACTTATCTAGATGTGTGGTGAGCGCTATGAAGCCCCAAGTTTACAGCAGTAAAAACTAAAAAATCATTTTTTTTTTTTACAAAAATGATATTTTCGCCCCCAATTTTTTATTTTCCCAAGGGTAACAGAAGAAATTGGACCCGAAGAGTTATTGTGCAATTTGTCCTGAGTACGCTGATACCCCATATGTGGGGGTAAACTACTGTTTGGGTGCATGGCAGAGCTCAGAAGGGAAGGAGCACCGTTTGACTTTTTCAACGCAAAATTGGCTGGAATTGAGATCAGACACCATGTCACATTTGGAGAGCCCCTGATGTGCCTAAACAGTGGAAACCCCCCAATTCTAACTCCAACCCTAACCCCAACACACCCCTAACCCTAGTCCCAACCCTAACTATAACCCTAACCACAAACCTAACCCTAACACATCCCTAACCCTAATCCCAACTCTAACCCTAATCCTAACTTTAGCCCCAACTCTAACCCTAACTTTAGCCACAACCCTAACCCTAACAGGTAAATGGAAATAAATACATTTTTTAATTTTATTATCTTTCCCTAACTAAGGGGGTGATAAAGGGGGGTTTGATTTACTACTTATAGCGGGTTTTTATGATTGGCAGCTGTCACGCTAAAATACGCTTTTTATTGCAAAAAATAGTTTTTGCATCACCCCATTTTGAGAGCTATAATTTTTGCATATTTTGCCCACAGAGTCATGTGAGGTCTTATTTTTTGCGGTACGAGTTGACGTTTTTATTGGTACCATTTTTGAGCATGTGACATTTTTTGATCGCTTTTTATTTCGATTTTTGGGAGGTTAGAATGAACAAAAATCAGCAATTCATTAATTTCTTTTGGGGGGGCGTTTATACTGTTCCGCGTGTGGTAAAATTGATAAAGCAGTTTTATTCTTTGGGTTAGTTCAATTACGGCGATACCTCATTTATATAATTTTTTTATGTTTTGGCGCTTAATATTATTATTAATATTATTAATTATTTTGCATCGCTTTATTCTGCGAGCTATAACTTTTTTTTTTTTTGCTGATGATGCTGTATGGTGGCTCGTTTTTTGCGGGACAAGATGACGTTTTCAGCAGTACCATGTTTATTTATATCGGTCATTTTGATCGCGTGTTATTTCACTTTTTGTTCACCGGTATGATGATAAAGCATTGATTTTTTGCTATTTTTTTTTTTGAAGGGGTTCACTAAAGGGGTTAACTAGTGGGACAGTTCTATAGGGCAGGTCGTTACGGATGCGGCGATACCAAATATGTGTACTTTTATCTTTTATTGTTTTGGGTTTTTTTTATTTACAGGAAGAAATTAATTTATTGGGGAATATTTTTTTTTCCTTTATTTTGGAATTTTTTTTTTTTACACTTGTTATTTTTATTTTTTTAACTTTTTTACTTTGTCCCAGGATGGGACATTGCAGTATAGGGTCAGATCACTGGTCTCACAGTGTGCACAGCACTCTGTGTGACCAGCGATCTCACAGGCAGTGCTGCAGGCTTCCACAGCGCCTGCTCTCAGCAGGCGCTGAGGAAGCCGCCTCCCTGCAGGACCCTGTGGCCATCATGGATCCGGGGCCTTGCAGGGAGGAAGGCCTCAGAACAGCGCGATCACATCTTGCTGTTCTGAGAGAATCATGTTTGATCGCAGTGTGTCAGGTGTTAATGTGCCGGGAGCGGTCCGTGACCGCTCCTGGCACATAGTTCCGGGTGTCAACTGTGATAATCAGCTGACACCCGGCCACAATCAGCTGCTCTCCCAACGGGAGCGCAGCTGATCGCCTAGAACGTACTATTCCACCCATGGGAATGAGGTCCAGGGTCACATGGATGGAATAGTACGTCGGATGGAATAAAGGGGTTAATATGCAAGATGTCAGATGTAGACATGTATCAAGAGCTGAGTTTTGATCCCGCTAATAAATTCTCTGTTGAGATCAGAAAATTGTTGAAAGATGGGGTTAAAATGAGTTTAAAGGAGGCATTGTCTAAGGATTTGTTAGTTCAGTCTCTAGTAATACCCATTTTACATTCTCTCCCAAAGATCCACAAAACTAAATTTCCTCCTCCCCTACATCCCAAAGTGGCAGGAATTAGAAGTTTGGGTGAGAAACTCAGCTCATGGTTGGATTTATATTTACGACCTTTGGTTAAAAACATTCCTAGTTATTTAAGGGATACGAAACGTTATATCTTCTTTAGATGGGTCTGTGTGGCCAGAACATAGTACATGGCTCTCTGTTGTGAACACTTTGAATCTGGCTTCTGAGTTTGGGCTCCCTCTGGTGGTTGCTGCTGGTATTGGATCTGGTCTGGTTGACAGAAGTCGATCACCTGAGGAGGATGATTGGAGATCAGGTGTTACTGATTGGGGAGATATAAGTGAGCATCCGTCCCATAGTTGTTGCCAGTGATTTGTTTTCTTCCTGAGCCTTCTGGAAGTCAGCTTGCTCCCTGATGTGTCCTGCATCTTTCAGATAAGTTATTTGGCTGTTTAAATCTGTGGCATTTGTTTACCTTTTGATTTTCTCAGTTTTCTGCCTTGCTGGAGTTAGTTCAGCCGGAGTCCCTGCGGGGACCTGTGCTGGACTCTGTTTTCATCTGCCGCAGCTTATGTCAGTCTTTTCTGTATTTCTAGTTCCCTGTTATTTCAGTATCTGCGCCCAGTGCACACCAGAGTTCTGATTTAGCGGGGGAGAGGTTGTGTGGTCTTAGAATTTTTGCATATCAGACGTGTTGGAATTTTTCTGAGGGTTTTTGCTGGATTGCAGACAGTATCCTTTTCTGTCCTGTTCTATCTAGACAGTTTGGGTCCCAACATTTGCTTACTCTATTTTCTGTCTGTGTTTGTGCTTCATCTGTCTCACCGGCAATATATGTTTGGGGGCTATCTATTCCTTTAGGGCTCTACTCCGGGGCAGTTAGCTTTTCCCTTTCTCTCTTTAGGCTTAGTTAACTCTTTGGCTGTGTCGAGGCATCTAGGTCATTGTAGATATGTCCCACGGCTAATTCTAGTTGAGTTGTCAGTTTAGGGGTCTGCAATCCGCTAAGTTGCCAACCTCTCTGGGTGTCTGGTTGCCTTGCCTATTTTTCCTAATAACCCACTTGGTTACCGAATCATAACAGCTCTCTTGTGATGTAGTCGGATTATATCCCAGTATACCACACAGATTAGCCCTGGAATCGGTAAATTCTTTTTTCAATATACATAGTGACTATACTCCAGCGATAAAGGAATTTATTATACCGCCAACAGAATTTTTATTAGTTTACAATTATTTTTCATTCAATGGTCAATTTTTTCTACAAAAACAGGGAGCCCTAATTGGTGCAGGTTTCTCACCATCTATAGCAAACATTTATATGACTGTAAGAGAAGAACATTATATTTTTTCGGCTGCGTCTGAACTCCACTGGTGGTACGGACGTTATTTTCATGACCTCCTCCTGGTATGGGATAGGACTGAGTAGGCAGCCGAACAATTTGTTTGCTTTAGGAATCAGAATGAATTTAAAATTTACACATACCCTTCAAAAAATAAAATTGATTTTTTGGATATTTCTCAAGAGTTTTCACCAAAGGGATTAACAATTACTCCATTTAGAAAGGATATGGAGACAAATGCTACACTCTATGCAACATCCTGCAACTCTAAAAAAAAAGATACAAAATATTCCATTAGGGGAATTAACACGTGTAAGAAGGAATACTTCCTCAGATATCACATTTAATAATGAATTGATTCAAGTCAATGAAAGACTAAAAATATGGCTATTCACAATGGATGTTGAACAGAGCGAACAATTTGATAGCTAATAAAAACAGACAGGACATGTTGAAAGAAAAAAAACAGGAAAATCACGCCAAGAGCATATTGCGTTTGTAACACAATATAGCCCACAATTTACGGATATCAAGAACATTATACAAAAATATATTCCCATATTACATCAAAATGATATGTTAAAAAATGTATTGTCTCAGCCTAAGATTTTCGGCCAAGAAAGCACCATCTTTAGGAGACATTTTGTCCCCAAGATTATATAATAACTATAATGTGGGAAATGAGAAAACTTGACTCCATTCAGTGGGCTTTTATAAATGTGGACATTGCACCTGTATATGTTGCAATCATGTTGAGAATACTAGGGAATTCAACTCCACAATCACCAATAAATCATATAAAGTCAAGAAATTTATAAATTGCAACACCAATTATGTAGTATTAACCTCTTAACCCCCAAGGGTGGTTTGCATGTTAATGACCAGGCCAATTTTTACAATTCTGACCACTGTCCATTTATGAGGTTATAACTCTGGAACGCTTCAACAGATCTTAATGATTCTGAGAAAGTTTTTTCGTGACATATTGTACTTGACGTTAGTGGTAAAAATTTCTTCTATATAACTTGCGTTTATTTGTGAAGAAGCAGAAATTTGGCAAAATTTTTGAAAATTTTGCAATTTTCAAACTTTTAGTTTTTATGCCCTTTAATCAGAGAGTTATATCGCACAAAATAGTTAATAAATAACATTTCCCACATGTCTACTTTATATCAGCACAATTTTGGAACCAAAATTTTTTTTTGTTAGGAATTTATAAGGGTTAAAAGTTGACCAGCGATTTCTCATTTTAACAACACCATTTTTTTTTAGAAAACATCACCAAAAACAGGCAGAGATGCTTACCTGTCTGAAAAGGCCTCAATACTGATGCACTGACAGAGTGCAGCGGACTCAAGTAAAATGGCGACTACACAGGTGCATTAATACCAAATTAAACAGCCAGCCTTCAATCAGGGATTGGCCGTGTGGTACACCAGTGCACAAAAGTACAATCTGTATATGGCAATGTTCACACTGGGAATGCAGAGCGTCTGGTTCACAACCTATTAATTACGCCTAATGCGGGTTGCCCAGTGCTAACTATAATGCATCCAGTGTGAACAGAGGCCACAGTGTACAGAACCATTTGGGCCCAACTGCACTCTGCAAAAGTATAATGTGCAAAAAGACATATAAATATATATAAGGTATTAGTTGATATTCTGGCCAAAATATGTAAGCTGGCAACCCACGTCACGGATCCTTACACTTGCCAGTCCTACTCTAACATCTCCTACTCAAAGATCAAAACCAAAAAGCGGATTAAAAAAATCCAAAATTCAAGAAAACATCACCAAAAACAGGCAGAGATGCTTACCTGTCTGAAAAGGCCTCAATACTGATGCACTGACAGAGTGCAGCGGACTCAAGTAAAATGGCGACTACACAGGTGCATTAATACCAAATTAAACAGCCAGCCTTCAATCAGGGATTGGCCGTGTGGTACACCAGTGCACAAAAGTACAATCTGTATATGGCAATGTTCACACTGGGAATGCAGAGCGTCTGGTTCACAGCCTATTAATTATGCCTTATGTGGGCTGCCCAGTGCTAACTATAATGCATCCAGTGTGAACAGAGGCCACAGTGTACAGAACCATTTGGGCCCAACTGCACTCTGCAAAAGTATAATGTGCAAAAAGACATATAAATATATGTAAGGTATTAATTGATATTCTGGCCAAAATATGTAAGCTGGCAACCCACGTCACGGATCCTTACACTTGCCAGTCCTACTCTAACATCTCCTACTCAAAGATCAAAACCACAAAAAGCGGATTAAAAAAATCCAAAATTCAAGAAAACATCACCAAAAACAGGCAGAGATGCTTACCTGTCTGAAAAGACCTCAATACTGATGCATTGACAGAGTGCAGCGGACTCAAGTAAAATGGCGAGAGGGTCTTATATGACCTGCATCCAAATTAGTCTGTAGTTATTCCTTTAAAGCCTCCCTCTTGGGAATCGTCAGATTAAGTAAACAACTCTTAGGGAGTGTAGCACCTGGGACAAACTCAATAGCGCAATCGTAATCTGTATAGGGTGGTAGAGATTGAGACTCTGAAAAATCCTTCCAGAAATCCTGAATGGCTTCAGGTAGCTCACTCTTTACAACAGCAGCAATGTGAACATTAATTACAACATTTACCATAACACTCCTGACCTCAGGACCTTATAATACCAGACGACCAGTCCAGCACAGGATTGTGCATCTTTAACCAGGGTAAACCCAGGACGACTGGAACAGGCAGTTTATCAAGTACAAACAAGTCTATACACTCCTGATGTTCCATATTGACAATAAGTGGGAACCCAGTGACCTTTCCAGAAACGCACCCATGCTCCAGGGAATGTTATCAATAGCCACAACAGGAAAAGGAGATGACAATGGTTCAGAATCAAATTTATATTTGTCTAAAAATTGTTGATCAATCAAATTCAGTGCAGAACCACAATCCACCATGACCTGAAAATCAATGGAATGATCATGATAGGTGGAATTACCAGGAAAAAAAACTTGTGCAGACCGAAAAAATGCGATCCGAATGGGAGTGTTGCACCTACTAAACTTTTTTTTCTTTTCTTTCCTTATGCGAACCTCGCATTGCTTAATAAAATGGTCAGCCTTACCACAATACAAGCATAACCCCTCAGAGAACATCCTCTCCCTCTCCTGGAAACGAGAGGACATCGCCCCAAGTAGCATAGGTTCCCCGCTGTCGACGGAGCAAACCTGAGAGACTGGGTCCAGCATTGTGAGAGCCTTCTCTTCATTCTGCCTGTCTCTCAATCTTCTATCCACACGAATAGCTAACTGCATAGCAGTCTCCAAAGTAGCAGATGCAGGATATGCAATGAGCAAATCTTTAACCCTTTCACTCAAACCTGCTAAAAACTGACTCTTGAGCGCTGGGTCATTCCACCTGACCTCTGCGGACCATCGTCTGAACAGGGTGCAATACCTCTCAGCATCACCAGAACCCTGTTTAAGCCGTCTGAGCTCTGCCTCAGCTGATGTGACTCTATCTGGATCATCATATAACAACCCCATTGCAGTAAAAAATGCTTCCACTGACTGCAAACAATGATCACCAGGTGGTAACGAAAATGCCCAGATTTGGGGTTCACTTTGCAACAAAGACATAATAATCCCCACACGCTGTAATTCACTCCCTGAGGATCCAGGTCTAAGCCGAAAATATAGTAAACATGCATTTTTAAACGTAAAAAATTCCTGCCGTTTACCAGAAAAAAACTCAGGTAATCCTACCTTAGGCTCTTCACAGCATACTCCAGGACAATTACTCATGTGCTGTTGCAGGCTGGCTACTTTCAAAGTTAACCTTTGCAAGTGATGAGCAAGTTCTTGGACGCTGTTCATATGGAAGGAATCCAGGAGGGGAAAAAAAATCCTCTTTTTTTTTTTATATGTGTTGGCTGGACATACTGTTAGGGGTCTGCAACTCAGGAATAGAGCGGGGGAGAAGCTGACCCTGCACTAGGACTAGACTCAATCCCTACGATGGAGCGGGCGACCTATTCCTTGCGAATAGACCCACCGACGATCCTAGTCTAGACTCAAGCGAAGACCTAAAGATGGGGGGAAGGGAATCCCTGAAAGACCTATAGACTGGGAACAAAAACAGGTGACCTAGAAGGGAAATAAAGGAAACTGCAGAAACTAAAGGAAAAACAAAATGACTAAGCAAGCAGAACTAGAGTTCCAAGAACTGCACAAAGTTAAATACAAAAAGTTATCAAAGCACCAAGCCAGAACTCTAGCGGATTAACACTGATGTCCAGACTGGGAGGCAGGTGCCGGGTAATAAAGGGTGATACAATCACCTGACCAACGACAAGCCCAGCACCAGGGGAAAAATACCAGCAGCCAGAAAACTACAACAAGATGGCGGATAGTCAAGCGAAATAGATTCTAACACACTGCATGACAGGAAGTTTCACAGCTCTGGATGTCGTCATGACCAGATGATAGCTGATGTTTTGAAAAAGCCACTTCCAAGAGCCAAATGGAAGAATTCAGAACCAGTATGGAACTAACAGGATAAGTAGTTGTTGAGTGAGGGTGTTGGAATAATGCTTGCTATTGTATATATTGCAACAACTATTTACTACGGTTTAATAGTGCATGAATTTCTGTCTCCAGCAATAGGGTTATATTGCCAATAATGCATTGTTAAATTAACCCCTTAACGACCGCCGATACACCTTTTAACGGCGGTGGTTAAGGGTACTTAAACTACAGTGCCGTGTATTCACGGTGTTGTGGAGAAAGTATATAGCGCCCCCCAGAGTCGGATTTTCTCCAGGGTCTCAGCTAAAAAAAAAAGCCGTGATTTTGCATTTAATTTCTCTCTCCTCTGATGTGATCGCATATCTAAGGGGAGAGAAATAGGGTCCCCGGGTCCCCCGATCTATCCCCTGTACCTCCCGGTGTCCCCCCGTCCTCCAATGGCTCCCGGCGTCTTCCTCCTGTAAAGAAAATGGCGGTCGCATGCGCAGTGTGCTCTCCGAATCTGCCGGCCGACAGATTCATTCATTCAGTGACGGTACATTGTGATCACTGTGATAAACCCTATCACAGTGATCAAAATAAAAAAAATAGTAAACAAACCCCCCCTTAGTTAGGGAAATATAGTAAAATAAAGAAAATATATTTATTTTAATTTTTCCATTAGAGTTAGGGTTAGGGTTACAATTATAGTTAGGGTTGGAATTAGGGTTAGGATTAGGGTTAGGGTTACAATTAGGGTTAGGGTTACAATTAGGGATGGAATTAGGGTTGGGATTAGGGTTATGGTTGGGATTAGGGTTAGGGTTGGGATTAGGGTTAGGGGTGTGTTAGGGTTGGAGCTAGAATTGAAGTGTTTCAACTATTTAGGCACATCAGGGGATCTCCAAACACGACATGGCGTTCAAAAAGTCAAATCGTGCTCCCTCCCTTCCGAGCCCTGCTGTGCGCCCAAACAGTGGTTTACCCCAACATATGGGGTATCAGCGTACTCAGGACAATTGCACACCAATTTTGGGGTTCTAATTTCTCCTGTTACTCTTGGGAAAATAAAAAATAGCTGGCTAAAAAATCATTTTGAGGAAAAAAATGATTTTTTTTTCACGGCTCTGCGTTTATAAACTTCTGTGAAGCACTTGGGAGTTCAAAGTGTTCACCACAACTCTAGATAAGTTCCTTGGGGGGTTTAGTTTCCAAAATGGTGTCAATTTCAGGGGTTTCCACTGTTTAGGCACAGCTCTGCAAACACAACATGACGCCCGCAGAACATTCCATCAAAGTCTGCATTACAAAATGGCGTTTCCCTTCCAAGCTCCCCCATGTGCCCAAACAGTGGTTCCCCCCCACATATGGGGTATCAGCATACTCAGGAAAAATTGCACAACAACTTTTGTAGTCCAATTTCTCCTGTTACCCTTGGGAAAATAAAAAATAACGGGCTAAAAAATGATTTTTGAGGAAAAAATTATTTTTGATTTTCACGGCTCTACGTTATAAACTTCTGTGAAGCACTTGGAGGTTCAAAGTGCTCACCACACATCTAGATAAGTTCCTTAAGGGGTCTAGTTTCCAAAATTGGGTCACTTGGTGGGGGTTTCCACTGTTTAAGTACATCAGGGGCTCTCCAAACATGGCATGGCGTCCAGCCAATTCTGCGTTAAAAAAGTCAAGCGGTGCTCCTTCCCTTGCGACCTCTGCCGTGCACCCAAAAAGTGGTTTATCCCCATATATGGGGTATCAGCGTATTCAGGAGAAATTGCACAACAAATTTTGTGGTTCATTTTCTCTTTTAGCACTTGTAAAAATAAAAAAAATTGGTTCTGAATTAAATTTTTTGCAAAAAAAGTTAAATGTTAATTTTTTCCATCCACATTGCTTCAGTTGCTGTGAAGAGTTAATAAACTTCTTGCATGTGGTTTTGAGCACCTTGAGGGATGCAGTTTTTGGAATGGTGTCACTTTTGGGTATTTTCTATCATATAGACCCTTCAATGTGACTTCAAATGTGATGTGGTCCCTAAAAAAAAATGGTGTTGTAAAAATGAGAAATCGCTGGTCAAATTTTAACCCTTATAACTCCGTAACAAAAAAAAATTTGTTTCCAAAATTGTGCTGATGTAAATTAGACATGTGGGAAATGTTATTTATTAAGAAATTTGTGTGACATATCTCTCTGATTTTAGGGCATACAAATTTAAAGTTTGAAAACTGCTAAATTTTCCAAATTTTTGCCACATTTCCATTTTTTTTTTCATAAATAAACGCAAGTCATATCTGTTAGGGTTCCCGCTGCTGCACAAGGAGAGTCTCGAACCAGTCCCGCTGCGGTCTCCCATCCATCTCCGTCCGCAATGGAGCCTGCTCAGCAGAGACGTCGGTCCCAGCATCTTGCCCATTCCAATACTGTGCAGAGACTTGCTGCTGCCTCTCCTGGATCTGCCAGTGCTGGAGCAGACGTCTTTGGGACAAAGTCCTGCTTTTCCCCTTCTGAGCATGCACAGGGTAAGATCTCTCATTGGAGATCAGGGGTCACATGTTCAGGTACTGCAGCAGCTCCTATTGGTCAGCCAGGAAGGTCCTGAAACTACATGTGTTTTGGAACAGTTTCTCATTGGTCCTTTTTCTGGCAGGTCCTGTAGCTGTTACTATAAAAGGGTGGCATGGCTGGGCCGCCATGCGCTAGTATCAATTGCATTATGTGCTTTGCGCCAGTGTGATCATGTACGCATGTGGTTAGGGCTCGGCTGAAATAAGCCCCTAGAATACCGGCTTCTCCGGTGAGGAGATTTGGGTGCACGTGGTTAGGGCTTGGCTGAAATAAGCCCCTAGAATACTGGCTTCTCCGGTGAGGAGATTGCTTGATTGCGTTGCTGTCTGCATGATCACGGACTGCTATCCGCACAGCAGTTATCTGTGTATCCCTGTGAGTCTAACAGGACACAGTCTTTTTCTCAGCAGCTCTGTGACGCAACAGAGTTCGCTTTATAACGCTGGTTCAGCGCCCTAGTGTTTTACTTTGCGGCTCACTAAAGTTAAGTGAGTTCGTATTTATCGCCATATAGCGCTGTGGCATTCCCGTTAGCGGCTCTGGGGATTAACAGTTCGCACTAACTGCCACAGCGCGCTACAGCGTTTATTTTAGCGACTCTGCGGGATAACAGAGTTCGCTACTTTCGCCATATTACTAGCAGCGGGCTTCGCCTGCAGGGTGGACCCCGGGCTGCGATCGCACCTCTCTACAATATCTATTAGGTGCATTCCGCAGACCCTAACATAATACTAGCGCCAGGGTCTGGCTAATAAAATGGTGGACGACCAGCGTCTACAGCAGTACATCCAGCAGCTGGAGGGTAGGTTGGCGGTCCTTGAGCGCACAACCTCAGCTGTGGATGTTACCGCAGTCGCTGTTCAGGCTGCTAGCGTAGCTGCAGCCAGTTTGTCCACCGCTACCTCTGCTCCGACATTATCCTACCTCCCACTTCCAGACAAGTTTACGGGTGACAGTAAACATTGTCGGGGATTCGTGAGTCAGTGCTCTATACAGCTTGAGCTTCTGTCAACACGTTTCCCCACGGAACGGGCACAAGTGGTTTTTATTGTGTCTCTTCTGTCGGGCAGAGCATTGGAGTGGGCAACGCCGCTGTGGGAGCGCGACGATCGTGTGGTGCGGAGTGCTCCTCGGTTTTTGGAGGCTCTGAAAAAGGTCTTTTTAGGACCTCAGGTCACACACGATACGGCACTCCAACTGCTGGCAATGTCACAGGGCTTGTCCATGGTCAGCCAGTTCTCATTCCAATTTCGGACTTTGGCCTCTGAATTAGAGTGGCCAGATAAAGTTCTTATTCCAGTGTTCTGGAGAGGACTGGCAGACCATGTAACGGACGCTTTGGCTACCAGGGAGCCACACTGGAGAAACTCATTTCTATATCTACCCGCATCGACCTCCATTTTCACGAGCGGAGGTTAGAGCGGACCCAGTGTAGGCAGAGGTTTCGGCTGGCACCCACCTTTGCCAAACCTCTTGAATTTCCCGCTCGGGCGTCCGACTCCCCAGAGACCGTGGAGACTACTCGAGTGAGATCTAAGTCTCAGACCACTCGAGTATCCGTGGTCTGTAGAGTGTGTCAGCAGCCAGGACATTATGCCAACCGATGTCCTCAGTGAATGAGTAAACGGTCATGTACCGTGACCATGGGTGCAGGGTCATTAGACGCGAGGGATTTTGCTCCGAAAATGCTCCTTAAAGGGTTAATCTCTCTAGGTTCATCCACTCTTCCCGCCAAGCTTTGTGTGGACTCTGGAGCAGAGGGGAATTTTATGTCCTCCTCCTTTGCCTCTCGCCATTCCATACCGCTGGTGACGCTCGCTGAGCCAATATCGGTGAGAGTATTGAATGGAGCAATCCTGCCCTCACAAATCACCCACCAGACTGTCTCACTACCTCTATCTATGTCCCCTTCTCATCTGGAGAATATATCCCTTTTTGTTCTTTCTGAGGGAATATATGAGGTTTTGTTGGGATTACCCTGGCTTCGCCACCACTCTCCCCATATTGAGTGGTCCTCTGGGAGAATACTGGGTTGGGGTGATCATTGCAGAGACAGATGTCTCAGAGAGGACGTTCAGGTTTCCACCACGGAGATACCTATAGACCTTGCTTCTCTCCCCAAGGTTTATCGGTCATACGCGGACGTATTCTCCAAAAAGGCAGCGGAGACTCTTCCGCCTCATCGCGGCTATGACTGTCCTATAGACCTCTTGCCTGGAACGGAGCCCCCTCGGGGAAGAGTGTATCCTCTCTCTCTTCCTGAGATGGAGGCCATGTCACAATACATCCAGGAAAATCTGGCAAGAGGGTTTATTAGGAAGTCAGTGTCACCAGCAGGGGCAGGATTTTTCTTCGTGCAGAAGAAGAATGGAGAATTACGACTGTGTATAGACTATAGGGGTCTTAACGCCATTACCGTTAAGAACAAATTTCCTTTGCCCCTAATATCTGAGCTCTTTGATAGGCTCCGGGGAGCAAGGGTATTTACTAAGCTGGATCTTCGTGGTGCCTATAACCTGATCCGCATCCGTGAGGGGGACGAATGGAAGATGGCGTTCAATACCAGAGATGGACATTACGAATACCTAGTGATGCCGTTCGGGCTCTGTAATGCTCCAGCCGTCTTCCAAGATTTCATAAATGACATCTTCCGGGACATGCTTGCCACCTCTGTGGTAGTCTATCTGGATGACATTCTCATCTTTTCTCCAGATATGGACACCCACCGGAGAGATGTTTGCAGGGTTTTCGACCTCTTGCGGGCAAATTCCTTATATGCGAAGTTGGAGAAGTGTGTGTTTGAGCAGGAGTCTCTGCCATTCCTGGGCTATATCATCTCCATTCAGGGATTGGCTATGGATCCTGCCAAACTACAGGCTGTAATGGATTGGCAAGAACCCCACTCTCTTAAAGCGGTGCAGCGCTTTATGGGGTTCATTAATTACTATCACCAATTCATTCCCCACTTCTCTATGTTGGTTGCTCCCTTGGTAGCCCTCACCAAGAAGGGAGCCAATCCCAAATTGTGGTCAGAAGAGGTCTCCAAGGCCTTTACTTCAATCAAGACCCATTTTGTTAGCGCTCCTATCCTACATCGTCTCGAGGTTGATAAGCCTTTTATATTGGAGGTAGATGCCTCGTCCGTTGGTGCTGGAGCAGTCCTTTTTCAAAAGGATGCTCAAGGTCGTAAACATCCTTGCTTCTTCTTCTCCAAGACCTTCACACCAGCGGAGAGGAATTATTCCATTGGGGATAGGGAGTTGCTAGCCATGAAGTTGGCCTTTTCCAAGTGGAGACATCTCCTGGAGGGGGCTCGCTTTCCCTTTCAAGTGTTCACTGACCACAAAAATTTGGTCTATTTACAGTCCGCCCAGCGGCTAAATTCCCGTCAGGCCAGATGGTCCCTGTTCTTCTCCCGGTTCCATTTCACCCTCCATTTTCTCTCCGGGGAGAAGAAAATTCGTGCCGATGCTCTGTCTTGCTCCGTGGTGTCCTCTGAGGAGGTGGAGGAGGAGCCTCGGCTGATTGTCCCCACAGAGAGCCTAAGAACTGTGGCCCCGGTTTCGCTCGAATCTGTGCCTCCAGGCAAGACTTTTGTGCCCACCAATTTCGACCGGAGGTACTCTCTTGGGCACACTCGTCCAGGGTGGGTGGACATTTTGGGGCAAAGAGGACATCTGAGTTGCTGGCGAGGACATACTGGTGGCCACATATGGTCCATGACGTCAGGGAATACGTTCAGGCGTGCATCTCCTGCGCCAAGAATAAGTCCCCTCGACAACGGCCAGCTGGGTTACTTTTCCTTTTACCGGTGGCAGACAGGCCCTGGGAGATGGTTGGGATGGATTTTGTGGTGGGCTTACCCAAGTCTCGGGGCTGCACCATCATCTGGGTGATAACCGACCACTTCTCCAAAATGGTGCACTTGGTGCCGTTACCACGGTTACCGTCTGCACGGGCCTTGGCAGCATTATTCATTAGGCATATTTTCCGCCTACACGGTATGCCAGACAAAATTGTCAGTGATCGAGGTCCCCAGTTTGCGTCTCGGTTCTGGAGAGAGCTGTGTCGTTTACTCAGCATTGAGTTGAATCTCTCCTCTGCATACCATCCCGAGACGAATGGGTTGGTAGAGAGGGCCAACCAGACCTTGGTCACATACTTGCGACATTTTGTCTCTGCCAGGCATCCTTGCTACCGTGGGCTGAGTTCACTCTAAATAATGCTGTGGCTGACTCCACCGGACAGACCCCATTCCTCCTGAACTACGGTCAGCATCCGCGGGGTACCTATGCCCATGCCCGTGTCTTCCACCGATTCCAGGGTGGCAGACTGGGCTGTGGAGGCACGGGACATTTGGGACCGCACCCAAGATGCCATTCAGGCCTCCTAAGAGAGGATGAGGTCTTCGGCCGATGCCCATCGGTGCCCCGCTCCTACATTTGCTCCTGGTGACCTAGTGTGGCTCTCTGCCCGAAACATCAGGCTACGTGTAGAGTCCACCAAGTTGGCACCTTGCTTTTTGGGTCCCTTTAGAGTTCTTGAGCAGGTGAACCCGGTGGTTTACCGCCTAGCCCTTCCGCCTCGCCTTGGTATCACCGACACCTTTCACGTGTCCCTCCTGAAACCCGTGGCCATGTCCCGGTTTTCCGAGTCATCTGCCGGGAGGTCGGGTTCATCTACCAATGATCATGAGGTGAACGCCATTGTTGGGTGCAAGGTGGTACGAGGAAAAAAATTTTATTTGGTGGATTGGAGGGGTTTTGGGCCTGAAGATAGGTCCTGGGAGCCTGCCGAGCATGTTCATGCTCCGCAGCTCATCGCTGCATTTGAGCGCAGCGAGGTCCAAAGAAGGGGGTCCCTAGGAGGGGGGGTAATGTTAGGGTTTGAGTTCCCGCTGCTGCACAAGGGGAGTCTTGAACCAGTCCCGCTGCGGTCTCCCATCCATCTCTGTCCGCAGTGGAGCCTGCTCAGCAGAGACGTGGGTCCCAGCGTCTTGCCCATTCCAATACTGTGCAGAGACTTGCTGCTGCCTCTCCTGGATCTGCTATTATAGCCAGTACTGGAGCAGACATCTTTGAGACGAAGTCCTGCGTTTCCCCTTCTGAGCATGCGCAGGGTAAGATCTCTCATTGGAAATCAGGGGTCACATGTTCAGGTACTGCAGCAGCTCCTATTGGTCCGCCAGGAAGGTCCTGAAACTACATGTGTTTTGGAACAGTTTCTCATTGGTCCTTTTTCTGGCAGGTCCTGTAGCTGTTACTATAAAAGGGTGGCATGGATGGGCCGCCATGCACTAGTATCAATTGCATTATGTGCTTTGCGCCAGTGTGATCATGTACGCATGTGGTTAGGGCTTGGCTGAAATAAGCCCCTAGAATACCGGCTTCTCCGGTGAGGAGATTTGGGTGCACGTGGTTAGGGCTTGGCTGAAATAAGCCCCTAGAATACCGGCTTCTCCGGTGAGGAGATTGCTTGATTGCGTTGCTGTCTGCATGATCACGGACTGCTATCCACACAGCAGTTATCTGTGTATCCCTGTGAGTCTAACAGGACACAGTCTTTTTCTCAGCGGCTCTGTGACGCAACAGAGTTCGCTTTATAACGCTGGTTCAGCGCCCTAGCGTTTTACTTTGCGGCTCACTGAAGTTAAGTGAGTTCGTATTTATCGCCATATAGCGCTGTGGGATTCCCGTTAGCGGCTCTGGGGATTAACAGAGTTCACACTAACTGCCACAACGTGCTACGGCGTTTATTTTAGCGACTTTTAGCAGTGGGCTTCACCTGCACGGTGGACCCCGGGATGCGAACGCACCTCTCTACAATATCTATTAGGTGCGTTCCGCAGACCCTAACAATATCAAAAAAAATTACCACTAACATGAAGTATAATATGTCACAAAAAAAACAATCTCAGAATCAGCGGGATTCGTTAAAGCGTTCCAGAGTTACAACATCATAAAATGACAGTGGTCAGGGGAGGATTGTAAAAATTGGCCCGGTCATTAAGCTGCAAATTGGCTCTGTCACTAAGGGGTTAAACAAACCAGGAAGTTCATGTTCACTGTGTGTGCAGCTGGAGTACATTTTTATTTTCACTTTTCAAGCTGACAGACAAGATACTAAAATCCTAAGCTATAAAAACTACCAGTTGTAAGCTATTATCTTTATTCATGAATAAACTTGCATCATTTTTATTCTCTTATCTCTGTGCAGGATTTATTAACTACACATACAGGAGTGACATGTCCTTATTTTATGATGACAGTCTATGAGTTTACATCTGCATATATTTGTTTGTAATTGGAACTTGTAAAGTCTTTATACAGGACATGATAGGCTTCATAGTGTTATAAATACTTACTGTTGTTAACACTTAATTAATTTAGTGGTTTACCTGAGACTTGACATTTTTAGCTTTCTTTGCTTTTTAATTGTTTTTATCATTTATGTCATTGTTTGTTTATGCCCTTTAAATAAAGAATTTATTTATTTTTGGCCGGCGCCGTTTTCCTGAAGATTTACAAGAGCTCAATGTGCACAAGTGCTGACCGTATCTCAGCCATCAGGAGTCACTGTTATCTCATCGGTCCATAAAAACTTTTGAAAAAATCTGCCTTCAGATATTTCTTGGTCCAGTCTTGATGTTTGAACTTTTGAGTCTTGTTCAGTGGTGGTTGGTAAAAATCATAGAATGTTAGAATTGGAAGGGACCTCAAGAGTCATCGTGTCCAACCCCTGCTCAATGCAGGATTCACTAAACCATCTCTGACAGATGTCTGTCAAGCCTGTTTGAAGACTTCCATTGAAGGAGAACTCACCTCCTCTTGTGGCAGCCTGTTCCACTCAATGATCACCCTCACTGTCAAAAACTTTTTTCTAATATCTGTATCTTCTCCCTTTCAAATGATCATGTGGTCAAAATTCTGCTCACCGTGTAGGTGTGGAAAGTTTCTTAAAAGGGTATTCCCATCTCCAAGATCCCATCCGAATATGTAGTAGGTGTATAATAATAATAATTAATATTAGCAAATAAGTCCAGTTAGAAATATATAGTTTTCTGATTCGCTCTGTCTCTTTCCTCACGTGCGGGCATTGCAGTACATTAGGTGTCCACGGTTACGACCACTGATATAGCAACAGTTAGTTAGCTAGTTTCTAGTGGTCATAACCATGGATATCTAGGGTCCCGCACTGCCTGCACATGAGGAAAGAGACATAGCGATCAGAAAACCTATACTACATTTCTAATTGGAAGTAGTGTTGAGCGATACGATAATGCAAATATCGGCTATCGGCCGATATTAGCTCTATCGGCCTTTCGATAATTAGTTTCGATATTTTCGTCATATCGGATACCGGAATCGGATTTGTCACTGTCACTGTCAGTGTCCGTCGGTCGGGTCTGTCACTGTCAGTGTCCGTCGGTCGGGTCTGTCACTGTCAGTGTCCGTCGGTCGGGTCTGTCAGGAGTCAGCGGCACTTACCTGGCAGAAGATCTCCGGCGGTCACATCCCGGACTGCTTAATGGCCGCCATCATCTTTCCCCGGCGGTCACATGCAGTTTCTCGCAATAACTGCAGTGACTGCTGGGTAATCCCGGCCGTAAAGCAGTCAGTCCGATGACGTCACCGCCGGGGAAGCAGGTAATCAGCTGTGCTGCGTCGAGATGACAGGCTCTGCCTGTCATTGCGATGTAGCAGAGCTGGATCGTCGTGGGACAATCGTTACTATGGACTGCGTCGGACAGGTGGTATACTGTTGGTTTGTTTTTTTTCTTTTTTTACAGGAGATCGATGGCGTCGCAGGAATGAGAGTACAATAAAAGAAATGAAAACTGTGTTGTCTCTTTTATTTCATTAAAATACTTTTTTCTTGCTTTGTCTTTTTTTTATGCATTTAATAACTTTGGGATTAATAATGGATCGGTGTCTTATTGACGCCTCTCCATTATTAACCGGGCTTATTGTCACCGTGCAATCAACGGTGACATTAACCCCTTATTACCCGCTTGCCACCGCTACAGGGCAAGTGGGAAGAGCCGGGTAAAGTGCCACAATTGGCACATCTTTTGATGCGCCAAATGTGGGGCTGCTGTAGCCTGGTATTATCAGGCTGTTGAGGGCCAAAATCCATGGGCCCTGACAGTCTTTTAATACCAGGCCGCAGCAGTCTGCATTTTACTTGGCTGGTTAACAAAAATAGGGGGACCCCTACGCCGTTTTTCTTTCGAGGGGATCCCCTATTTTTGTTAACCAGCCAAGCTAAGCAGACTGCTGTGTCCTGGTATTATCAGGCTTGCAAGGTCCATGGATATTGGATCCTTACCAGCCTGAAAAACCAGGCCTCAGCGGTCTGCTTCATCTGGCTGGTTAACAAAAATAGGGGGGACTCCACGCCAATTTTTTTCGAGGGGATCCCTATTTTTGTTAATCAGCCAAGATATGCAGACTGCTGTGGCCTGGTATTATCAGGCTGGCAAGGTCCATGGATCTTGGCTCCTTAACAGCCTGAAAATCCAGGCCTCAGCGGTCTGCTTCATCTGGCTGGGTAACAAAAATAGGGGGGACCCCACGCCATTTTTTTTTCAAAGGGAACCCCTATTTTTGTTAACCAGTTCCCTCTGACGTCACTGATTGTGTCCCTGGCTGACCTGAAGTGAAAGTGGAAAGCAATCAATTAAGCTTTCCACTTCCTCTCCTGTCAGCCAGGAGAGGAACTCATTCATTTGGGGGTTTACTGTGAGGCTGCAGCATTAGCTGCGGTCCCTGCAGTAAACATTAACCCTTTCTGAAGGATTACACCGTGGGACCTGACTGTGCATCGGATTGGTAAGAATAATTTTGCTTTATTATTTTATTTTTATTACAGGAAATGGTTTTAGCAGGAAAATAAAATATGGTCAAAAACTGTGTGATTATTTCATTAAACTTCTTTTTTATTAAAGTGTGTGTGTTTGATTTTTCTTTCATACAATAGGATTAATAATTGATAGTTGTCTAATTGACAGCTCTCAATTATTAACCTGGCTTAAAGTGACCTTTCAATTGCAAGGTCATTTTAACCCCTTATTAACCCATTCGCCACCGCTACAGGGCAATGGGAATAGACGGGCAAAGTGCCAGAAAGGGCAAATCTAATTAGAGATTTGCCCTTTCTGGGGTGTCTGGGGGCAGATGTTAGTAGCCGGGGGGGGCAAAAATAATGGTCCCTCTCTGGGCTATTATTATCTGCCCCCACTCACTGGCTTTGTCTGTCTGGTTGCGAAAATAGGGCGGGAGCCCACGCATTTTTTTTCAGCAATTTTACACCTCATATATATATATACATGTCATTAAATTTGTGACACATATATATATATATATTTATATTTATAGTTCATACACTTCTACATAGTATAATAGCCGCTAATTCAATTGCCGGCTTTTGTGAAAATGCAGAACCCGACATGAAATGACACTTGGTTTACATAGAGTTAACCATGTCTTTTCATGTAGTTTGATATCTGATTTGCACAAACAATTACATGAGTGTAAGTGTGCAAAATTTCACACCTGTAGGGGTTAATTAAAGGTGTAAATTCGTAGCAAAAAAGTCCGTTTTTTTTTACAACGAATTTACACCTTTAATTAACCCCTACAGGTGTGAAATTTTGCACACATAGACTGATGTAATTGTTTGTGCAAATCAGATTGCAAACGACATGAAAAGACATGGTTAACCCTATGTACACCAAGTGTCATTTCATGTCGGGTGCTTCTGTCTTTTCACAGAAGCCGGCTTTACCCGGCAATTGAATCAGAGGATATTTTACTATGTAGAAGTGTATAAACTATACATATATGTATATATATATGTCACAATGACATGTATATATATATATATATATATATATATATATATATATATATGTATTCTATGTGTGTATATTTAGTGTTTACAAGGAAATAAAGTTTTTTTTTAGTTTCGATATTTTGTTCCCATAGACTTACATTGGACTTCCGGTATCGGAATCGGATATCGCCGATATTTAGTGATATCGGCGATACAATTTCGATACGATATTTTTAGATATCGAGCAATATCGCTCAACACTAATTGGAAGTATTTGCTAATAATATTGCACCAACTACATATTGGGATGGGATCTTGGAGATGAGAATACCACTTTAAGTCTCAGAATACATGGGATATTTCTTTATAGAATTTTTTTTTAATTATTATGGTCCTACCATACCCTTAATTCAAAGCACTTTCTCAAACCAGTGCACTAGCTCCTTTTACTCTGCATTTCAGGTGTATATTTTTGGTTGGTGAATGTATGAACGTGGCCTTATTCACATAAAAGGAGAGAAACCATGTCCATTGAATAACTCTTCTTTAACGTCTGCCAGAATCCCACATTTCTGTTTGACATGACATAAAAACGGTTTCTGAAGCGGCCTTCTTATTTTTTTCCGGACATCTGTTTTATTTAAATATTGTGACTATATCGTTAAAGATGTAATATAACATCTGTTTTAATGTTTTTCAGGGTTAATATTTTCAGAGCTTTCCTTGTGGCTGCAGTTCAAAGCTATGCTGAGGAGTAACAAAAAGAAAATGGAGATGACATAACCAGATACAGTTTTATAGATCAAACCTTTATCTGTCTTCATGTAATGGATCTACTGCAGCAAATTTTACAGAAGATACTATCAGAAGTTATAATTTGCATTTCTCTACATCAAGCCTTTCTTCCAGGCAGATTCCTACAGTAATCAACACATTCATGGTTGGAGGTTTTAGATTAACAAGAGAACAATTAAAATATAACTTCATAATAACAGAACATTTTTAGCACCAAATAAAGCAAATAGTTAACCAATAGTGATGAGCGAGTGTGCTCGTCACTACTCGTTACTCGCTCGAGCATCATTGTGCTTGGGATGCTCGTTGTTCGGCGAGTATTTTTTTAATGCTCGAGTCTACACCTTGCATGTTTGGTGCTAAGAACTAAGAGAAAAAAGAGCTATACGGCGTTTTTATGAATCATGAAAATAGAATTTTTATTAATAACAACCATTAACATCGATAATAACACAATACATCAGGTGACAATTGCAAGAAGAACCACCTCACATAATACTCAATTGCCTCCAAAACATTGGTACGTAAACGGTAAATATGTGGAGTCGTTAACCTCACCTATATAGATGAATAGCAGCACAATACAGACAATGAATGCCACAGTGTAACAGGTCCCAATGGAATCAATATGACCATATTAGCAAGAGTAGCAGTATAAATGTTACTGTCACACATTGGCAGGCAGTGTCCATAGAAATAAGTCCAAAACATTGGTACATAGATAATAAATATATGAGGTAAATAGATTCACACATCTAAATACATAGCAGCACAATGCAAATAATAAATGCCAAATGTGACCGGTCCAAGTGGAGTCAATATGACTATTCACACCTATGCCAAAAATGGCAATATAATACAGATTGTAGGTGCAAAATGTAAACGGTCTTAGTGGAATCAATGTTACATATCACACATTGACAAACGGCATCCATAAAAGTAAAGTGCATTATTAAGTGCAAAAAGTCAATCTTACCAAGATAGCAGAGGCAAAGGAGAATGTGCAGGGGAATGGTAAGCGCCCCGACACGCGTTTCGCAACCCCAGCGTGTTGCTTCCTCAAGGGGATAAGTATGGTGTTGCACAAGGACCTTTAAAAAGCCCCACAGATTAGGTCACATGTGTAATAAGAGCCAATTGTATTGCGCGATATCCGCGCATGCGCCGAAGGATCCGGCAGGTCCTCCAGTCAGTGGGAAATGTCCCACATGTCAAGACGCTATGGAGCGATGGGGGGAATTGGCGCATGCGCACCGGACCCACACAGCTCTGGGCGATGGGAAGGACGTAAGTGATGACGTCCCCATGTCGACCAGCCGCTAGGGGGCGCGGCGCAATGCGCACAGTCATCGCTCACCTGCGTGCAAACAATATACTAAAGTGTAGGGGGACACAAGGAGAGAAAAAAAAGATATGGAGATAGCATAGATTAAGCATAATCAGATGGGGAGCAGACAAAGTCCTGGGTCACATAAGCACAATCTGTATCGTACCACATCAGATGTATATAGATATGCATAAATAACAAAACATAAATAAATGTAATAATAATAAAGTCATTAATCACATGAAAAATTCACCAAAATAACGGTAAACAAAACGGAATGCTATAAAAAAGTAATTTTTATTGATACACAAAAAAGATAAAAAGTCACAAAAAGAAGCAAGTCAGAACCACAGAAAACCAGGGACACATGCCATAGACAACCAACGATAAACAATGCAGTGATATAAATAGCTAATAAAAAGGTATATAGCCATGATCATAATAGCACAGATAGTTAGGGTCTATATGAAAGCAATAAGTGCAGCCTGTGGATGACCCACTATGATTGCACATTGCCCAAAAAGCCACTAAACCTCACCAATGACCAGTATATATAGAAAAAATTCCAAATAGGAGAAACAACATAGCTACCTGCAAATAACACGTGGATGTCCTGGCGTCCCCGCTACCCCGACGCGCGTTTCGCAATCCTTCTTCGGGAGGCGTGTAAGGGTAGGGGAAACACCAGGATTAAATACCCATTACCAGTGATTTGATTGGATACATGCTGTCATGCCTGAAAGTGATTGGTCCAACCATCCCCGTCGCTATGGTCTCCAATAGAGTAATAAGAAGACGTCACGCCGCTAATCCACCATCTGTGCTGCGGCGGCAAACATAGACCTAAAATCAAGACCGAGCGGCCTATGGAGAGGAGGAGACAAGCACTACATCACGGAGTTTGTCGGCGCATGCGCAGGTGTATCAGCATGTTCAGCCAATGGGGAGATAAGAGGCGCGGTCATGGAGGGAGTGGTGTTAACGTCACTAGGAACGTACACCCACCTCCACCAAGAGACCGCAAATCAGACTCCAGTCACGCTAGCAACCCGAAGATGCGCACCGCTCCATGTGACATGAAAACATAAGGTAAAGGTGTCCAATCATTACAAGTTCGAATACCTGGAAACTAAATCTTGAGCATTTTTTGGAAAGCAACACTATTTTGGCATCAATTGGAATCTGATCACACATATAAAGAGCATGAACTTATTATACAACAAGACACAATGATTAAACATCAAATATTCAATCACAACGGCGATTCTTCGTTCCTCAGAAAACGTATGATTTCTTGTAAGTTCCTCAATATATGGAGATGTTTCACAGTTCATATCAAGATGATAGTTCATATATTGATGGTACTCCAATTCTATAGATAAGGGCCATGGAATACTCTTATGTATGCCCTTCCCAAAATCCGCACATAATAGGTAAACACTAAAAAGATATGAAAAAAATGAATAAACATTTCTGTACATAAGACAACAATTAAAATATGAAATAATATTGTGATTATAATATTGTATTGCTGTTGTTTAAACAGAGTCCGCTTATATGGATTTCAAAGCTAAAGAAAACTCTTGGCAAGCCAAGGCTTCAGATATTTTTAAGAAGGGGTCAGATCCTACGTTCACATCCACTACTAGTGCTCATCATGAGGTTATCAAAAAATATAGAAATGCTTCCCATAGAAAAATGAAGATCTGGTGGACTAAAGTCCACCTTGAAAATTATTTAGCTCAGAATATTGTCCCTAGGGGGCTAAGGATAAATACTTTTCCTACATTTGACCTAGAAGATGAGGATCTTACCAATAAGTGGATTAAAGCGGCCAATAATTGCTCTTTGGAATTTATTAATATTATCATTCAAAAAAATTCCATGACATTGAAAAAAGTGGAGAGCGAAATTGATCTTTTGCAGAAACAACTTCTTCAAGAATTAAAAGCTGATAATTTCCAAGAAATGGTCAAAAATTTGGATAAGGACCTGGAGAGATGGGAAAATACTATTAGTCAGGACAAAAAGAAAAAATATGAGCGTGATCTCAATGACTTTCAATCAAATAAAATTTTCCGCTGGCAAATTCGTAAAACTACTACACAGAGGACTTCTAGAAGTATGTCATCTATCTCACTTTCCTCTATGAGTGAAGGTGGTGAGTCATATCAAGAGGAAAAACAGGGTCCTAGGACACGTCAACATTATAAAAAGAGAAATCCTGGAGGTACATATTCTCATGATGGTGGCCGAAGATTGGATTCAGTAAAGGTAATTAATTTATCTACCATGTTCTCACTGTATCCCAGGTGAATGTGCTACAGAAAGGGCTCACTTTTTCACCCTCGTCCCATTTAGACACGTTCACGACAATAAAAGATCTGCACCTTTTTGCGAGGAAACTGGTTTTGAAGAAGTTACACTTTAAAGAGAATCTGGAAGAAATCGGTCTCAGTAGAGAGGAAAGAGAGGCCGTGGAAATCTTGGAATCTCTATTGGAAGAAAATTCACCTCCAATAAGTAAGTTCCCCACTGACCTGATTAGTAAATCTAGTAAATTTCCTCCTTTGTCATTGGTTCCAGCAGTGGACACCTTTACTAAGATGGTTTCTATGGATATAGAAAATCTTTCTAAGAATCGGTCTGGTCGGCAATATAATAATCTATCATTGCAGGAAAAGAAGGCCTTGAAGGAAATGTCAGATTGGGATGATGTGGTTTTTAAGATGGCCGACAAAGGAGGTAATATTGTGGTCTGGCCAAATCTGATGTATGAGACCCAGGCCTATAAATTATTGCAAAATAAGACGGAATATAAGGCTCTTACCTTTAATCCGCTTACTAAATTCCATATGGAATTATTGAGTATTTTGTCGGCGCCGCTTTTGAGAATGGTATCATCCCGAAAAAACTTTTGGAAATTCATCAAAAAATGTGTCCTAGATTGGCAACATTCTATCTCATACCTAAAATTCATAAGGACCCCTTGGACACCCCAGGTAGGCCAATTGTGGCAGCCAATGAGGGTCTCTGTGAGGTCATTTGTAAAGTTATTGAATACTATCTCCACCCCCTTGTGATACAACTTCCAGCCTTTATCAAAGATACCACAGCAGTGCTGAGACATTTAGAGGGTCTGCATCTGTCCAGTGATATGATATTTGTCACTGCAGATGTGGAGGCCCTGTATTCATCCATCAGACATGCAGATGGACTTCGGGCAGTTTCTAGATATCTTTCTTCTAGTAATATTGAGAGGCTGATGTCTGAATTGATACTCACTTTGCTTGAATTTGTGTTGACCCACAATGCCTTTTCCTTTAACAACAAAGTATACCTCCAAATACAGGGAACGGCAATGGGGGCAGCATGTGCCCCCTCATATGCCAATCTTTTCATGGGGGCGTGGGAGTGGAGCATCTTTCAGGAGAATGAGATTTCGGGTATTGAACATGTGCAGAATTGGGTCAGATTTATAGATGACATCATGTTCATTTGGGAAGGACCTATTGAAGATCTACAGAAATTTATGGGAAGACTCAATGATAATGAGCTCAATATTCGTCTGACCTATAAGTATGGGAGAAGCATTGAGTTTCTTGATCTGTTAATTTCAGCCTCCCAAGATGGTTCCATCAATACCACTTTATATAGAAAACCAACTGCTACTAATGCATTGCTACATGCATCATCATCACACCCCAAGGCCACCATCAGGGGTATACCTGTAGGTCAGTTCTTACGGATTAAAAGAATCTGTTCTGAGGATCAACAATTTGAAGAACAATCTAGAGATTTGAAAGAGAGATTCCAACAACGGGGGTATAGTCGTAAAGTGATTCGTCAAGGATACTCTAGAGCCAGAAATACGCCAAGGACCCAATTGTTACAGGACAAGCCTCCGGACAGTGATGTAGTGAGTGGTGAGAATCAGGTAAGATTTATTACCAATTTTTCTAATGATTGGTTTGATCTTAAAAATATTGTCCAAAAGCATTGGCGGATTCTTTTCACAGACCATTCCCTCAAAAAGGTTCTACCTGAACAGCCCTCCATGGTGGCTAAACGTTCTCCGAACCTTAAAGATATACTCACTCATAGTATGTATGATCCTATGAGGAATAAAAATCAACAAGGGGTTAAAGGGAGAGATGGTTTTTTCCCCTGTGGTCTGTGCAAGGGTTGTGCCAACATGAAGAAGAGCTTTTCTTTCAACAATTTTGATGATAGTAGATCTTTTCAGATTAGGGGACATATTACATGCTCAAGCAAAGGAGTTATTTACTATGCTACGTGTCCGTGCAAAAAGATTTATGTTGGTCTCACCAGTCGTGAACTCAAAATTAGGGTTCGTGAGCATTGCATAGACATTGATAAGGCTAAGACGGTTCAAGATCTTACTTTGTTGAAAACGTTACCAAGGCACTTTAAAATATTCCATTCTTGCAGTTCTAGATTGCTATCAGTCCGAGGGATTGATCTGATTGACCTGGGTATAAGAGGTGGCGACATTAAAAGGAGGTTAGCAAAAAAAGAATGCCAGTGGATTTACCGGTTGGGAACATTGGTTCCACAAGGGTTAAATGAAAATTTTGGCTTTGGAGCATTTCTATAAATTTTGATTGCAACTTTCAGATTATAATAATCTATTAATACCTAAATTTTCATAGACATTAGTAGTGGTAGGGGTAGGGGATTCTTTTATTTCATATTTTAATTGTTGTCTTATGTACAGAAATGTTTATTCATTTTTTTCATATCTTTTTAGTGTTTACCTATTATGTGCGGATTTTGGGAAGGGCATACATAAGAGTATTCCATGGCCCTTATCTATAGAATTGGAGTACCATCAATATATGAACTATCATCTTGATATGAACTGTGAAACATCTCCATATATTGAGGAACTTACAAGAAATCATACGTTTTCTGAGGAACGAAGAATCGCCGTTGTGATTGAATATTTGATGTTTAATCATTGTGTCTTGTTGTATAATAAGTTCATGCTCTTTATATGTGTGATCAGATTCCAATTGATGCCAAAATAGTGTTGCTTTCCAAAAAATGCTCAAGATTTAGTTTCCAGGTATTCGAACTTGTAATGATTGGACACCTTTACCTTATGTTTTCATGTCACATGGAGCGGTGCGCATCTTCGGGTTGCTAGCGTGACTGGAGTCTGATTTGCGGTCTCTTGGTGGAGGTGGGTGTACGTTCCTAGTGACGTTAACACCACTCCCTCCATGACCGCGCCTCTTATCTCCCCATTGGCTGAACATGCTGAGACACCTGCGCATGCGCCGACAAACTCCGTGATGTAGTGCTTGTCTCCTCCTCTCCATAGGCCGCTCGGTCTTGATTGTAGGTCTATGTTTGCCGCCGCAGCACAGATGGTGGATTAGCGGCGTGACGTCTTCTTATTACTCTATTGGAGACCATAGCGACGGGGATGGTTGGACCAATCACTTTCAGGCATGACAGCATGTATCCAATCAAATCACTGGTAATGGGTATTTAATCCTGGTGTTTCCCCTACCCTGACACGCCTCGCGAAGAAGGATTGCGAAACGCGCGTCGGGGTAGCGGGGACGCCAGGACATCCACGTGTTATTTGCAGGTAGCTATGTTGTTTCTCCTATTTGGAATTTTTTCTATATATACTGGTCATTGGTGAGGTTTAGTGGCTTTTTGGGCAATGTGCAATCATAGTGGGTCATCCACAGGCTGCACTTATTGCTTTCATATAGACCCTAACTATCTGTGCTATTATGATCATGGCTATATACCTTTTTATTAGCTATTTATATCACTGCATTGTTTATCGTTGGTTGTCTATGGCATGTGTCCCTGGTTTTCTGTGGTTCTGACTTGCTTCTTTTTGTGACTTTTTATCTTTTTTGTGTATCAATAAAAATTACTTTTTTATAGCATTCCGTTTTGTTTACCGTTATTTTGGTGAATTTTTCATGTGATTAATGATTTTGTATCAGGAATGCAATATCCCAGTGAGAGAAGGGATCATTTGATTATCTAGGACTATCTTGTGATTATAATAATAATAAAGTGCAGTACAATCTAGAAACAACAATTCTTCATCTGTATCTCCATCACTGGTATTAGGTAATGAATCAAGGGTTCCATATCAAGTCCAGAAGTCCAAGTAGAGGCCAAGTGCAATCACCATGGTCACTTAATGTAAAGAATATTGAAAAAACAAAGATTAAAAACAAAAGTTAAAGATTTAAAAACAAACCATCTCCCTGCAAAATAATGGGAGGTGTGTGCGGAAGAGTGTACAACTATAGTGAAGAACTTATCTTTGGAAAACTATGGACATAGATAATTCAGGTGAGACACAAAAAGAGCTACAGAAATGGGGCAAAACTCAACGATTCGTTGAGACCCATTGGGGTGACCGTATCAAGCTGCACTATCCACCGTGTTTCCATTTGTGCAAGGAGTTTTTTATAGTTTCCATCCCTTATTCCCAAATGGAGTGCATCAATTCCTCTAATTTTAAGTAATCCGGCATCACAATTGTGATGCAACAAAAAATGTCGGGGGATTGTTTTAAGATCAGTCGAATCGGTCACAGACTTAGCCGCGCCAATGTATCGCACATGCTCCCGTACTCTTATTCGCAACTCCCTGGTGGTAAGACCAACATATATCTTGGGGCACGGACATGTCGCATAATATATCACATTGGTTGTGCCACAAGATATACGCTGTCTGATGGTGAAGTCCTTCATTCCATCAGCCGAGGTGAAGGAAGAGCAGCGCAGGACATTGGCGCAAGCCAAGCAATGTCCACATGGAAAGGAGCCAACCTGAGGATTGCCACCTCCAAAGGGATTCTTAAGAACTGGAACGTAATGGCTCTTTACCAGGAGATCTGACAAATTCTTAGATCTCCATGAAGTCATTAGGGGGTAGCCGCCCACAGATGTCCTCAGAGTAGGATCCAATTCTAAGATGGACCAATGTTTCTGAAGAATGGCCCGCATATCATGCCATACATGGTTGTAAGTTGTGATAAAACGTATTGGTCCATCATGGCTAGAAGATGTTTTGGATCTAGCACCCTCCAGTAACTGACGGCGCAGAGTCTTCCTTGCTCGATCGTAACCATGTTTGACGCATCTGCGACTATATCCTCGAGTGTAGAAGCGTTTTTTCAGGTCTAAAGCCTGTGCCTCAAACCTGGAGTCTGTAGAGCAGATTCTCCTCATCCTAAGGAACTGACCGACTGGGACGGCTCTCACAGTGGATGAATCATGTGCTGATGATGCATGTAACAATGCATTGACAGACGTTGGTTTCCTGAAGACGTCCGTCTGGATGCGGCGATCAGAATCGACCTCCAGACGGACGTCCAGAAAATCAACAACGCCTGCATCAAACTTGTAAGTCAATCGTATGTTAAATTTATTTTTGTTAAGCATCCTCAAAAAATCCTCGAGTTGACGGGCCCCTCCATCCCACAACATGAATATGTCATCGATATAACGATACCAGCACAGCACATGGGAAGCGGCCCGTGGGCCCTCGTCGCCAAAAATTAATCTCTCCCAGGCCCCCAGAAAGAGATTTGCATACGAGGGCGCACAGGCCGCGCCCATGGCTGTGCCGCGTTGCTGTAAGAAGAAATGATCTTTAAAGACAAAAAAGTTGTGGGTGAGGATGTAACCAATCAACTCGAGGATTAGATCACATAGAGAGCCGTCCAGGTCGGAGGACCCCAGGAAGAGACGAGCAGCGTCAATACCATGAGAATGGTCTATGCTGGTATATAAACTCTCCACGTCTGCTGTAACCAAGAGGGTGCCAGGATCCACAAGAACACCATCGACCCATGCCAGGAAGTCCGTCGTATCATGGATATAGGAGGGCAATGTCTCCACCAAAGGTTTTAAATAAAAATCAATAAATTGACATATAGGGTCACACATGCCTCCAATTCCGGACACGATAGGACGCCCCGGGG
>JARQOD010000005.1:426043077-426112437 GCA_033576555.1 Oophaga sylvatica
AAAGATCCCTGTGATCGAAACGCGTTGCCTTGTCCTGAGCTTGTCCAGGAGCATGTCATTATTCACGTTTTTATGAATCAATAAAGATGAAGATTTTATTGAAGCTGGATCCCTTTTTCCTTCATTTTCCTATGTATCTTCACGTTTGATCAAGCGGAGGATCCGTGCTTCTACAAACCGGTGAGCTGGTTAGCGTTCTTATACTTTCTTTCTCTCTCCTTTCTTTTTTCTCTCTCTGTTCTTTTTCTTTCACCTCTTTCTCTCTCTCTGTTCTTTCTTTCCTTTTTTCTTTCTCTCTCTGTTCTTTCTTTCCCCTCTTTCTTTCTTTCTATTTTCTTTCTTTCCCCTCTTTCTCTCTCTGTTCTTTCGCTCTGTTCTTTTTCTTTGCCCTCTTTCTTTCTCTCCGATCTTCCTTTCTCTCTCTCTCTGCTTTCTTTTTCACTGTTCTTTCTTTCTATCTCTCTGTTCTGTTCTCTCTCTGTTCTTCCCTTTCACTCTCTGATCTTTCTTTCTCTCTGTCTTTTTCTTTCTTTCTGCCTCTCTTCTTTCTTTCTACCCCTCTTTTTTCTCTCTCTCTGTTCTTTCTTTCTTTCCTCTCTTTCTCTCTCTCTGTTCTTTCTTTCTCCTCTTTCTTTCTCTCTCTCTGTTCTTTATTTCTCTCTCTGTTCTTTCCTTCTTTCCTGTTGTGAATGTGTTAGAAATGAATTCTGAGCAGAAGCTCCCTCTGGTGGTTACAAACAGTACTGAACCATTCAATGAAGATTGTGAAGATTGGCAATCAGGAGTTACAGACTGGTCTTATATAAGGGAGGTTCCCTCCCATCATGTTTGCCGGTGATCAATTGTTCTTGTCTCAACTGTGGTTCCTGGTTCACTTTGAAGCTTGCTGAGTCTTGCCTGCATCTTCTGCTATCAGATAAGATATTTTCTGCTTTTATTTTTGTGCTTGCTATTTGCATTGTTCTCTGCTCTTCTGTGGAGGTCAGCCAGGTCCCCTCCGGGGCTTGTGCTCCTCTCAGTTTATCTGAGCCACTGTTATTTGTTCATTTGCCTTTTCCAGTTTTTTCAGTGGCTGCGGCTTAGTTTTGTTACACCAGAGAACTAATTTAGGTGGTAGAGGTCGTGTGATCTCAGGTGTTTTTGCAATTAGTAGAGTTGGTTTTTTTTTAGGGTTTTTTGGATTGCAGTAAGTGTCCTTCCTATCCTTTTCTTTCTAGGAAGATTGGGCCCCAACGTTTGCTCATACTATTTTCTGTCTGTGTCTGTATTTCCTCTTGTCTAACCGCCATTACATGTTCGGGGGCTTCCTATGTTCTTTGGGGATCTGCTCCTGGGCAGATAGCTTTCCTCTTTCTATCTTTAGGTGTAGTTAACCTCTCAGGCTGTGACGAGGCATCTAGGACCAACTTAGGAATGCTCCACGGCTGCCTTTAGTTGTGGTGGTTAGTCAGGGTACTGCAATCCAGTAGATTCCAACCTCTCTGGTGTATTGCCGTTTTTGCCTGCTCTCCTCAGCTACCAAATCATAACACTTTCCCCTCTTTCTCTCTCTCCGTTCTTCCTTTCTCTCTCTCTGTGCTTTCTTTTTCTCTCTGTTCTTTCTCTTTCTTTCTTTGCTTCTTTCTTTCTCTCTCTGTTCTTTCTCTCTTGTTCTTCCTTTCTCACTCTTTGTCTCTTTTCTTTTTTTCTCTCTCTCTGTTCTTTCTTTCTTTCCCCTCTTTCTCTCTCTGTTCTTTCTTTCTTTCTTTCTTTCCCCTCTTTCTTTCTCTCTCTCTGTTCTTTCTTTCTCTCTCTGTTCTTACATTCTTTCCCCTCTTTCTTTCTCTCTCTGTTCTTTCTTTCGCACTCTGTTCTTTCTTTCCTTTCTTTCTCTCTCTCTGTTCTTCCTTTCTCTCTCTCTGTTCTTTCTTTCTGTTTTTCTTTCCGCTATTTCTTTCTTTCTGTTCTTTCTTTCTCTCTGTTCTTTCTTTCTCTCTCTGTTCTTTCTTTCTCTCTCTCTGTTCTTTCTTTTTTCTCTCTCTGTTCTTTCTTTTTCAGTACCAGTCAGTGTGCCCATAGTACCAGTCAGTGTGATCAGCAGTGCTAAATGGGTGCGTTTGGGGCGTGAATATGGGTGTGGCTAGTTGTAAAATGGGTGTGATCAGTGGCGTGGCCTAAAATTTGCCTCAGGGCAGAATGGAGCACTATATACAGAGCTCCTGTGTATAATATCACTGGTGATCACTGTATTAACTGTGCACTGACACTATATACAGAGCTCCTGTGTATAATGTCACCGTCTCCACCTTTTATTGGCGCCATCTTGTGACTGCAACTTCTGACTGTGGGAAGTCAGAAGTAGCAGAAACCCTCTATCAGACCACGTTCACACGTTCAGTATTTTACCTCAGTATTTGTAGGCCAAAACCAGGAGTGGAACAATCAGATGAAAAGTATAAGGGTATGTTTCCACGTAGCGGAAACATTCAGTATTAGCTGCGGATTGAACGCTGCACATCCTACCGCAGCGTTTAACCCACAGCGGCCAGATGTTCCAGCATAGTGGGGGGAGTTTATGAAATCCCGTCTCCACTATGAGTCCGATTACATGGGTGGCACACCCGCTAAACCGGACATGCGGCGCATCTTTTTAGACCGCAGCCTGTCTATTTACCTTGCGGCGACGCTCCGTCGCCACAAGGTAAATACCACAATCCTATGTATACCGTGCAGTGATTCCAGATGTGTTCAATGAACACATCCGGATAAACTGCGCATACAGAAGGGGGCGGGGCTTTGGTCTCCAGACAATCCGGTACGTGGAAACGTACCCTAATAGAAACACGTCACCACTTCTAGATTTCTCACCCACTCCAGATTTGGCTTACAAATACTGAGGTAAAATACTGACCAAATACTGAACGTGTGAATGTGGCTTTAGGCTGGTTTCACACATCCTGATATTTCCGGTACTGGAAAAACAGTTAGTGGAGATATCTGTGTCCATGTGTGTAATACGTGTGGCAACTGTGTGCCGCATCAGTACTACACGGATGGCCGCCGGGGAAGAAGCGCTACAGTAAGCGCTGTTCCCCGGCCAGGGGCGCACCTAAAGTGAAGCAAGTTGATCACTTCACTCATTGAGTCCCTGAAAAAGTGTAAAGATCGATGTTTCAAATATATTCCTATTTAAAAGAGTATGTATTTTACATTTACGTAGGTTAGGCTGGTAAAGAGTAAACCAGATTTATTTGTACTGATTTTACTACGGGGGGCGCCATTTTGCAGTTCGCCTCAGGCAGCAGAGAGGCTAGGTACACCCCTGCGTGTACGCATGTCATTGTCACATGAAGGCTGAAGTTATCCGCAGCCACATGAGACACATGGTTGAAAGCAGCTGAATGACGCCCGTGTATTTTTTTTGTTATTATTTTATGCAGCTGTTTACTGACATAGAGGGGTTTACAACTGTTTGGCTGCAGCCTTTACAATTTCAAGCAGGCTTGAAAAAGGTTCACACCTTGAACCGAAACGTTGCATCATTGGGCTCAATAAAGTAGCTCTTGTTTCACCCATCTGAACCGAGGGCTGTTCCTTTCTTTGGACTGTTATATTGTAAGGTTTGGTATTTGCCTGTTGGAACTTTTGCACTCGGACTTCTTGCTTTTTTCTTTTTTGTGCTGTTCTAATTCTTTTTCCTATATCTATAGATATATCTATGTTGGTGGAGGGAGGACAAAGCGGGGGCCTTATTATTATACTTATTATTACAGTGTTTAGTGTTCTGCACTGCATCATATGTAATAGGTGCTGTTTGGGGGGCTGATAGGGAGATAGGGGTCTTATTATTCTTACAGCCGGGGTCTTATTATAAGCCCAGCCTGTTAGTGTAACAAGCCCCCATACAGTAACCATGGCATATGTAATACTGTTACAGTAAGTGACTTATTGTTATAATAAAGTTATTAAAGCTCTCCTGATAGGTGCTACAGGCCGCTTATGGTTGTACAGTGTCTATCAGCAGCAACTGTAGTGTCCCAGCCAGGCATGTTTGTCTCTGTGAGGGTAGGTGCATACGGTCAGTAAACGCTGCGGGTTGGACGCTGCGTACTTGTGCAGCGTCCAACCTGCAGCATCCAGATTTTACAGCATAGTGGATGGGATTTCAAGAAATCCCATACCCGCTATGCGTCCAGACGCCCGCGGCTCACCTTGGAGACGGACATGCGTCTTTCCAGACCACAGCATGTCTATTTATCTTGTGGAGACGCAAGCCTCCGCAAGATAAATATCACCCGTACAATATACCTGTGTTCAAAAGCCAGTAGCGCTTTGGATGCAGCGGACATGTACTGAGTCCAAAGCGCTGCCAATGACTGAATGTGTGCACATACCTTAAAGCTGCAGTGTTTCATAGAAAAACATACTAATAGCTGCTGGGGAGCGAGCGGCGCTGTGCACTAGTCCTACAGACAGGTCCCCGGGGGCTTCTCCCCGCCGCTGACAGTGACTGACAACTCTCTGCTATAGTAGCACGTAGGATAACACTTGTCAGTCACTGTCAGCAGGTGGGGAGATGCCGCCAGTGACCTGTCTGTAGGACTAGTGCACAGCGCCGCTCGCTCCCCAGTAGCTATTAGTATGTTTTTCTCTGAAACACCGCAGCTTTACAGAGACAAACATACCTGGTGAGACTCTACAACCAGGGCTGAAAGATGCTGCACATAGTTTGAGCAGCCTGTATCACCTGTCAGGCTCCCTTAAAGGGGGGGTCCAAGCGTGGGATAAAAGTCTGCAGTCTATATATGTGACTGCAGACTGCCATATCATGATAAGATGCAGTGTGCCTGCTGCCATGAGTCTGATCAGGTGCGATCAAGTGGTCATGCAAGCGCATGATTGCTATTTGCACATGCCTCCTATATACGTATGGCGTCTTTCAATAAAAAATAATTGAGAGAAGCCGAAAGAGTGTAGTCAGACTGCAAGTTGCATAACTGCTGTCAATGACCGCCTATTTAGATCACCGATACTGGGGCCATTATTACTGTACATGGTGGATCTCATGGGCCATTATTACTGTACATGAGGAACTCAGGAGGATATTATTAAATCTTAATATAAGTAGAACTCAGCACTCAAGAGGTATGCAACAAGAATTACATTATATTCACAATCATATTGGTGCAATGTGAATAAAATTTCAGAGGGCCCTCATATAGTGTAGGGGCCATTATACTGCGTGGGAGCTAATGTGGGGGCCATTATACAGTGTGAGAACTGCTGTTGGGGCCATTATACAGTTTGGGAGCTAATGAGAGGGTCATTATAAAGCTTGGGGGCCAATGTTGGGACCATTATACAGTGTGAGGAATACTGTTGGGGCCATTATACAACTTGGGGGATAATATGGGGACTACTGTGAGAGGCCCTTATACAGTGTGGTAGCCAATATAAAGTGTGGGGACTACTGTGGGGCCATTATACAGAGTGAGAGCTAATATGAGCACCATGCTACAGTTTAGGGGCCATCATATAGTGTGGAGACTACTATATAGGCTAATATAAAGTGTTAAGGCCAATACATAGAATTGGGGGTACTGTGGGAGCCATTAGACAGTGTGGAGGCCATTATATAGTGTGGATCTTAATGGGGGGGGTCATTATATTGTGTTTGAGGGAGCAGTGGGCCCATCACACTGTGTATAGGGCAGCTGTGGGCCCCTCATAATGTGCATAGGAGAGCTGTGACCCCACCCTGCTATGTATAGGGCAGCTGTGGACCCTTCATACTGTGCGTAGAGGAGCTGTGGACTCATCATACTGTATATATGGAAGCTGTGGGCCCCTCATACTGTGTATAGGGGAGCTGTAGGGGAAATATACTGTGAATAGTGGAGCTGTGGGTCCCTCATACTGTGTGTAGGGAAGCTGAACATTTTGGGGACTAAGGACAATATTAAATGTTTAGTGGGCACTTAAGAAGCATTATTGTTATAGGGACACTCAGAGTTTTGTGACTGTCAAAGGTGGCATCAATTCTTTCTAGAGACAATGTGGAAATGGTTTTCACAGGGGCACAGTGGTGGCATTACTATGTGGGGCAGTAAGAGAAGCCCTGTTTTTGTACAGAAGGTGCATTAATAGGGACACATACGGCAGACGCGGTTCAGTATTGGGGTATCAGTAGGATGAGGAGTTTGAGCAGGCAGGGAATAGATAGGAACGGTACTGGAAAAGTGAGAAATCATATGTGTCTTTGTGTAATATCTGCAGCTGAGTCCTGGCTGGAGAAGTTGTCATGTCACTCTGGGCCAGATGGAAAAGTGAACGTTTCCATTAGAAAGAACGTCAGCTGTAAGTCACTATTTATAACTGTACTGTCATCTCCTACATGTTTTGCAGCAGTGGTATCTAGCACCATATGGCAGTAATAACAGTGTTGTTTTTTAATAGAGATTTATTTTTAGTAATACCATATGTCATCAGCTGAGGTTCCCTTATGCCAACAATTAGGGTGCGCCACTATAGTTGTAATCAAGGTTACCTGGTTAGTGGCCCACTCAGATGTTTCTCCCCCCCTGAGCTAAATCCTAGCTACACCTCTGTGTTACACATCACAGACCTAACACATAGTCCATAGCACTTCATAGTACACGGCTTTAACTCACAGTCCCAAAACACGCCAGACTTCTCTTTGTCCAGTTACCATGGGCGACCACACGATGAACAGTTCATTAACGTTCATAGAACATAACAAGCACCAACAGTCTGTTCCAATAATAATAATAATCTTTATTTATATAGCGCCAACATATTCCGCAGCGCTTTACATTTTAACAGTTTCAAAAGGCAAGTCATAAGTAACAACGTTAACAATACAATAATTAAAGCAAAATAAGACAACCCTGCTCGTGAGAGCTTACAATCTACAATGAGGTGGGGGAGATACAAAGTACAGGTGTGTATATACAATAGTGTATTTACAATGATGGTCCAGCCATCTTGAGGGAGTGAGGGATGGAGATAGTGAATGGGCTACACAATGGCAGATACTTGTCTGTCCTTAATATAGCCCCCTTGTCTGGAGTTGCCTTACAGAAGCTCCTGCTCCACATGCTGACTCCTTGTCAGTCCTCTCTCCTTGGGAAGCTGCCTTACTGGGATCAGCATCCTTGCGACCAGGGCACTCCCGAGAGTTCCAGACCGTCAGAAGGTCGGTAGCTTCCCCAACACCATGCTGTCACAGACTCTGCACATACATGGTCTCATTCTGTGCTATTCAGGATTCCAGTCCATGCACAGGACCTTCCAACATAGAGACTATCCTGGTACACGGCCTCACCATGTGCTCTTCAGGAAGTCCGTCCACTCAGGATCTTCCAGCACACAGGCCTTCCAGGTCCTCGGCCTCTCCATGTGCTATTCAAGAAATCCGTCCACTCGTAGGACCTTCCAACACACAGGCCTGTCCTCTTGCAGGACCTTACATCACAGCCCAGACCATGTGGCCAAAACCACAGTCACATTATGTAGCTGTAACCACCCCCATAGGTGGGAGGTGTGTGTGGTTAGCCAATCTTGCCCAGCTCTCTGGCTAACCCTGTCAGCCTCCCTTATAAAATAAAACAAGGCTCATAAAACTACAGGTACCAGAGCAACATTTCTGGCTTACAGTGCAGAGGACCTCCTCCTCTGTGATACATACCACTTATTTACAACAATGCCGGTCACTGTCTCACATACCCCCCTCTGTTCAAACTTGTGGGGCTGAACACTTGTCATACACAAGGGGTCTTGAGACAGGTCACGTATGTTACCTTGCGCTACCAGACGAGAGAACTGTCTCAGTCGGTTTTGAGCGTCATACAGCGTCATACCCTTGTTAGGCCTCCCCCACCCCCAGCGGTTAGTATTTAGGCCTTGAGCTTTGGCCCTTGAGTCACAGTCTGTCTGTGTCACCAGACCCTTTTTTGTCTCCACATTTCACAAGTACGCCCCTTCACGCGACCTTTCTATCCATGGATGCCTCCAGCAGTTAGTGCGGTCATGAGAGACCCACTTACAGTCGAGCCTACTGTCTGGTCTGAGTCTGACCTATCTAGTACATCACAGGGGCTACTGTCCAGGTCCCTCTGTCTTGTACTGAGAGTAGAACTGCCACATGCAGATTCTCGGCATCTTTGTCTTGCTGAATTACCAAGGCGTCTTCTTGCTGATTGTCTTTGGCTGTCAGCAATTCCATTATCTGAAGGGCCCCTTCTGATCCCTCTACCTTGGGTTGAAGGCGGCCACCATCTTATGACCTGCAGCTGTTTATTAATCTGTAGTCTGTCCAGTCTTAGCTGCTCTTTCTCCCTTAGGTATGTCACCTGATATTCAAGGAGCATTTGGATATTCCTAAGGTTTTCAATTGAGCCGACAATGACGAATGGAACCATCCCATCTTCACCAGCTACCTGGGCTTCGCCATCAGCTGGAATCCTCACTCTCACCACACCGGATCTATTCACGATTTCCGGCATCACTTTTCCAATCTCCTGATGATTTTCCTCACCAGATTTCTGGGCACTTGAATGATGTCTTCCACAAAGCCCAGCCAACTTCCTTATCCCTCAACAGGATCATCTGTTTCGTGTGGAGGCATTGTAGGTGCATATCTCTCAGGATAGCCACATGCTTCACTGTGACTTCCCTCGTCGACAGTATCACCAACTGTTGAGTCTATGACGCCCAGTACACTCTACACGCTTCTACCGCCTTTCTAAAGGCCTCATGCACAGAGTCACTGGCACAAGCTTCCCGCATGTCCTCGGGTACCTCTATCATGCACTTGAAGAGAAAGTCTCACTCTCTTCATGGATGGACGGCTCCTGCTTTGCCTTGGACATTTCCATCAAGACATCTGCTACTACCGGGTGATTATCTTGTTCAGCTCTTCCTGAGCTTTACACTCATCAAGACCCCTCGTCAAGATGGGCATTTGCAGCTCCGCCTCATTAACACTCTGGCACTGCCGCTGTAAGTCTGCGACCACCAACTAATTCTCTTGCAGAAGTCCTCTTAATGCTTCTCTGAGCGTCTTCATATATTCCCATATGGCTTTATTCACGGTTTGACACGTTGACAGGTGACCTCTGAGCTGAGAGATTTCCTTCTCCAGCTCATCCACTCTATGCTCAGCCGCTTGTCTCAGGACCCTTTCTCATTAGACATGCTATTTTAGTCTCTTTAAGTATCACTATTGCGTGATCCTGTTCTCTTTTGGCCAACACGTGTCACACCATAACCTCTTTGATTAAATATTCAGATGGGCGATCTTGCCCACCCACATTCTGCCTCTTCAGAGTTGTACCTGTTCCTTCATCCACATGTTCAGCTTTCTCTTGGGTCTTCCGTCCATCACCTTTGACCGCCTCTTGAGGCTCTGCCCGGTCACCCTTAGGTACCTCTCGACTCTCTGGAGCCTCAGAGAACTCCACACTCTCCAGCTCTTCAGCATCAGGTTCTCTGGAGCTTTCACCATACTCAGCCATTTCACCCCTCTCTGTCACCACAGATGTGGATCTATTACAGGTCTGTTCTCCTACAGCATCATCAACTGACCGACTATCAGCTCCTTGTTCCGAAACCGAGGAGGTCAGCCACACCATCTTTTTGGCTGGCTCTGTCATCCTGACTTCACCTTGTGGAGCATTGTTGTTCCACTAGGTCAGTGCTTCTGACAGCACACTATCGTACTCAGCCCTAGTGGATGCTACTGGGAATGACACGTCACCTTCCTTCCCGCTCTCTTCAGTGTCTAGAAGAGAACTCATCTAGGAAATAGAAGTACACGACCTTCTATTATCAGCAGGAGTCAGTTGGATAACTTTTTTGTGGCCCTTGCTCCTCCTGCGACGGGAGGTTTTGCTGACCTTGTGGGGTCCTACCTTACTGTACTCCCTCTCCCTCAAAGTCACATTCACCCCCGGAGTCTGTGTCACACCTCACAACATGGTGAACCCTTTAGTTACTCTCTGACTGGGTGTAAGCTCCACACGTTTTATCTACCACATCACTATCAGTAATCCTGTGGTACACGTCAGGTAGCATCAAGTCCATAGGTTGGGCAGACGCACCCTTCCCTCTGGTCACACTGACGTCTGACCCATCAATTTTGGGAGGTGTTACCGCTTTCATGAACTCGACCCCATCAAGAGAGAGACCTCAATCCTCCTGCTGTAGAGGAGCTCCCATCTCCCACAAGTCTGAAAACAGCTTGGAGTCCTGGCCTATGACCACCAGACAGGTTAAGTTTGGGACTATAGCAACATCCTGTACTGCAATGTCCCTGCCCGTCTCGAGGAAAACCCTGGCCTTAGTACCCCCATGGATACAGATGATCCCGATCTTCTTGTTGGGCACTACCCATCCCTTGGGTGCAACCCTCACCAGAGTCACCAAGCTCCCAGCATCGACCAGTCTGACCATATCCTCGTCGTTCATCTGTGTGGCACACTACTGTAGCCTCTTACTGGGTGGGTAGTTCATATAGCAGACTGAACATACATAATACAATTGCCCCTGGCAACAGTCCATCTGCTCCACCCCTTTAACTTCGGGAGGCTCTGCCCCTTTTGGGTAACTACCACTTCCCGGGACTCCACCCCCTTTTGGGCCATTATCCCTTTTGGGTCACCGCCCCTTTTGAGGCTCCACCCCTTTTTGGGCAACCATACCTGTTTGGGTCACCACCCTATTTTAGGGACACCACCCTTCTCTGGGGTACACCTTGTGGACTCCCCCACGGCCCTCTCAGGGCCCAGTTCGCACAGTACCGATATCTCTCTGGGCTTGCACTGGCCCTTTAAGAGTTTGTACGACCTAGACCTCCAATATCTTCTTACAACACCTCAGCGGCTCCTGCTGGCACTGCCACAGCTCCTGCTGCAGCGACTGGCTCTCCTGGCACCTCCGGCTGCCGACCACACACCGCTGCTGCTGCTGCTCCTGCAGCCGCTCCTCAAGGCTCCGCACCACTCTGTCAGGCTCTGTCTGGCTCTGCAAGGCTCTGCACGGCTCTGTACAGTGAGGCTCTGCATGGTTCTGCACCACTCTGCATGGCTATGCACAGCTCTGCCAAGCTCTGCACGGTTCCAGTTGGCTCTGCAGACCTCCGGACGGCTCTGTGGACCTCTGGACAGCTCCAACCAATTTCGCAACCCCACCGATATACCGCCAGACGCTTGTAATCTTCGGGACCCGCCGATCCACAGCAAGCTGTCTTGAAGAATTTTTCGTGGACCAGCTGATCCACAACAATCACCTCCACCCGTGCTTCCTGGATCGTTGCCCGCAGTCTAGCACCATATGTAAGATAGCGCTCACTGTATGTGTTGGGGGACACTCACTTGGCAACGGTATGAAGGCACACAGGAACGTTTTCTCACTTCAACAGTCCATGCGGTTTATTTAAACTCCACATAAACCAATGTAGGCCATGTTCACATCACAGACATAACACATAGTCCATAGCACTTCATGGTACACGGCTTTAACTCAGTCCCTAAACACGTCGGACTTCTTTGTCCAGTTACCATGGGCGACCGCACGCCGAACAGTTCATTAACGTCCATGGAACATAACAAGCACCAACAGTCTGTTCCAATGGCAGATACTTGTCTGCCTTACTATAACCCCCTACTCTGGAGTTACCTTACAGGAGCTCCTGCTCCACATGCTGACTTTTTGTCAGTTCTCTCTCCTAGGGAAGCTGCCTTACTGGGATCACCGTCCTTGCGACCAGGGCACTCCCGACAGTTCCAGATCATCAGAAGGTTGGTAGCTTCCCCAATGCCATGTCGTCACAGACTCTGCACATACATGGTCTCACCCTGTGCTATTCAGGAATCCAGTTCATGCACGGGACCTTCCAACACAGAGACCAACCAGGTACAGAGCCTCACCATGTGCTCTTCAGGAAGTCCGTCCACTCGTAGGACCTTCCAACACACAGGCCTGTCCTCTTGCAGACCTTACATCACAGCCCGAACCATGTGACCAAAACCAGTCACATTATGTAGCTGTAACCACCCCCATAGGTGGGAGGTGTGTGTGGTTAGCCAATCCCGCCTAGCTCTACGCTAACCCTGTAAGCCTCCCTTATAAAATAAAGCAAGGCTCATAGAACTACAGGTCCCAGAGCAATATTTCTGGCTTACAGCGCAGAGGACCTCCTCCTCTGCGACACATACCGGCCATTTACAACAATTCCGGTCACTGTTTCACACATAACATACTTTAACTAGTGATATAATGATTGCATATTGCATACTTGCAGTCATGGGTCTGCCCGGCGCCGGAGAATCCTCACAGCGCGTAGTGCATGTACTGTGAGGATTCACAAGCCTGCAGTCACATAGAATGTCTGCAAAGTTGTAACCAAAAGGCAGAACAACTACTTTCATGATGTTTTCCAGTTATAAGTTTCTAGCATTTAATCTCCAGCGCTGGTTTAAAATAATAAAATATGATGTTACTCACCCCAAATTTAGCTCTATCATTTCACCACTGCACTGATCTCTATTTACTGGCTGCAGTAGTGACAGCCCACATCACTGCTGCTGCCAATCACAGAGGTCAACAGCTTATGCTGTCTACATCAAGCGGAGTCACTGAGCAGAGTCGCTGAGCTCATTGGTTTTGGAGGTGATGTCAGCTGCACTCGTCCCGTCACCACTGCAGTCAGTAACCAGAGACCATAGCTGAGGCAGAGAGGTGGCCATGGAATTGGGTAGGGTACATAACATCCCATTTTATTATATTAACCTACTACTGGCTATAAGAGGCCAAAAACATAACAGGAAAATATCATGAAATAATAACGTACATTTATACTTCCTTCACTGGCACCGTTCTTCCACGCTGAGCATCGTGTACCCATGTCATTGTCACATGAAGGCTGAAGTTATCCGCAGCCACAAGAGACACATGGTTGACAGCAGCTGAATGACGCCCGTGTATTTTTTTGTTATTATTTTATGCAGCTGTTTACTGACATATAGATGGGTTTACCATTATTGAGGTTATCAACAGTGAGCCTGAACTGTTAGGCTGCAGCCTTTACAATTTTGTCAGAGCAGACATCCACCCTGACAGAACATTGATCAGCTGCAGCCACGTCACATTACCCTCCGCCAACAGCAGTGCCGACATTGCTAGAACGGTGTCACTGCTGGAGGAAAGTATTCATTATTTGCGTTTTAACTAGGATCCTAAAATGATTATAGGAACCTGTCATGCCAGATAATGCCATTTACCTGCAGGTAAATAGCTTTAAGCTGTGTGCCCACGATCAGGACATTGCAGCACTTTGGATGATACGTCCAAAGCGTTGCCATCTGTTGAACGCAGGTGACTCCTCTGTGATCACTGAACCGTGTGGATACACCCCGTCCAATACATTCCATTGACGTAATTTCTGTTATGGAGACTTCTTGAAATCCCATCCACTATGCTGTAACATCTGGACGCTGCAATTTTGATGCTGCACAAGTACGCAGCGTCCAAACCTGCAGCTATTACTGATTGTCTGAACGTACCCTTAGGGTATGTGCACACGTTGTGGATTTGCCTGTGGAATTTTCTGAGCAGATTTTACCTCTGTTGGCAGAAAACGCAGGTAAAAATCCACGTGTTTTTGATGCGGATTTTCATGCGGATTTGTATGCATTTTTGTAAGCTAAACAAAGATATCACCAACCTGTGACGCCACGTAGGCGTCATGAAACTTGGTGCCTTCCCGACCTGTGACGCCACATAGGCGCTGTCACCGATCACCCCGCTGCCATCCGATATTTGTTCCCCTCTGTGCTGTCCTCCGCTCCCCTCTGCTCCCCGCCATCCGATTCCACCCTCCCCCCGCCCCGGTGTTCACCCTCCGCCCCAGTGATCACCCCCTGCCCCAGTGATCACCCCCCGGCCCTGTGATCACCCACCGGCTCGTGCCTTGCTTCTACCAGCCGGCTGGTGTAAGGCCTCTTGTTGCTGCCGGTAATCGCCCCCTGCTGCTGACGGTGATCGCCCCCTGCTGATGCCGGTGATCGCTCCCTGTCCAGGTGATCACCCCCCCGCCCCGGTGATCATTCCCTGCCCTGGTGATCACCCCCATGCCCCGGTATTCACTTCCCCCAGTGATCACCCCCCTGCCCCAGTGTTCACCCCCCTGGCCAAGTGATCACCCCCTCCCGCCCCAGTGATCACCCCCCGGCCCTGTGATCACCCACCGGCCGGTGCCTTGCTTCTGCCAGCCGGCTGGTGTAAGGCCCCCTGCTGCTGCCATTGATTACCCCCTGCTGCTGATGGTGATTGCCCCTGCTGATGCTGGTGATCGCTCCCTGTCCAGGTGATCACCCCCCCGCCCCGGTGATCATCCCCTGCACCGGTGATCACCCCCTGCCCCGGTATTCACTTCCCCCAGTGATCCCCCCCTGCCCCGGTGATCACCCCCCTGCCCCAGTGATCACCCACCGGCTGGTGCCTTGCTTCTGCCAGCTGGCTGGTGTAAGGCCCCTGCTGCTGCCAGTGATCGTCCCCTGCTGCTGATGGTGATCGGCCCTTGCTGCTGCCGGAGATTGCCCCCTGCCCAGGTGATCACCCCTGCCCCGGTTTTCACCTCCCCTGCCTCGGTGATCACCCCCCCTGCCTCGGTGATCACCCCCCCGCCCAAGTGATCACTCCCCTTGCCCCGGTGATCACCCCCCTGCCCTGGTGATCACCCTCTGCCCCGGTGTTCACCACCCCAGTGATCAGCCCCTCCACCCCAGTGATCACCCCCTCCTGCCCCAGTGATCATTCCCCCAGCCCTGTGATCACCCACAGGCCGGTGCCTTGCTTCTGCTAGCCGGCTGGTGCAAGGCCCCCTGCTGCTGCCGGTGATTGCCCACTACCCCGGTGATCACCTCCTCCTGCTACAGTGTTCACTCCCCTGCCCCAGTGATCACCCCTCCCGCCCCAGTGATCACCCCCCACCCCAGTGATCACCCCCCTGCATCTCCTCAGCCCCCTTCAGCCCCCCATGCCTGACAGCCCCCCACGCCTGACAGCCCCCTCTTGCAGTAGAAAGTTTCACCAAACACTCACACATACACACGCACACTATAATAAAGTTTAACTTTTTTTTACACACGCACACACACCACACACACAATGTATAGTGTACGTCAGGTTGGTGTGTGTTGTAGTGTAAGTCAGGTTGTGTGTGTGAGTGGTGTATACTAAACCACACATATCAACCTGACATACACTACAATATACCACACAGCACACCAACCTGAAATACACTACACCACACACCAACTTGATGTAGTGTACTGTATGTCAGGTTGGTGTGTGGTGTATGTCAGGATGGAGTGTGCGGTGTATACTACACCACAAACACCAACCTGATGTACACTACACCACACCACACACCAACCTGACATACACTACAACACACACGCCAACCTGACGTAGTGTATGTTAGGTTGGTGTGTGGTGTAGTGTACGTCATGTTGATGTGTGTGGTGTAGTAAACACCACACACCACCAACCTGACATATACTACACTACACACACCAACCTGACATACACTACACCACACCACACACCAACCTGACATACACTACATACTTTCTATACGCGACATGGTGTCCGCTAACGATTGGAGCTTATTCATTCAAAAAGTCAAATGTCGCTCCTTCCCTTCCGAGCCCTGCCGTGCGCCCAAACAGTGGTTTATGACCATATATGAGGTATCGGTGTACTCAGGAAAATTGCCCAACACATTTTAGGATCCATTTTATCTTGTTGCCCATGTGAAAATGAAAAAATTGAGGCTAAAAGAAATTTTTTGTGAAAAAAAAGTACTTTTTCATTTTTACGGATCAATTTGTGAAGCACCTGGGGGTTCAAAGTGCTCACTGTGCATCTAGATAAGTTCCTTGGGGGGGTCTAGTTTCCAAAATGGGGTCACTTGTGGGGGAGCTCCAATGTTTCGGACACACAGGGGCTCTCCATACGCGATATGGTGTCCGCTAACAATTGCAGCTAATTTTCCATTCAAAAAGTCAAATGGCGTTCCTTCCCTTCTGAGCCCTGCTGTGCGCTCAAACAGTGGTTTATGACCACATATGAGGTATCGGTGTACTCAGGAGAAATTGCCAACAAATTTTAGGATCCATTTTATCCTGTTGCTAATATGAAAATGAAAAAATTGAGGCTAAAAGAACATTTTTGTTGGAAAAATTAAAATGTCTATTTTTTCCTTCCACATTGCTTTAGTTTCTGTGAAGCACATAAAGGGTTACTAATCTTCTTGAATGTAGTTTTGAGTAGCTTAAGGGGTGCAGTTTTTGAATGGTGTCACTTTTGGGTGTTTTCTGTCAAGTATGCCCCTCAAAGGGACTTCAAATGTGATGTTGTCACTAAAAAAATGGTTTTGTAAATTTTGCTGGAAAAATTAGAAATTGCTGATAAACTTTGAATCCCTCTAACTTCCTAACAAAAATTTTTTTTTAAAAAAAAATTGTGCTGATGTAAAGTAACATGTGGGAAATGTTATTTATTAACTATTTTGTGTCACATAACTCTCTGGTTTAACAGAATAAAAATTCTAAATTTGAAAATTGCTAAATTATCTACCTAAATTTACCTCAGTAGTATAGGAGTTCCATTATTCGTCAAACTCAATCTGACAGGTCGTCACGCCCCCTATCATTTAATCCGTCTCCCTGTCAGATTGATCTGTCTGGGAAATCAGGACTGCTGAATCTGTGAATTTCAATCAAAGTGATTCATGAATTTATTCGTCTCTATTTATATTTTATCCAGTGGGTTTGATCAGACTGTGGGGAAAGTTGTATCAAGGCGATTCTTGATTTTTATAAGGCTCTTTTTTGTGGGAGAGATTTTAAGTTCAGTAGTAAATGTATGTAAAGGGCTTTTCTAGCCTGCCACAGCCGCAGAAGTGAGTTTGTGAAATGAAGGACAATTTTTATTTGAAGTTTCGCCTTATAACACATTTGATTTATATCTTAGCAGCCTATGTACAGACTAAAAGGAGTTTATTCTACAGTATTATCCAGGATATAGGAACATAGTGAATAAAAACAGGCTACGTATCTTTTTATAGGAACATAGTGAATAAAAACAGGCTACGTATCTTTTTAGCAGGAGTGCAGCAGTGATATGTTTCTGACTCTCATGTTGAGAGGTACAATTGAGAGAGGGTCACAAGCTATGGTAATTCAGTGTTTGATCAGTTAAAGATAGGTTACGTATTAGCAGAGGTGTACCAGGGTTGTGGTGTGTCATGACCTGTAAGTACAATTTGAGAAGGTCGATGGTATTTAGATATGGTAATTAATTTGCTAGAAAGTACACGTAGTAATTAGCCCTGTATTGTGTCATGAACTGTAAGTACAATTGAGAGAAGGTCGAAGTCTGTTTCTGCACTGATTACAGGAATTCTCTCTAGACAGGTATAACCAAATGTCATTATATGTTGGAGTAAATCTCAATATTATATGATAGTATGCAACTCATTTTATATTCATGTATGTGAAAGACAAACTTTTTAGCATAGCGGTGTTTCTGACTCTCAGTTGCTATTTTAATAGTTACTATACCGATATTGTAGCGAATCAAGGTGTATTAAATTGAATGGTTACACGATTCCAGCAACTTGATGTCAAATTCAGAGCAAATTCGTTATTTTGGGACGGTGTACTGGCCTATTTCGGTACATGCCCACTACTACGCGTCGATTTTGACCACCGTCCAGCAAAAATCGGGTACAAACTTTTTAGCATAGCTGTGTTTCTGACTCTCAGCTGCTATTTTAATAGTTACCATACCGATATTGTAGCGAATCAAGGTGTATTAAATTGAATGCTTACACGATTCCAGCAACTTGATGTCAAATTCAGAGCAAATTCGTTATTTTGGGACGCTTGTACTGGCCTATTTCGGTACATGCCCACTACTACGCGGTGATTTTGACCACCATCCACTCCTACGCGGCGATTTTGACCACCATCCAGCAAAAATCGGGTACAAACTTTTTAGCATAGCTGTGTTTCTGACTCTCAGCTGCTATTTTAATAGTTACCATACCGATATTGTAGCGAATCAAGGTGTATTAAATTGAATGCTTACACGATTCCAGCAACTTGATGTCAAATTCAGAGCAAATTCGTTATTTTTAACGATGCTAACTCCCTCAGATATGAAAGACAGGCAGCTCTTTTTCAAGAAAACTGTCACTGTGGTGCTTTTCTCTAGCCTTCATCAGCGTAGCCGCTAGGTTACACGGGACCCTACAGCGCAGCCCTATGGTGTAGTTTAATGTAGGGGGCAAACAGATCACCGCTGGTGTTTGGAAAATACCATATTTCATAGATGGTGGTGATCCGCTGAATCATTTTTAAACATTTCACGCCACTCATGCAACCACAGCACACTTATGGTGTACCCGCACCGCTGCAGCTAGCGCTTTTTAGCTAAAAAGGCATGATATAACTGCCCGCAGGTGATGTTTGTGACCTTATTTGCATCGTTTCCATTATAGCACGATGGACAGCCGTGGAAAAAACAGCCCTGAAATTCAAAAACTATGTGCTGGCAGTTAACATACGCATAGTCATCTAGAAAATATTGAGCGAGTTGCTTCACAAACCCTCTCAAGGCATGCTGTATGCCAATGTTCTTGGTATGCGCTGGCCTATTTTGGTACATGCCCACTACTACGCGGCGATTTTGACCACCGTGCAACAAAAATCGGGTACAAACTTTTTAGCATAGCGGTGTTTCTGACTCTCAGTTGCTATTTTAATAGTTACCATACGAATATTGTAGCGAACCAAGATGTATTAAATTGATTACTAACACGATTCCAGCAACTTGATGGCAAATTCACAACAAATTCGTTATGGCAGTGCTTTTTCAAGAAAACTGTCGCCGTGGTGCTTTTCTCTAGCCTGCATCAGTGTAGCCGGTAGGATACACGGGCCCCTACAGCTCAACCCTATAGTGTAGTTTAATGTAGGGGGCAAACAGATCATCGCTGGTGTTTGGAAAATACCATATTTCATAGATGGTGGTGATCCGCTGAATCATTTTTAAACATTTCACGCCACTCATGCACCCACAGCACACTTATGGTGTACCCGCACCGCTGCAGCTAGCGCTTTTTAGCTAAAAGGGCATGATATAACTGCCCACAGGTGATGTTTGTGACCTTATTTGCATCATTTTCATTATAGCACGACGGACAGCCGTGGAAAAAACAACCATGAAATTCAAAAACTATGTACTGGCCGTTAACATACGCATAGTGTTAGGGTCTGCGGAACGCACCAAATATATGAGGTAGAGAGGTGCGTTCGCAGCCCGGGGTCCACCGTGCAGGCGGAACCTGCTGCTAGTAAAATGGCGCAAGACGCGAACTCTGTTATCCCGCAGAGTCGCCAAAATAAACACCGCAATGCGCTGTGGCAATATGTGCGAACTCTGTTATTTCACAGAGCCGCTAGAAGGAGTGCCGCAGCGCTATATGGCGATGTGTGCGAACTCACTAAACACAACTGAGTCGCAAAAAAAAACACGCTAGGGTGCTGTCTAGCGTTGAAAGCGAACCCTGTTACGTCACAGGGCCGCTGAGAAAAAGTTCTGTGTCCTGTCAGGCACCCAGGTACACAGTTAAGTGCTAAGCGAACATAGAACGTGATCATGCGCTAATGTCCTCGCGGGAGTCACCCGCAATCTATGGCATCTGAACGCCAGGCCCTGAATACGGCAATCAAACTCCTCACCGGTTATGCCGGTAATCTAGGGCATCTAGGACACCGACCCTGACCAGCTAGCATACCAAACTCCTCACCGATTAAGTCGGTATTCTAGGGGCTTATTTCAGCCGGGCCCTAACCACACACACGCATGACCACACTGGCGCAAAGCATATAATGGTTGATATTAGCGCATGGCGGCCCAGCCATGCTACCCTTTTATAGTAACAGCTACAGGACCTGCCAGAAACAAGGACCAATGAAGCTTGTTCCAGAACAACAGTAGTCACAGGACCTTCCTGGCAGACCAATAGGAGCTGCTGCAGTACCTGAGCATGTGACCCCTGATCTCCAATGAGAGATCTCACTCTGGGCATGCTCAGAAGGGGAAAACAAGGACTTTGTCCTAAAGACGTCTGCTCGCCGCTAACCAGTATTGGCCACAATAGCAGAGCCTGGAGGAACAGCAGTAATCCTCTGCACACTGTTAGACTGGGCGAGACGCTGGGACCGACGTCTAAACTGAGCAGGCTCCACTGCGGACGGAGATGAATGGGGGACCGCAGCGGGACTGGTTCGAGACTCCCCTTGTGCAGCAGCAGGAACTCAAACCCTAACATTACCCCCCTCCTAGGGCCCCCCTTCTTTGGGCCTCGCTGCGCTCAAAGGCAGCGATGAGTTGCGGAGCGTGAATATACTCAACAGGCTCCCAGGACCTATCCTCAGGCCCATAACCCCTCCAATCCACCAAATAAAATTTTTTGCCTCGTACCACCTTGCACCCAACAATGGCGTTCACCTCATGATCGTCGGTAGATGAACCCGACGTCCCGGCAGTTGACTCGGAAAACCGGGAAATGGCCACGGGTTTCAGGAGGGACACGTGAAAGGTGTCGGTGATACCAAGGCGAGGCGGAAGGGCTAGGCGGTAAACCACCGGGTTCACCTGCTCAAGAACTTTAAACGGGCCCAAAAAGCGAGGTGCCAACTTGGTGGACTCTACACGTAGCCTGATGTTTCGGGCAGAAAGCCACACTAGGTCACCCGGAGCAAATGTAGGAGCGGGGCGCCGATGGGCATCGGCCGAAGACCTCATCCTCTCTTTGGAAGCCTGAATGGCATCCTGGGTGCGGTCCCAAATGTCCCGTGCCTCCACAGCCCAGTCTGCCACCCTGGAATCGGCGGAAGACACGGGCATGGGCACTGGTACCCGCGGATGCTGACCGTAGTTCAGGAGGAATGGGGTCTGTCCGGTGGAGTCAGCCACAGCATTATTTAGAGCAAACTCAGCCCACGGTAGCAAGGATGCCCAGTCATCCTGCCTGGCAGAGACAAAATGTCGCAAGTATGTGACCAAGGTCTGGTTGGCCCTCTCTACCAACCCATTCGTCTCGGGATGGTATGCAGAGGAGAGATTCAACTCAATGCTGAGTAAACGACACAGCTCTCTCCAGAACCGAGACGCAAACTGGGGACCTCGATCACTGACAATTTTGTCTGGCATACCGTGTAGGCGGAAAATATGCCTAATGAACAATGCTGCCAAGGCCCATGCAGACGGTAACCGTGGTAATGGCACTAAGTGCACCATTTTAGAGAAGTGGTCGGTTATCACCCAGATAATGGTGCAGCCCCGAGACTTGGGTAAGCCCACCACAAAATCCATCCCGACCATCTCCCAAGGCCTGTCTGCCACCGGTAAAGGGAAAAGTAGCCCAGCTGGCCGTTGTCGAGGGGACTTATTCTTGGCGCAGGAGACGCACGCCTGAACGTATTCCCTGACGTCACGGACTATATATAATTCTTTCTCTCTCGGTGCTGGGCTGACCAGCCTCGCCCAGCTGCGATTGATGTTTTGTTGATTAGCTTCCTTCGTATACCTGCTGGTCTGCTGGGGAGGTTGCCGGTGAAAGCATTCATTCAGACCAGCAGAGCGGATCGTTTCTGAGAAGACTTAAGCTAAGAGTGCCTGTTGTGGTTTTTCATCTCCTCGCTTATTGTTTATCTCCTTAACCTTTTGTGTTCCTCTGTAGTGGAAGTGTTGTATGCAAGGCTGTGTTTTCTTTACCCCTTGTCTGTCTCGTTTGTCTTAGACTGTGTGTAAGCTGTGACCTGCCCATTCCCTGTGGTGGTAATCAGGGTCCTTCTCAGGACTAGATTACAGTGGTCAGGGATCTACAGGAGACAGGGTTATGCTGGCGGCCTGGACCTCTGTACCATTAACAGTACCTCCAGGTAGAGGGACTAGTCAGGACCCAAGTTCAGGGTCAGCATAGACCCCGGTCCACCTCTATCCAGAGACAGCGTGACACGTACACAGTATTGACCCACAATACATAGGATATTATGTCAGGTAAGACATTGCTGGCAGATACTATGTATACATGTTGATTTTCTCTATTATATGAAATTTAGAATGATGTCACATTAGATATAGGTTGCTATCTTTGAATATATCTGTTATACGTCGTGACATTTTCACCGGCCCATCTAAAGATTCTCCCCAGCCACCATGGATCCAGTAGCCCATTTAGCTCAGCAGTTGCAGAGTTTGTCCATGGAGCTGACGGATGTTAAATCCAAGATTTTGTACCCCCGGGAGAAAACCAGATTTGAACCTAAAGTAGCTCTCCCGGACAGGTTCACTGGTGGGCGGGACAAGTTTTTTACTTTCCGGGAAGCATGTAAATTGTATTTTCGGCTGCGGCCGCAGTCGTCGGGGAGTGAGGATCAGAGAGTGGGAATTGTCATCTCGCTCTTACAAGGGGACCCTCAATCCTGGGCATTCTCTCTTCCCCCGGGCTCCCCGGCTCTCCAGTCAGTGGACCGATTTTTTACAGCCCTGGGTCTGGTATATGATGACCCGGATCGGGTCTCCCTTGCTGAAATGAAGTTACGTAGGATACAGCAGGGAGATCGTCCGGCGGAGGAATTTTCTTCAGAGTTCCGTAGGTGGGCCACGGATACTCAGTGGAATGACCCGGCTCTTAAGAGCCAGTTTTGTCAAGGTTTATCTGACAAATTAAAAGATGTGTTGGCTCAGTATGATTCTCCCCCATCACTGGAGGCCGCTATGGCTCTTGCTATTCGCATTGATAGACAGCTTCGGGAGAGGTGTGGGGTAACTCCGCCCGCTATGATGACTCCACCTCCTTCTAAAGTCCCTAATATTGAGGTTCCCCTGGTTTGTTCCGAGGAACCTATGCAGTTGGGAGGGACATCATTCCGAGGGAGGGGATCGGCGGTGCGCCGCAAAACAAGAAGGTGTTTCTTCTGCAGGAGAGAGGGACATTTTATTGAGGGGTGTCCATCCCGTACTGTACTGAGAAAAAAGTCGCCGGAAAACTATTAATCCCAGGTTGTGTGGTGGACGACAATCTGGGAGTATGTATTTCGTCCCCAAGTCCGTCTCAGTTTCTCGTACCAGCGGAGGTGGTGGTAGGTACGAGAACTGAGAGGATTTCTGTTCTTCTGGATAGTGGGGCCGCGGCTAATCTGGTGGACGCTCGGTTTGCCCAGGTGCAAGGTATGCAACTGAGTGTATTGGCCAAACCTATCCCTATATTCTCTATTGACGCCAGGCCTCTCGGTCAAGGTAGCTTTCTGCAAGCCGTGCATAACATAGACCTTCGAGTGGGGGCAATACATAAAGAACTATTGTCTTGTTATGTGTTGGAGGGCCTTCCCACTCCTATTGTGTTGGGACTTCCTTGGTTAACTAAACATAACCCAGTTATTAATTGGCAATCCAGAGAGATAAGCCAGTGGGGTGAATTTTGCAATAGTAACTGCATGAACACGGTCATCGGTACGGTCGTGCCTAGAACCTTACCTCCTTTTCTGGAGGACTTTGAGGATGTGTTTTCAGAGGAAGGGTGTCAAGAATTACCTCCTCATCGCGCATATGACTGTGCTATAAAATTGCTTCCTGATGCTAAGTTACCAAAATCTAGGTTATATAACCTTTCTGGTCCTGAGAGGCAAGCTATGAAGGATTACATTTCGGAAAGTCTGGCCAAGGGGCATATTAGACCTTCATCTTCCCCAGTGGCCGCGGGGTTCTTCTTTGTGAATAAAAAAGATGGAGGCCTACGCCCTTGCCTGGATTTCCGTGAGCTTAATCGGATTACGGTCCGAGATCCGTATCCGCTCCCACTTATTCCTGATCTCTTCAATCAGATTGTGGGCGCCAAATGGTTCTCTAAGTTGGATCTCAGGGGGGCGTATAATCTGATTAGGATAAAGGAGGGGGATGAGTGGAAGACGGCGTTTAACACTCCGGAGGGACATTATGAGAACCTTGTCATGCCTTTCGGTCTGACTACTGCCCCGGCGGTGTTTCAACATTTTGTTAATGACATCTTTCGCTACCTAGTGGGACAGTTTGTTGTCATTTATCTAGATGACATCTTAATTTACTCGCCGGATCTTGTGTCTCATCAGGAGCATGTGAGACAAGTGTTGCAGATCTTGCGAGATAATAAACTGTACGCCAAATGGGAGAAGTGTGTATTCGCTGTACAAGAACTTCAGTTTTTAGGATTCTTGGTGTCAGCCTCCGGTTTCCGTATGGACCCTGGGAAAGTGAAGGCTGTGCTTGAATGGGATCGGCCAGAGGATCTTAAAGCACTGCAGCGTTTTCTGGGGTTTGCTAACTACTACCGGAAATTTATTCGTAATTTCTCATCTGTTGTCAAACCTCTCACTGACATGACAAAAAAAGGGACGGATTTTTCTAGGTGGTCTGACAAAGCTTGTCAAGCATTTTCCTCCTTGAAAAAATGTTTTGCTTCAGCACCCATACTCATCCAACCTGATGCATCATAACCGTTCATTGTGGAGGTAGACGCATCTGACGTAGGAGTGGGTGCGGTATTATCTCAAGGTCCGTCCCCTGGTAAATGGCATCCGTGCGCTTTCTTCTCTAAAAAATTGTCGTCCGCCGAGAGGAATTATGATGTCGGCAATAGGGAACTCTTGGCCATTAAGTTGGCTTTTGAAGAGTGGCGTCACTTTTTGGAGGGGGCAGTCCACCCGGTCACCGTCATTACTGATCACAAGAACCTGCTGTATTTAGAGTCTGCAAAACGTCTGAATTCCAGACAAGCTAGATGGTCGTTGTTTTTTACCAGGTTTAATTTTGTCGTCACATATCGTCCTGGGTCAAAAAATGTTAAGGCTGATGCCTTATCTCGTAGTTTCCCGGGGGCCGGGAAGACGGATGACCCGGTTCCTATTCTTCAGGAGGGAGTTGTGGTGTCGGCTGTATGCTCTGAGCTTGAGGAGGAGGTATTGGAGGCTCAGGGGGACGCCCCTGTAGGACCTCCAGGGAAACTGTTTGTTCCAGATCAGTTAAGACAAAAGGTTATCGAGGCACATCATAATTCTGCTTTGGCAGGACACCCAGGGAGTAAAGCAACTGTAGATCTCGTTTCTCGCCGGTTTTGGTGGCCTAACTTAAATAAAGAGGTGGTAACTTTTGTCGCGTCCTGTGGGGTATGTGCGCGCTCTAAGACCCCACATACCCGTCCGTCTGGGGCCCTTTTACCGTTGAAAATCCCGGAGCGTCCATGGACCCATCTGTCTATGGACTTCATTACGGACCTTCCTCCGTCTTCAGGTAAAACTGTCATACTAGTTGTAGTTGACAGGTTCAGCAAAATGACACATTTTATTGCTCTTCCTGCTCTTCCTAATGCTAAAACTCTGGCGCAGGTGTTCATTGGGGAGATTGTGAGACTTCACGGGTTGCCTTCTGATGTGGTGTCGGATCGGGGGTCTCAGTTTGTGTCCAAATTCTGGAAGGCATTTTGTTCTCGTCGGGGGATGCAGTTGTCATTTTCTTCGGCTTTTCATCCACAGACCAATGGTCAGACAGAGCGTCTGAATCAGAGCTTAGAGACATATCTCCGGTGTTTTGTCTCAGAGAACCAAGAGGACTGGTCTTCTTTCTTGCCTCTGGCAGAGTTCGCTCTTAACAATAGGCGGAGCGAGTCCACTGGTAAGTCCCCGTTTTTTGGGGCATATGGTTTTCACCCCAGTTTTGTACTTTCAATGGGGGGGGCTCTTCTGGGGTTCCTGAGGAGGAACGATTTTCGTCGTCACTTGCTTCAGTGTGGAGAGGAGTGCTTAATAATCTGAGCACTATGGGGAACCGATACAAACGTATGGCTGATAGGAGGAGAGTGTCTGGTCCGGACCTAAGTGTGAACGATCTGGTATGGTTGTCTACCAAGAATATAAAACTTAAGGTTCCCTCCTGGAAACTCGGTCCCAGATTCATCGGGCCATACAGGATCAGTTCAATAGTTAATCCGGTGGCTTTCCGTCTTGACCTCCCTCCTACATTTAAAATCCACAATGTGTTCCACAAATCGTTGCTTAAGAGGTACGTGGCACCAGTTATACCGTCACCTCTACCTCCTCCTCCAGTGGTGGTCAATGGTAATTTTGAGTTTCAGGTATCGAAGATCATTGACTCACGTCTGAATCGCCGGTCCCTTCAGTACCTTGTTCATTGGAGGGGGTATGGTCCTGAGGAGAGGATGTGGGTTTCTGCGTCGGATATTAACGCAGACCGTTTGGTTCGGGCCTTCCACACTACTCACCCAGATAGACCAGGCCCTGAGGGTCCAGAGGCCCCTCGTAGAAGGGGGGGTACTGTCACGGGTGTGTCGCGCCGGAGATCGTCGCGATTGCACACCCTGACTTCGCACAGCTGAGTTTCTGGTGCTGGGTGTTTTTTGGCACTGAGGGAGTTAATTCTTTCTCTCTCGGTGCTGGGCTGACCAGCCTCGCCCTGCTGCGATTGATGTTTTGTTGATTAGCTTCCTTCGTATACCTGCTGGTCTGCTGGGGAGGTTGCCGGTGAAAGCATTCATTCAGACCAGCAGAGCGGATCGTTTCTGAGAAGACTTAAGCTAAGAGTGCCTGTTGTGGTTTTTCCTCTCCTCGCTTATTGTTTATCTCCTTAACCTTTTGTGTTCCTCTGTAGTGGAAGTGTTGTATGCAAGGCTGTGTTTTCTTTACCCCTTGTCTGTCTCGTTTGTCTTAGACTGTGTGTAAGCTGTGACCTGCCCATTCCCTGTGGTGGTAATCAGGGTCCTTCTCAGGACTAGATTGCAGTGGTCAGGGATCTACAGGAGACAGGGTTACGCTGGCGGCCTGGACCTCTGTACCATTAACAGTACCTCCAGGTAGAGGGACTAGTCAGGACCCCAGTTCAGGGTCAGCATAGACCCCGGTCCACCTCTATCCAGAGACAGCGTGACACGTACACAGTATTGACCCACAATACATAGGATATTATGTCAGGTAAGACATTGCTGGCAGATACTATGTATACATGTTGATTTTCTCTATTATATGAAATTTAGAATGATGTCACATTAGATATAGGTTGCTATCTTTGAATATATCTGTTATACGTCGTGACAGGCCACCAGTATGTCCTCGCCAGCAATTCAGATGTCCTTTTTGCCCCAAAATGTCCACCCACCCTGGACGAATGTGCCCAAGAGAGTACCTCCGGTCGGCACAAAAGTCTTGCCGAAGGCACAGACTCAAGCGAAACCGGGGCCACAGTTCTTAGGCTCTCTGTGGGGACAATCAACCGAGGCTCCTCCTCCACCTCCTCAGAGGACACCACGGAGCGAGAAAGCGCATCGGCCCGAATGTTCTTCTCACCGGAGAGGAAATGGAGGGTGAAATGAAACCGGGAGAAGAACAGGGACCATCTGGCCTGACGAGAATTTAGCCGCTGGGCGGTCTGTAAATAGACCAAATTTTTGTGGTCAGTGAAAACTTGAAAGGGAAAGCGAGCCCCCTCCAGGAGATGTCTCCATTCTGAAAAGGCCAACTTCATGGCTAGCAACTCCCTATCCCCAATGGAATAATTCCTCTCCGCTGGTGTGAAGGTCTTGGAAAAGAAGAAACAAGGATGTTTCCGACCTTGAGCATCCTTTTGAAAAAGGACTGCTCCAGCACCAACGGACGAGGCATCGACCTACAATAAAAAAGGCTTATCAACCTCGGGGCGATGTAAGATGGAAGCGCTAGCAAAATGGGACTTAATTGAAGTAAAGGCCTTGGAGACCTCCTCTGACCACAATTTGGGATTGGCTCCCTTCTTGGTGAGGGCTACCAAGGGAGCTACCAAAGTGGAGAAGTGGGGAATGAATTGGCGATAGTAATTAATGAACCCCATAAAGCGCTGCACCGCTTTAAGAGAATGGGGTTCTTGCCAATCCATCACAGCCTGTAGTTTGGCAGGATCCATAGCCAATCCCTGGGCGGAGATGATATAGCCCAGGAAAGGTAAAGACTCCTGCTCAAACATGCATTTCTCCAACTTTGCATAGAGGGAGTTTGCCCGTAACAGGTCGAAGACTTTGCAGACATCCCTCCGGTGAGAGTCAATATCTGGAGAAAAGATGAGAATATCATCCAGATAGACTACTACAGAGGTGGAAAGCATATCCCGGAAGATATCATTGACAAAGTCTTGGAAAACGGCTGGGGCATTACAGAGCCTGAAGGGCATCACCAGGTATTCATAATGCCCATCCCTGGTATTAAAAGCCGTCTTCCATTCGTCCCCTTCACGGATGCGAATCAGGTTATAAGCACCACGCAGATCTAATTTAGTAAAACCCTTGCTCCCCGGAGCCTATCAAAGAGCTCAGAGATCAGGGGCAACGGGTACTTATTCTTAACGGTGATGGCGTTAAGACCTCTGTAATCTATACACGGACGTAATTCTCCACTCTTCTTCTGCACGAAGAAGAACCCCGCTCCTGCTGGTGACACCGACTTCCTAATGAACCCTCTTGCCAGATTCTCTTGGATATATTGAGACATAGCCTCCGTCTCGGAGGAGGTTCTGCTCCAGGCAAGAGGTCAATAGGACAGTCGTAGGGACGATGGGGCGGCAGAGTCTCCGCAGCCTTTTTAGAGAACACGTCTGCATATGACTGATAACACTTGGGAAGAGGAGAAAGATCTGCTGGTATCTCTGTAGTGGTAACCTGAATGCACTCCCTGACACATCTGTCCTTACATGACTCACTCCAACCCAGTATCCTACCGGAGGTCCACTCAATATGAGGGAGTGGGAACGGAGCCAGGGTACTCCCAGTAGGATTTCGTCTATTCCGTCGGGAAGGACGAGAAGGGAAATAATTTCCTGATGGGAAGGGGGTACACACAAAGTAAGAGGGACAGTCTGATGTGTAATTGGCGAGGGCAATGTCAACCCATTCACTACCCGGACAGTCACTGGTTTGTCGAGCGCTACCAGATGTATTGCGTGGCGATGAGCAAAGGTGGATGACATGAAATTCCCCTCTGCTCCTGAGTCCACACAAAGCTCGACTGTAAGTGTGGAAGAGTCCACAGTGACTGTCCCTTTAAATGTCATCTTGGAGGAAAATGCCGCTGTCTCTAGTGAACCTCCTCCCAGGGCCACTAGACGCGATCGCTTCCTCGATCGCTGTGGACATTTGTTGGCATAGTGTCCTGTCTGCTGACAAAGGTTACAGACCACAGATACTCGGACGACTCGAGACTTAGGTCCTGCACGAGGAACCTCTGTAGCTTTTTGGGATTCGGACGCCAGATCGGGGGATTCGAGAGGTGTGGCAAAGGTGGGAGCCAACCGAATCCTCTGCCTACACTGGGCCCGCTCCAACCTCCGCTCGTGAAAACGGAGGTCGATGCGGCTAGATATGGAGATAAGCTTCTCCAGTGTGGCGGGAATCTCCCTGGTAGCCAAAGCGTCTTTAACATGATCAGCAAGTCCTCGCCAGTAGACTGGAATGAGTACTTTATCCGACCAGTCTAGCTCTGAGGCCAGAGTCCGAAACTGGACGGAAAACTGACTGACCAAAGACGAACCCTGTGCCAATGCCAGCAGTTGTAGCGCCGTATCGTGGGTGACCTGAGGTCCTAAAAAGACCTTTTTAAGAGCCTCCAGGAAACGAGGAGCACTCCGCACCACACGATCGTCGCGCTCCCCACAGCGGCGTTGCCCACTCCAACGCTCTGCCCGAAAGTAGAGACAGTACAAAACCCACTTGTGCCCGATCCGTGGGGAAACGTGCAGCCAGAAGCTCGAGCTGTATAGAGCACTGACTCACGAATCCCCGACATTGCTTGCTGTCACCAGCAAACTTGTCAGGAAGCGGGAGGTGGGATAATGTAGGGGCAGAGGTGGCAGAGGACAAACTGGCTGCAGCCATGCTAGCAGCCTGAACAGCGACTGCGGTAACATCCACAGCTGAGGTTATGCGCTCAAGAGCCGCCAACCTACCCTCCAGCTGCTGGATGTACTGCGGTAGACGCTGGTCATCCCCCATTTTACTAGCCAGACCCTGGCGCTAATATTATGTTAGGGTCTGCGGAACGCACCAAATATATGAGGTAGAGAGTAGTGTTGAGCGATACGATAATGCAAATATCGGCTATCGGCCGATATTAGCTCTATCGGCCTTTCGATAATTCGTTTCGATATTTTCGTATTATCGAATACCGGAATCGGAAGTTCCCATAATTATTTGCGAGGCAATGTGATTTTATTCAGCCAATAAGGAATCCTAAGAAGTGTGGGCACATCCTGTAATGCTGCGGTCATGTTAACTAATGGCATGGCTGTGATTGGCTGCTGAAATGATGTCAGAATGCACTATAAAAGGCGCCGCCGCCATTTTAGCGTCACTGTGCTGTGAATTCAGTAAGGGACAGAACGCTGCTGTGCTGACTCTGAGGGACAGTTAGAGATTGCGATTTAGTGTACTGTGCTGTAGGCAGGCTAGCACCAACCGCTGTGTAAAGCTTCCTTTTGCCTTGCAGTGTTGTTTTAACAGCTCTGTGCAAGGTGTGTGTGTGAGTGCAGGTGACGCTGCAGTTTGCTCTGCATGCAACGCTGTCTGTAGGCATCTGCACGTGTCACTCACAGACTCTTTTTTTTTTTTCTTCAGTGTATAAAAGGCGCCGCCGCCATTTTAGCGTCACTGTGCTGTGAATTCAGTAAGGGACAGAACGCTGCTGTGCTGACTCTGAGGGACAGTTAGAGATTGCGATTTAGTGTACTGTGCTGTAGGCAGGCTAGCACCAACCGCTGTGTAAAGCTTCCTTTTGCCTGCAGTGTTTTAACAGCTCTGCAAGGTGTGTGTGAGTGCAGGTGACGCTGCAGTTTACTCTGCATGCAACGCTGTCTGTAGGCATCTGCACCTGTCACTCACAGACTCTTTTTTTTTTCCTTCAGTGTAATTCTTGCTGCTCCATGCAATTTAACTATTAGTGTGACGCGCTTCCATCCGTATCCAATACATTGGTTGCAAACACTATAGAAGTAGACAAAGGAGTAGCCTTTCACAGATTGTGATTTGTGAACAGTTGTGTTTCAGTGTTCACTTCAGTCTCTGCGTAATAACCACACTTAGGCCTTAAGTTATAACTTTTCTGACTTTCTTTATCAATCTACCAAGATGAAGAAGTCAGTGAGTAAGGCACGTGGTCGTGGCCGTGGAGTTTCAGCAGGGAGAGGATGTGGGGATTCTGTGTCTGCTGCCGCCCTCAGTGACACAGCATCCACCATTTATCCCCGTGAGCGTTCCTTTATGCGCACTTTGGTAGGAGCTCGGCGTGCCCCCCTGCTGCGGGAAGAACAAATTGAAGCCGTTGTTGGTTGGATGGCAGCCAATGCATCGACTTCAATTCCTTCCACCTCCTCTCAGGAACACAACACTGTTGAGCAACCATCTGTCTGTTCACTGCCTGTCAAATTGCCAAGGCAGTCAGAGAGTTCTGTACAGGAGCCAGCTGAGTCTCTGCTTCTGTTCTCAGAATCTGTTGGCTCGCAAACACGGGCACAGGCAAGCAGCATTCTGCAATTTGAAGAAGAGGGAGTATGCAGTGATGCGCAACAGCTGTGTCTCTCTCAATCTGAAGAGGCGGGTGAGCCAGTGCCGATGGACAGCACACCGCAGAACGCATCTTATGATGATGATGAGACTCAGGTGCCAGGTTTTGTGGAGCATGGTGCTGCCCAGACCATCCAACAGCAGCAGGTGTTGGAAGAGGGTAGTGGAGATGATGAAGTCCGAGACCCAACATGGCGTGAGCAACAGCAAGGTGGTGGAGCAGCTCTGAGGAAGAGATTGTCCCAACGGTACAAAGAGGAGGGAGAGGTAGGCTGCAGACTCGCTTGCCTGTAGCCTCCAGTTTGGCACCTGTTGGGAGCAGTTCTCTTAGAAATGTCAAAATTGGCGCTCCCATGACTTGCACTGCGTGGTCCTTTTTTGACAGACTTGTAGATAATATTTGCTATGTTCAATGCAAGCTGTGTAAGCAAAAAGTTAAAAGAGGTAAAAATATCAGGAACCTGAATACCACAAATATGTGGACACATGTACGGACAAAGCACGTAGCTGAGTTCCAAAGACACACTGGAGATGTAGGCCAACCTACAGCAGCACCTACATCTTTACGTCATGTTCGAGCCTCTACCTCCAGCTCTCACACACCTGTTTTGGCTTCCTCACAGGATCTCCATGGAAGAACCTCGGTCACTGTTGTCCATAGACAAACTGTTATTCCACCCACTGCAGCAAGTTCACAGTCATCGTCACACTCCAGTACAAAAAACAGCCATCGGTAACACAGGCATGGGATAAAAGACGGCCATACTCGGCAAACCATCCACGAGCACAGGCTCTGAATGCTGGCCTTGCAAAACTCCTGTCCCTTGAAATGCTGTCATTCAGGCTGGTGGAGACTGACAGTTTCAGGAACTTTATGGCATTGGCAGTCCCACAATATAATGTGCCAAGCCGATTTTATTTCAGCAGGCAAGCTGTCCCTGCTCTGCAAAAACATGTCGAGGGAAACATTAAACATGCGCTACTAAACGCCGTCAGTAGCAGGGTCCACCTGACCACCGATGCGTGGACCAGTACCCATAGCCAGGGACGATACCTTTCCCTCACTGCCTATTGGGTCAATGTTGTGGAGCCGGGTACAGATCTTGCCAGTGGCGCTGTACGTGTTCTGCCAACTCCAAGGATTGCAGGAATCCAGTCTGTGCACATTGATTCCTCCTCCTACTCCAGTTCCTCAGAATCATCGCTGCACGAGCCGTCACGGTATACCTCCACATGGACCCGTGAACGCTTACCTGTTGCGACCGATATGAGCACAGCCGTGGCCAAACGTCAACAGGCCGTCCTGAAATTAATTCCCATGGGGAATCGAAGCCACACAGCGCAGGAGCTCTGGGATGCCATCAAGCAGGAGAGCGACGTGTGGTTTTTGTCAGCTAATCTGCAGCCAGGCTTGGTAGTGTGTGACAATGGCCGAAATCTGGTGGCAGCTCTGGGCCTTGGCAACCTCACTCACATACCATGTCTGGCACATGTGCTCAACTTGGTCGTGCAGAGTTTTTTGAGGGACTATCCGGATCTTGATGCACTGCTGCACAAGGTCCGCCTAGAGTGCGCTCACTTGCGACGTTCCAGCATGGCCAGATCGCGCATTGCAGCTCTGCAAGTCAGATTTTGCCTTCCTGAACATCGCATCATATGTGACGTACCCACCAGGTGGAATTCCACGTTACATATGTTGGAGCGGTTGTGTGAGCAGCAGCCAGCAGTAATGGAGTATCAGCTGCAACAGGCGCAATCAACTCGCAATTTGCGCCGTTCACACTTCACCACTACTGAGTGGGCCTCTATGAAGGACATCTGCGACGTTTTGCGTGCGTTTGATGTCTCAACGCGGATGGCGAGTGCAGATGATGCACTAGTCAGCATGACTGTCCCCCTTATCTGCCTGCTTCAGAAATCACTGAAAGCACTAAAGGAAGAGGTTTTGAAACAGGTGGAGGATGAGGAGTCACAAATTCAATTACCTTCAGGACAGTCAGCGCAACGTGGTTCCTCACAAAGGGCTGGGCAGGGCTCACTTTGTGAGGAGGATGAGGAGGAGGAGGAGTCAATGGAGGAGGAAGAAATCCCTACAGAGGAAGGTACACAACGCTGTAGTCAGTATGTAGAGCGAGGGTGGGGTGATGCAGAGGAGGCAGAGATGACGCCTCTTCCAGAGGACAGCCTTTGTTGGCCAGTTGGGAGTCTGCAGCACATGGTTTATTTCATGCTTCAGTGCCTAAGAAACGACCGCCGCATCGCCCACATTCTCAGCACGTCAGATTATTGGGTGTACACCCTCCTAGACCCTCGCTACCGGGACAACTTACAAACCCTCATCACACCGGTGAACCGGGACCGTAAAATGCAGGAGTACCAAGACACACTGGTGCAATCCATACTGTTGTACATTCCAGCCGAGAGAGATGCTGCTGCTGCTACTGCTTTACAAAGCAGCTCTGTGCGTCGAGGCAGTGTAGACACCTCTACAACAAGAGGGATCAGAAGCAGCGCCTCTGCACAGGGCAAGAACTGTATGTTACAAATGTGGCAAAGTTTTGTGACAGCGCCAGCAAGGTCTACACCATCCGAGACGGCTCCAGTCACCAGGAAGAAACGTTTCCGTAAGATGGTGACAGACTACTTGGCTTTCCCTCTAAGTGTACTCCCAGATGCCTCTTCCCCTTTCAAATTTTGGGTCTCTAAGTTGGATACATGGCCAGAGCTTAGCCAGTATGCATTGGAGGTGCTGGCTTGCCCTGCTGCCAGTGTATTATCTGAGCGTGTCTTTAGTGCTGCAGGTGGTGTAGTAACAGACCGTCGCATGCGACTATCCTCAGAGAATGTAGACCGGCTTACTTTTCTGAAAATGAACAAGGCATGGATCTCACCTGAATTTGCCTGTCCGTTTTCAGATTAAATAACTGTTTGGCAACGTTTTCCATGTCTCCGGTTATGTTCAACTTTCTACCACCTGAACTCTACTCCCTGGGCTACAACACCGCCATTTGTTGCTCGTAAGTAATTGGCAGGGGTACTGACTCCTGGCCAGCCTGGTTACAGCACGACAGCTGTTTCCTGGCAGTGTGAACGTCAATTATCCTCCAATAAGTTGTGCTGTCGTGTTGCATTCGGGTTAGCCGACTCTATGGTGCCTGCAGTTTAGGTGATTCCTATGTGTGCTGTGGGATATGTAAATAAAGGCGGTTTCCATTGTGACAATAGGATAAGCACCCACTGTAGGACTGTGTGATTCTGTAACTGCGGACGGCTTGCGTCCTGTCAACTTACATTTTCATGGGTGCGTTCTTCTACCCGTCCGGGGTCCAGTACCGTCAAGTGGTTCTCCCCAGTGCCTTTGGCCTAGGTGCCTCCATCTCCGTATCCGAGTTCCAGCAACGTCTGCTGGTCCTTGGTAGTGCTTTGGAGCACAGGTACCTCCTGCTTAGTAACCGTGTCACAGTAACGTCAGCTGGTACTCGGTTGTGACATTGCCTCTTTTCCTTCTGCTACCCGTCCGGGTCCAGCACAGTCAGCTGGTCCTTGTAACTTCCATTGTCTCTTGCTCCATCTGATACCCGTCAGGGTTCCAGTAACGTCAGCTGTTTCTCGGAAATTAGACGACATTAAAGACCACCCAGAAGAAGATGACGACAACAAGGACGACGAGCATGAAGCCAACCAGCCTGAACACCATCACAAAGAAAAAATAAAAGATTACCAAGAAGAAGATCACCAACAGGACAAAGAAGGTTAAGACAAACTACAAGATACAGAACAAGAGACAGAAGAACAATAAGCAGAAGATCAAAAAGCAGAAGAACATGAAGTATAAGACCAAAATGAAGAGCAAAATATATGCTCTAAATTCTAAGCAGAAGAAGACTAAGCAGTGTATGGGGGTGAGTCCGTTCCTCCTCGTGGTGCCCCTGGAAAATGCCTGCTGCTGCTGCAGGCTAAACTGAACACGGACAAAGTCAAATACTGTTGTAATTTAAATCTTTTGTGACAGCAAGAACGAAAGGATGAACAATTCATACTTTTACAGATTACAAGTACAGGAATCTCTGTCACAAATAAGAATATGATGAAGAAGATGAAGAGGAAGAAGATGAAGAATTTGAATATGAAGAAGATTAATTAGTTTAATAATAACAATATGAGTAATGTAAACGAAAACATGAATAGCAAGAAGTTTAAGAAGAAAATTAAGAAGGTGAAGATGAAGAATAATTTGATGAGAAAGATGATGCTGCTGCTGAAGATTATGAAGGAGAAAGTGTGGCACTGGCAAAAGTTAAAAAGGTGAAGAGCATGGAAGTTGTTAAACATACATATTTGCCAAAATAGAAAAAAGGTTAACAACATTGTCAATTTGTTAGTCAATCCAAACGTATTTCCAAAAAAAAATATATGAATGCTATTCCAATGCATTGGGTTAAACATGTATGCCTTTATTGTCTCCTTAATTTCGATATTTTGTTCCCATAGACTTACATGGGACTTCCGGTATCGAAATCGGATATCGACGATATTTAGTGCTATCGGCGATACAATTTCGACACGATATTTTTAGATATCGAGCAATATCGCTCAACACTAGTAGAGAGGTGCGTTCGCAGCCCGGGGTCCACCGTGCAGGCGGAACCTGCTGCTAGTAAAATGGCGCAAGACGCGAACTCTGTTATCCCGCAGTGTCGCCAAAATAAACACCGCAATGCGCTGTGGCAATATGTGCAAACTCTGTTATTTCACAGAGCCGCTAGAAGGAGTGCCGCAGCGCTATATGGCGATGTGTGCGAACTCACTAAACACAACTGAGTCGCAAAATAAACACGCTAGGGCGCTGTCTAGCGTTGAAAGCGAACCCTGTTACGTCACAGGGCCGCTGAGAAAAAGTTCTGTGTCCTGTCAGGCACCCAGGTACACAGTTAAGTGCTAAGCGAACATAGAACGTGATCATGCGCTAATGTCCTCGCGGGAGTCACCCGCAATCTATGGCATCTGAACGCTAGGCCCTGAATACGGCAATCAAACTCCTCACCGGTTATGCCGGTAATCTAGGGCATCTAGGACACCGACCCTGACCAGCTAGCATACCAAACTCCTCACCGATTAAGTCGGTATTCTAGGGGCTTATTTCAGCCGGGCTCTAACCACACACACGCATGACCACACTGGCGCAAAGCATATAATGGTTGATATTAGCGCATGGTGGCCCAGCCATGCTACCCTTTTATAGTACCAGCTACAGGACCTGCCAGAAACAAGGACCAATGAAGCTTGTTCCAGAACAACAGTAGTCACAGGACCTTCCTGGCAGACCAATAGGAGCTGCTGCAGTACCTGAGCATGTGACCCCTGATCTCCAATGAGAGATCTCACTCTGGGCATGCTCAGAAGGGGAAAACAAGGACTTTGTCCTAAAGACGTCTGCTCGCCGCTAACCAGTATTGGCCACAATAGCAGAGCCTGGAGGAACAGCAGTAATCCTCTGCACACTGTTAGACTGGGCGAGACGCTGGGACCGACGTCTAAGCTTAGCAGGCTCCACTGCGGACGGAGATGAATGGGGGACCGCAGCGGGACTGGTTCGAGACTCCCCTTGTGCAGCAGCAGGAACTCGAACCCTAACACATAGTCATCTAGAAAATATTGAGCGAGTTGCTTCACAAACCCTCTCAAGGCATGCTGAATGCCAATGTTCTCGGTATGCACTACATACATCACCCAATGCATAGCCTGGGATGAGCAGTGTTCTTGCTGCACAGTCCTATTTTTAAAGATGCTATGCCCCCTCAGATATAAAAGACAGGCATGTCGGGACGTGTCCCGGCCTATTTTGGCACATGCCCACCCCTATGCATCGATATTGAGCACCGTTCAACAAAAATCAGGTACAAACTTTTTAGCATAGCTATGTTTCTGACTCTCATGCCATGCCAGAAAGGCCTATTTTGGCACAGGCCCAAGCCTATGCAACGATTTTGACCAGCATTCAACAAAAAATTGGGTGCAAACTTTTTAGCATAGCTATGTTTCTGACGCCCATGCCGTACCAGAAAGACCTATCTTGGCACAGGCCCACACCTATGCAGCGATTTTGACCAGCATTCAACAAAAAATTGGGTACAAACTTTTTAACATACCTGTGTTTCGGACTCTCATGACATACCAGAAGCACACTGTGCCATGTACTCTAGCCCATAATATTTCACATCGGGTATGGGACCTACATAGCTTTGTTTTCTCAGGTATTAAAAAAGTGTGGAAAACTGAAAATCCCGAGGCCTGGGGTAATTTAGTGAGCTTCACGGAGATAAAATTTAGCGAGTCTATGAACCTTATAGACAAATCGGGTAGCGTCACACACAAGACCACGACACCTCTTAACAATAAAGTAAGAATCGTGGCGACCGGCATTGTGGGCTATAAATGTATACCCTGAAAATTTACCGTTGTTAAAGAACAGTAAAAAGTCGTGCGTATAACTATCACCCTCAAACTCCAAGCGCTATCACAAACACTATTACCTACAGAGGTCACCCCACGAGAATTTCTGTATGTGTGTATCAAGATGCTCCATGCTTTGACCGATTGTTTGCTCGTGAATGCTGCCATCTCCAGGGTCATCATAGTTGTGTAAATGCGCTGTGAGATCGTGTATCGGCCCCCTAGGGTGTAATGCGTGAGCATTTTAATTATTTTTCAATTCATAACCATACGTTCTCAGGCAGACAGGTTTATTTCACAGAAGTTGACTGTACATTTGCATAATTTTGTTTAAAATCGCACAGTTCTGCGATAATGTTGGGTGTTAGACACGCACTTATCAGTCTCTCATACGTGTCGCAGAAAGATTTTAGTCTGTTCTGTGCGAGTTTATTATGCACATACTGTGCAGACATGTCAAGAAACATTTTGGCGTGTTCAGCAGTCCATACGGGTGTTGGTGTGTAAGGCGATCGACCATCAGCCTTCTGCTTCTTACTTACACGACGGCGCATACCGCGCGTTTCTTTGGCGCTAATGCATCGGCTGAATTGTCAGCTGCTGCTTCCGCGTTGCTATTTGCAGATTCTGTAGCTTGACACAGACGTATATTCTTACGCCTACTACTCTCCGTATTCCCGGGGTGGCGGTTGTCGCGTCGCTTTCTCCACGATCTGCGACACACATGAGTGAAAGAGGTTCCGTTCTCACCTCCGCTCTGTTCTCAAATCCATAATTGCGCTGTTGCAAAACTCGCGAATGACGATCCTCCGTAACTAAAGAAAAGATACATGGTGTAGTTAACCGCTAAGCAGGCGAAATATAGGAAAAGCTACAGGCCCCACTTTACTCTGATTCAACACGATATTTGTAAAGCTACCAGCACCGATTATCTGTGAAACGCTGCATGATTGTTTGTATAAGTACACTATAGAGCGGCCTAGACATATATACTTACAAGTATCCCCTGGGTGCTGATCTACAGAGAATGCTGAATTAACAGACATCACGCTGCTCGGCCGCCGCCGTATGGGGCTGTTTTCTCCCTCAAACTGCAACCTCACGGGCGATACTTTAGCAGCTGTAAATAAAATATAACATACATGAATGCGCAAAACACTCACAAACCTAACTTGACACACGTAAATAAAATATATCTACTAGTTACCGCAGAAATTTTTAGCTGCATGTATAAGTGCACTATAGAGCTGCGTAGACATATATGCTTACAAGTATGAGACGTGTAGTGTAGTTCAGAGATTGGTGAATTAAACGGTGTGGAGTTGCTCGGTCGTTGTCGTATGGGGCTGTTTTCTTTTTCAACCTGCAGCCTCCTGCACGCTAATTTAACAGCTGTAAATAAAATATAACTATTAGTCGCCTCAGAAATTATATCTACACGGCCCACACGCACAAAGCTAAATTCGCAAAGCTACCATAACGCGCGTAAATAAAATATATCCACTAGTTATCGGTGGGGGTTGCAGGGTACAGAGGATACAAACACATATCACCCGGGTTTCAAGGACCCGCTACCTTTTCTATTCCAGCGCCGTGTGCTTAGCGAATCACTCCATCTTTTAGGAGTGTAGAGTATTGCGCGAGTTAGAGGATTATAGTCCGGTTCTACGAACTCGACATCTGAATCCTGGGGACCCTCCACGATCTCAACATCGGAATCGCGATGCTCGAGCGCCTCAGCCGCCACTGTGTTTTCAACCGCCCAGTCCGCTTGGAGGCGAACTGTATCTGTATGAGAAAATGTATTTAATTACCCTGCTAGATACATAGGTTTAAAACATCTGATATAGCTATAGGTTTCTTGCGTGTGACAGACTGGTGAGAGCTTGAGCCTCGTCGCCTGTTAGCAGAGTTGCCATCCTCTAACAGGTTCGGCGTAATGAACCGGTTCTGATAGGAGTAGCCTGAATGGACTCCCACTTCTAAATAAGAAAGAATGAAATATATCTAATATATAAAGCTGAATGTATGTATGTGTGTATGTATGTGGGTATGTTTGTCCGGGATTGGAATCCGCACCGTCGCACTTACGGGCATGAAATTTTGCACGCCCGCACGTCTCGACCCCGAAAGCGTCCTAGGCTATGTTTTGAATCGAAATTTTAACCCCGCGCGTTCCAAATCGCCAAACAATTTTGGCCCTATCTACATAATGGGGAGAAAGCTGAATGCTTGTGTATGTCCGGCATAGGAATCTGCATTTACGGGCATGAAATTTTGCACACCCGCACGTCTCGACCCTGGGAGCGTCATAGGCTAGGTTTTGAGTCGAAATTTTAACCCGCGCATTCCAAATCGGCAAATAATTTTGGCCCGGGATAGGAATCTGCACCGTTGTACTTACGGGCATGAAATTTTGCATGCCCGCACATCTCAACCCCAGGAGCATCATAGGCTATGTGTTGAATGGAAATTTTAACCCCCGCACGTTCCAAATTGCCAAACAATTTTGGCCCTATCTACATAATGGGGAGAAAGCTGAATGCTTGTGTGTATGTCCGGCATAGGAATCTGCATTTACGGGCATGAAATTTTGCACACCCGCACGTCTCGACCCCGGGAGCGTCATAGGCTAGGTTTTGAGTGGAAATTTTAACCCCGCGCATTCCAAATCGGCAAATAATTTTAGCCCGGGATAGGAATCTGCACCGTTGTACTTACGGGCATGAAATTTTGCATGCCCGCACATCTCAACCCCAGGAGCATCATAGGCTATGTGTTGAATGGAAATTTTAACCCCCGCACGTTTTGGTGTGTGATTTTTATGTGCAGAATAAATTTTTGTTAACATAGTCTATTTTGTTACAGCTAACAGCAGTTATTAATTAACCCGGGCGAAGCCGGGTACTACAGCTAGTCATTTATATAAACAAAGTGCAGACTCAGACAGCCCGAGACAATACGGCGTACACTATATACGGGGTAAAATTTACCCGATTGTTCTGGTGAAAGCAAAGCAGAATATTGACCGCGAGAATATCTGGACTCCATCTTGAATAAAAAGGGTCCGCTATTGAATTAAAGCAAATAAAGATCAAGTATGAAAACACGGCTAACCTGTTCATAAAAATACTACACAAACTTAAATATAATTGAAACGAAAGACATAAAAATACTCACTTTAGGCCTGTTCAGATCCGCCGTGTGTCCTGTGAGATGCGAACCCTTACAAGTGCGAGTTGTATTGATTGTGACCGGCTTGTATTTATTAGGCCTAGCAGAGAGAACCCGCCCTCTGTCAATGCCCCCACGCTAGGGGCAGAAAAAACATCCCATTCATGTTTTACAGAGGGATCATGGCGGCTAACCGCGTTGAAACAATATTAGAGAAGCAATATTTCACGCCCTAACCCCCACCATCATTACCTTGTAGCTGTAAATTTATAACGTCTACTATTAATATTAATAATTAATATAGACTGCCGCTAAAATCCATCCATATAATATAAACCTGTAGTTATATACGCTGCGTTGATAAGTTGTAACAGTGCAGAAGTTTTAATAATATAAACCTGTAGATAGAAAAGGTAGCGGGTCCTTGAAACCCGGGTGATATGTGTTTGTATCCTCTGTACCCTGCAACCCCCACTGATAACTAGTGGATATATTTTATTTACGCGCGTTACGGTAGCTTTGCGAATTTAGCTTTGTGCGTGTGGGCCGTGTAGATATAATTTCTGAGGCGACTAATAGTTATATTTTATTTACAGCTGTTAAATTAGCGTGCAGGAGGCTGCAGGTTGAAAAAGAAAACAGCCCCATACGACAACGACCGAGCAACTCCACACCGTTTAATTCACCAATCTCTGAACTACACTACACGTCTCATACTTGTAAGCATATATGTCTACGCAGCTCTATAGTGCACTTATACATGCAGCTAAAAATTTCTGCGGTAACTAGTAGATATATTTTATTTACGTGTGTCAAGTTAGGTTTGTGAGTGTTTTGCGCATTCATGTATGTTATATTTTATTTACAGCTGCTAAAGTATCGCCCGTGAGGTTGCAGTTTGAGGGAGAAATCAGCCCCATACGGCCGCGACCGAGCAGCGTGATGTCTGTTAATTCAGCATTCTCTGTAGATCAGCACCCAGGGGATACTTGTAAGTATATATGTCTAGGCCGCTCTATAGTGTACTTATACAAACAATCATGCAGCGTTTCACAGATAATCGGTGCTGGTAGCTTTACAAATATCGCGTTGAATCAGAGTAAAGTGGGGCCTGTAGCTTTTCCTATATTTCGCCCGCTTAGCGGTTAACTACACCACGTATCTTTTCTTTAGTTACGGAGGAGCGTCATTCGCGAGTTTTGCAACAGCGCAATTATGGATTTGAGAACAGAGCGGAGGTGAGAACGGAACCTCTTTCACTCATGTGTGTCGCAGATCGTGGAGAAAGCGACGCGACAACCGTCCACCCCGGGAATACGGAGAGTAGTAGGCGTAAGAATATACGTCTGTGTCAAGCTACAGAATCTGCAAATAGCAACGCGGAAGCAGCAGCTGACAATTCAGCCGATGCATTAGCGCCAAAGAAACGCGCGGTATCGCGCCGTCGTGTAAGTAAGAAGCAGAAGGCTGATGGTCGATCGCCTTACACACCAACACCCGTATGGACTGCTGAACACGCCAAAATGTTTCTTGACATGTCTGCACAGTATGTGCATAATAAACTCGCACAGAACAGACTAAAATCTTTCTGCGACACGCATGAGAGACTGATAAGTGCGTGTCCAACACCCGACATTATCGCAGAACTGTGCGATTTTAAACAAAATTATGCAAATGTACAGTCAACTTCTGTGAAATAAACCTGTCTGCCTGAGAACGTATGGTTATGAATTGAAAAATAATTAAAATGCTCACGCATTACACCCTAGGGGGCCGATACACGATCTCACAGCGCATTTACACAACTATGATGACCCTGGAGATGGCAGCATTCACGAGCAAACAATCGGTCAAAGCATGGAGCATCTTGATACACACATACAGAAATTCTCGTGGGATGACCTCTGTAGGTAATAGTGTTTGTGATAGCGCTTGGAGTTTGAGGGTGATAGTTGTACGCACGACTTTTTACTGTTCTTTAACAACGGTAAATTTTCAGGGTATACATTTATAGCCCACAATGCCGGTCGCCACGATTCTTACTTTGTTGTTAAGAGGTGTCGTGGTCTTGTGTGTGACGCTACCCGATTTGTCTATAAGGTTCATAGACTCGCTAAATTTTATCCCCGTGAAGCTCACTAAATTACCCCAGGCCTCGGGATTTTCAGTTTTCCACACTTTTTTAATACCTGAGAAAACAAAGCTATGTAGGTCCCATACATGGCACAGTGTGCTTCTGGTATGTCATGAGAGTCCGAAACACAGGTATGTTAAAAAGTTTGTACCCAATTTTTTGTTGAATGCTGGTCAAAATCGCTGCATAGGTGTGGGCCTGTGCCAAGATAGGTCTTTCTGGTACTGCATGGGCGTCAGAAACATAGCTATGCTAAAAAGTTTGCACCCAATTTTTTGTTGAATGCTGGTCAAAATCGTTGCATAGGCTTGGGCCTGTGCCAAAATAGGCCTTTCTGGCATGGCATGAGAGTCAGAAACATAGCTATGCTAAAAGTTTGTACCTGATTTTTGTTGAACGGTGCTCAATATCGATGCATAGGGGTGGGCATGTGCCAAAATAGGCCGGGACACGTCCCGACATGCCTGTCTTTTATATCTGAGGGGGCATAGCATCTTTAAAAATAGGACTGTGCAGCAAGAACACTGCTCATCCCAGGCTATGCATTGGGTGATGTATGTAGTGCATACCGAGAACATTGGCATTCAGCATGCCTTGAGAGGGTTTGTGAAGCACCACCAACTCTGAAATATGGTATTTTCCAAACACCAGCGGTGATCTGTTTGCCCCCTACGTTAAACTACACCATAGGGCTGCGCTGTAGGGTCCTGTGTAACCTAGCGGCTACGCTGATGAAGGCTAGAGAAAAGCACCACAGTGACAGTTTTCTTGAAAAAGAGCTGCCTGTCTTTCATATCTGAGGGAGTTAGCATCGTTAAAAATAGGCCTAGGCCTCTCCCAAAATAACGAATTTGCTCTGAATTTGACATCAAGTTGCTGGAATTGTGTAAGCATTCAATTTAATACACCTTGATTCGCTACAATATCGGTATGGTAACTATTAAAATAGCAGCTGAGAGTCAGAAACACAGCTATGCTAAAAAGTTTGTACCCGATTTTTGCTGGATGGTGGTCAAAATCGCCGCGTAGGAGTGGATGGTGGTCAAAATCACCGCGTAGTAGTGGGCATGTACCGAAATAGGCCAGTACAAGCGTCCCAAAATAACGAATTTGCTCTGAATTTGACATCAAGTTGCTGGAATCGTGTAAGCATTCAATTTAATACACCTTGATTCGCTACAATATCGGTATGGTAACTATTAAAATAGCAGCTGAGAGTCAGAAACACAGCTATGCTAAAAAGTTTGTACCCGATTTTTGCTGGACGGTGGTCAAAATCGACGCGTAGTAGTGGGCATGTACCGAAATAGGCCAGTACACGCATCCCAAAATAACGAATTTGCTCTGAATTTGACATCAAGTTGCTGGAATCGTGTAAGCATTCAATTTAATACACCTTGATTCGCTACAATATCGGTATGGTAACTATTAAAATAGCAACTGAGAGTCAGAAACACCGCTATGCTAAAAAGTTTGTCTTTCACATACATGAATATAAAATGAGTTGCATACTATCATATAATATTGAGATTTACTCCAACATATAATGACATTTGGTTATACCTGTCTAGAGAGAATTCCTGTAATCAGTGCAGAAACAGACTTCGACCTTCTCTCAATTGTACTTACAGTTCATGACACAATACAGGACTAATTACTACGTGTACTTTCTAGCAAATTAATTACCATATCTAAATACCATCGACCTTCTCACAATTGTACTTACAGGTCATGACACACCACAACCCTGGTACACCTCTGCTAATACGTAACCTATCTTTAACTGATCAAACACTGAATTACCATAGCTTGTGACCCTCTCTCAATTGTACCTCTCAACATGAGAGTCAGAAACATATCACTGCTGCACTCCTGCTAAAAAGATACGTAGCCTGTTTTTATTCACTACGTTCCTATAAAAAGATACGTAGCCTGTTTTTATTCACTATGTTCCTATATCCTGGACAATACTATAGAATAAACTCCTTTTAGTCTGTACATAGGCTGTGTAATACTATTGTAGGAACTCGAGGATTCTGATAGCGTGGGGCAATGAACAATCAGAGACGGGTTTCTTTGAATGCAAATAATGTATTTGTGAAACAGCAAAACACCCAAAAACAATATTCAAACAACCCGTAGTGACATGCAATGAGTCCATATATATATACACAAGTCCAGTTATATGAATCCGGATATATAAGTCCTTGAACCTCTATAGCGAGGGTGGTAAAGTTCTTACGACGGAGTCCTCACACAAATGTGACCACAAGGTAAGTCTGATGCACAGGTAACGTGGCTGGATTTACACACTGCTGGTGTGTGAAGAGTCAGATCCAGGTATGCAGAAAACACAGGGAGGTCCAGGAACAAGTTAATCTCAGTTGTGGCTTAATTCAGTGAAGTCCAACAACAAGTTCATATGTCAGTAAGGTTCCAGTAACAGTTCCAACAGCTCTCACCAGAGGTAATGCACGAAGGGTTAAACAGCAACAGTTCAGAAACACAGTTCTTATCAGATGGAGTGAACCAAGGGTTAAATTCCCAAGTCAACAGTTTAGTGATAACACAGTATGTGCAACTGAAGGGTATGCCACACTAAACAGCGTCGCTAACGAGATCGCTAAAATACGTCACTATTTAGCGATCTCGTTCGTGACGCTAACGTGTGTGGCATGTAGCAACGACGTGGCCCCTGCTGTGATCTCGCTGATCGTTCACTAGAGTTCTGGACCGTATTTAGATCGTTGGCGTCCCGCTGGTGAGCCTATATCGCTGTGTCTGGCACCTTTTGTGAGCGATGTGCGCTGTTTTTTACATCGCAATGACCGTTAAAGTCGTTAATGAGATCGCTAACCGCTTTTGAGTCGTTAACGAGATCACTAAGTGTGGCAGCTACTAGAGACATTAAAACGATCACAAAAACGATCTCATTAGCTTGCGTCGTTATTGAGATCGCTAACGAGATCACTAAGTGTGGCAGTACCTTTACGTATGCAGAGAATGTCCAGAGCCATGGGTAGAAACTGCTGTGGCTGAGAAACACCTGAAGATAAGGTTATGCACTTTCCTGGTAAATACACAAAAGATCTGTGAGGAACAAAGCAGCTGGGTTGCAGGGAAACGGAAGCAGAATATTCCAGCAGTGAAGCCAGCACCTGAGCCGGGTTTTAAACAAACGAACAGGAAGTAGGGCACACAAAACAGCAAACTCCATTTTAACAAAGGGCAAAATCATTGACAAAGTTACCTAGAAAACCCGGAATACTGACATTACTCCCCCCTAAAGACGGCCTCCGGACGGTCCTGGACCAGGCCTGTCCGGGTATCTCCGATGAAACTGAGCAATCTTCAGAGGCGCATTGATGTTACTTACTGGTTCCCAAGAATCATTTTCAGGAGAGTAACCTTGCCATCTAACTAGATACTGAAGCCGGTTTCTATGAAGTCTCGAATTAACAATATCCTGTACCACGAATTGTTCTTCGCCATCAACCAACACTGGTGGAGGGGGAGGTACGATACGTCCCTGAAACGTGTTAGGAGAGACTGGTTTTAATAAGGAAACATGAAATACTGGGTGTACCTTTAAAGTCCGTGGTAGCTTCAACCGACAGGCAACAGAGCTCACAATCCCAGTGATCTTGAATGGACCGATGAATTTCTGTCCCAGTTTCTGCGAAGGAACACCCAATTTTAGATTCTTGGTGGACAACCAAACTGAGTCTCCTACCTTATACATAGGTGCTGGTTTCCGGAATCTATCGGCCGACTTCTTGTAACGCTCCTGTGCTGTGGTCAGGGAGTCCTTCAAAACTTCAAGATTACGTTGCAACGCCGTCACTCTGTCTTCAACCGCTGGTACCGAAATCGTAACCGGAGACCTAGGCAAAATACTTGGATGATAACCCAGGTTGGCAAAAAAAGGCGTTACCTTCGTGGAACTGCTTTGGGAGTTGTTGTACGAAAATTCCACTAGAGGAAGTAGCTTCAGCCAATCGTCCTGCAAATGACTGACGTAACAGCGTAGATATTGCTCCAAGGTTTGATTTGTCCGTTCGGTCTGCCCGTTGGTCTGAGGATGGTATGCAGAAGACAAGCAAACATTAATGTGGAGCGCAGAACAAAATCCTTTCCAAAATCTAGAGGTAAATTGTATTCCCGGTCAGAAATGATGTCATCTGGTACCCCATGCAGCCGGAAAATGTTCTGGATAACTAGATCTACTGTCTCTGTAGCTGAGGGAAGACCAGCACACGGAATGAAATGAGCAGCTTTCGTTAAACGATCTACTACCACCAAAATAGTATTTTTACCACCAGAGGTGGGTAACTCCACAATAAAGTCCATCGAAATAGACCCCCAAGGGCGAGACGGTACAGGTAGCGGTTTAAGAAGACCAGTAGGTGAAACGCGAGGAACCTTGTACCGGGCACAAACTTCACAAGAGCGGACATAGTCATTCACATCCTTCAAGCAGGTAGGCCACCAAAAAAAACGAGTTAACAATTCCTGCGTCTTCTGTACCCCCCTATGACCAGCCAATTTAGAGTCGTGGACCAATTTGAGAACTCGAAGTCTTACAGCCTCTGGGACATAAATACATCGATCTCTAAGCCACACACCATTCCGAAGGACAAGATTCACATTGTCAGGTGGAGCTGCAAGAAATACGTCACCGTCATAGGCCAGCTTGATCTCCTGCCACAAGTCCCGGTTCCGGAGCACTCCAACGAAATTGGCCTCCGACAAGATGGTCTTCGACGGGGTCCCAGGCACGGAATCCACGGTATGGATTCGGGATAATGCGTCAGCTTTCCCATTACGTGAACCTGGGCGGTACGAAATAATAAAATTAAACTGGTTCAAGAACAAACTCCACCTAGCTTGTCGAGGAGAAAGACATCTGGCAGACTTAAGGAATTCCAAATTGCGATGATCCGTGAGTACTACTACCTGCTGAGTTGCCCCCTGCAAATGGTGTCTCCATTCCTTAAAGGCAGAAATAATTGCCAAAAGTTCCTTATCTGCCACATCATAGTTCAGTTCTGCAGAAGATAACCTACGAGAGAAGAAGGCACACGGGTGCAGCAAACCTTTGTCTCCGGTACGTTGTGAGAGGATAGCTCCCAATGCACAGTCAGACGCGTCCACCTCCACGATAAAAGGCTGTGCAGGATCCGGATGCATCAATATTGGAGCCGTGGTAAAACAACCCTTCAGGCGATCAAAGGCTTCCTGAGCTTGCGAAGACCATTCAAACTTCTTCCCCTTCTTGGTGAGGAGAGTGATGGGACGGACAATTTCTGAAAAATTTCGGATAAACCGTCTATAAAAGTTAGCAAAGCCAATGAATCGTTGTACCTCCTTAATGTTTCCTGGTACCGGCCAGTCCAAGATTGCCTGGATCTTGCTGGACTCCATATTCAATCCCTGAGGCGAGATAACATAGCCTAAAAATTGAATTTCAGAACAATGGAACTCACACTTTTCGAGTTTGATGTACAAATGATTATCTCTCAAACGTCTAAGTACGGTCTTGACATGTTCCTGATGTTCCTGTAAGGAGTCAGAAAAGATTAAGATGTCATCAAGGTAAATTACCACATATTGGTCCAATAAATCCCTGAAAATGTCGTTGGCTAAATGTTGAAAAGCAGCAGGAGCGTTACAGAGTCCGAATGGCATCACCAAATATTCAAAATGTCCATACCGGCATCTAAAAGCTGTCTTCCATTCGTCTCCGGGCCGTATACGGAGTAAATTATATGCCCCACGAAGATCTAATTTGGTAAATACTTTGGCCTGGCGAACTCTTTCCAACAATTCTGGAATTAGGGGCAACGGGTACCTGTTACGAATGGTTACCTTATTTAACTCCCGGTAGTCAATGCAGGGTCTTAGAGTACCATCCTTCTTCTTTACAAAGAATATTGGAGCTCCCGCTGGTGAAGAAGATGGTCGGATAAACCCCTTGGCTAAATTCTCATCTATATACTCTCGTAAAGATTTTAATTCCGGAGCCGCCAACGGGTAAACATGGCCGAAAGGAATCGCTGCTCCAGGAAGCAATTCTATGGGGCAGTCATACGGTCTATGTGGGGGAAGTTGATCTGCCTTCCTTTTATCACAAATGTCTGAGAATTCCTGATAAATCAGAGGGAGAGTAGGTACCTGTATCACCTCTTCCAAGTTCTGGGTAACTGGAGCCGCCACAGTTGGACTGATGGTAGAACTGCACTTCGGGAGAAAGGTTATCTCCTTGGTTTCCCAATTGATGATTGGATTTTGTGACCGTAACCAGGGAATTCCTAAAATTACAGGAAAATGAGGAGAAGATATTAACATGAATGAAAGTGTTTCTTGATGGTCTGGTTCCATCTTACACTCCAGAGGCACTGTCTCCCGATCTACTGGTCCAGAAACTAATGGGGAACCATCCACCGTTTCCATAGTGATTGGTGAAGCTCTTAGTTGTGTCTTTATACCATGTTCCTTTGCAAAAGAAGAATCCATGAAATTCCCACCTGCTCCAGAGTCTATCATGGCAGAACTTGATATCCACTGTTCCTCCCACTGAATCTGTATAGGAAGAGAACAATGTGAATATTTCTCCCCTTGATCTTTAGGGGAAGTCGGCATCAGTATTGGGGGAAAAACCGCATCTAGATGTAGACTGGTTTCCGAAACTTCAGACTCAGCGTCTGTGTTATCATAATCCCCTACTACCGCCAACACCTTGTTGGGTCGCCTAGGACATTTAGGACAATTGATGAGGAAATGGTCCGATTGACCACAATAGAAACATAAGCGCTCACGGAGACGGTGTTCGCGGCGTTCATTATTCTCACGTCTCTGCAGTGAGTCCACCTGCATAGGCACCTCCTCAGCCTCTCGCGGGTTTTTGCCTGTGGTTTCCCTGGACGGAAGAGAGTAATTAGTAATGCGATTTACAGCGGCCCATTTTTCTTGTCTGCGTTCAGTTAAACGGATATCAATACGTACACAGTGCTGTATAAACAATTCAAACTCCTGTGGAGACTCTGAACGAGCTAGCTCATCCTTGATTGCATTTGACAAACCTTTTCTAAAGATTGGTAATAAAGCATTGTTTTCCCACTGGGTGTCCACCACTAACCTTTTAAATTCAGTAACATATTCTATGACTGACAGTTTCCCCTGGCGTAAGGAAAGCAAGGCAGATTCAGCGGTAGCACGGCGGTTGGGATCGTCGAACATTTGCGCCATGGCTGCCAGAAAATTGTCCAAATTATTTAGACGGGTATCATGACTTTCAACCATAGGATTTGCCCAAGCCAGTGCACGTGATGTCAACAACATAATAATACATAGAACCTTAGATCTATCAGACCGGTAGTAGGAGGCATGTACATCAAAAAATAATATACATTGATTAACAAACCCACGGAATTGACTTCGGTCACCATTAAAACGGAATGGAGGCAATTTGGGCATACTGGTGGATGAGGTAGGCTCAGTAGGTAAGGCCTCCAGGACTCCTAACCTAGAACGTAGATCTTGGAGAGCCTGACCAAACCCCTGTGCATTGTGGTTAACCCGAGACTCCAAGTCTCTAATCTGATTGTGTGCAGCCGCCACCTCCTGCTGCAAGGAGTTAACTATGGTGAACAATTTGTCTGCCCGTGTCTCCGTCATTGCCCCAGCAGAATCCTCTTTTTTAGGCTGGAATATCCTGTAATACTATTGTAGGAACTCGAGGATTCTGATAGCGTGGGGCAATGAACAATCAGAGACGGGTTTCTTTGAATGCAAATAATGTATTTGTGAAACAGCAAAACACCCAAAAACAATATTCAAACAACCCGTAGTGACATGCAATGAGTCCATATATATATACACAAGTCCAGTTATATGAATCCGGATATATAAGTCCTTGAACCTCTATAGCGAGGGTGGTAAAGTTCTTACGACGGAGTCCTCACACAAATGTGACCACAAGGTAAGTCTGATGCACAGGTAACGTGGCTGGATTTACACACTGCTGGTGTGTGAAGAGTCAGATCCAGGTATGCAGAAAACACAGGGAGGTCCAGGAACAAGTTAATCTCAGTTGTGGCTTAATTCAGTGAAGTCCAACAACAAGTTCATATGTCAGTAAGGTTCCAGTAACAGTTCCAACAGCTCTCACCAGAGGTAATGCACGAAGGGTTAAACAGCAACAGTTCAGAAACACAGTTCTTATCAGATGGAGTGAACCAAGGGTTAAATTCCCAAGTCAACAGTTTAGTGATAACACAGTATGTGCAACTTACGTATGCAGAGAATGTCCAGAGCCATGGGTAGAAACTGCTGTGGCTGAGAAACACCTGAAGATAAGGTTATGTACTTTCCTGGTAAATACACAAAAGATCTGTGAGGAACAAAGCAGCTGGGTTGCAGGGAAACGGAAGCAGAATATTCCAGCAGTGAAGCCAGCACCTGAGCCGGGTTTTAAACAAACGAACAGGAAGTAGGGCACACAAAACAGCAAACTCCATTTTAACAAAGGGCAAAATCATTGACAAAGTTACCTAGAAAACCCGGAATACTGACAGGCTGCTAAGATATAAATCAAATGTGTTATAAGGAGAAACTTCAAATAAAACCTGTCCTTCATTTCACAAACTCACTTCTGCGGCTGTGGCAGGCTAGAAAAGCCCTTTACATACATTTACTACTGAACTTAAAATCTCTCCCACAAAAAAGAGCCTTATAAAAATCAAGAATCGCATTGATACAACTTTCCCCACAGTCTGATCAAACCCACTGGATAAAATATAAATAGAGACGAATAAATTCATGAATCACTTTGATTGAAATTCACAGATTCAGCAGTCCTGATTTCCCAGACAGATCAATCTGACAGGGAGACGGATTAAATGATAGGGGGCGTGACGACCTGTCAGATTGAGTTTGACGAATAATGGAACTCCTATACTACTTACCTCTAACATGAAGCCCAATATGTCACGAAAAAACAGTCTCCGAATCGCTAGGATCCTTTGAAGCGTTCCTGGGTTATTACCTCATGAAGGGACACTGGTCAGAATTGCAAAAAATGGCCAGGTCAGTAAGGTCAAAATAGGCTGGGTGGTGAAGGGGTTAACAAAAAAATAAACAGAATTGTGATGTCATTTCTTTGTCCAACCTCTTCTTTTACATACTCCATTGAACACCATAATATCATCACATACCATGTTCTAAAGTAATGTTTACACACACACAAAACAAACATAAGTGAATATCTATAGATAGATCTATCGATCTATCTACCTATAGATAGATCTATATATAGAAATATCTATCTATCTATAGAAATATATATATATATATATATATATATATATATATATATATAATACATTGCTCAAAAAAATAAAGGGAACACTTAAATAACACATCCTAGATCTGAATGAATGAAATATTATGATATTGAGAAATTACTAATCAAAAGAACAAAAATCTGGTGGAATAGAGCCTTTCTGGAAAGATATATTTCATCAAAACTGATCCCCAGAGGACTACGTGTCTGCATCATTCCTTCATTTCCAGTAGTGGATGGCGAGTTTATTGAGAAATGGGAGGAGGCGTGTGGTATTTGTTCATTCACGTTAATGCAGCTGTTGGTTGGTCTAAATTCTAAGGCTATTTCAGACCTTGACATTTCCATCGACGAGGCTGAACGAAATCTTAAAGCTAAGTGTCCAGCAGATAGGATTGCCAACTATGAGGCTCAAATTGAGAAAAGTTTGGATCTTTGTGTCAAAAAGATCCAGGAAACTCAATCTAATAAATTTCAAAGAGACACAAGAGATTTCTCTAACAAAAATGTCTATTTTTGGAGAAAACCTAATGTTAAAACACCTAGGATGATTGGAGCAACATCTACTACTTCCATTTCCTCGATGAGTGATTCTTCTGAGTGGTCTTCATCATCTATGATGACTCGTTCTGGACCCAGTAAGAGAATGCGGGATGCCAATTTTCATCCATATAAAAGGATGCAAACCAAATCACCTGATCAGTCTAAAAATAACAAGGTAATTAATTTAAGTACTCATACCTTGACTGAAAATGACTTGTCCTTATTAAATAGGGGTCTCACGTTCTCCCCTAGATCTAATTTCAACACTTTTGTGGCAATCAAGGACCTACATCTTTTTGCAAGGTCCTTGATTTTCAAAAGACATTTTTTGATCCTCAACTTACATCTTTGTTCCCCACAGCGGCAGAACAAATAGCTCTGCAAGATTTGGAGGAACTATCTGCTGAACACATTGCTGGGAGGGAGGTAAGATTCCCCCATCCATTAGAGTAAAGTCCAAAAAGTTCCCTCCTTTGTCAACATCTGCACCTGTTGATCTCTTTGTACAGGTTGTCACTAAGGATTTTATGAACATTTCTACTGGGATCAATAATGACAATCTTACTAGGAGGGAACGTGAGAGGTTGGACGTCCTGAGGGCACTTCCTGATGTTGTGCTAAAGCCAGCAGATAAAGGGGGTAACATAGTCATATGGCCTAAGCCCCTGTATGAAAGGGAAGCGTTTAGGCAGCTTAACAATTCTATCTGTTATAAACAACTGACATTCAACCCCCTATCATCCTTTATGAAGGAGTTGTCCCAAATTATACATAGAGCTGTTCAGGACAATGTTATTACCAAGGAGCTGGCTTTGGCACTCCAAGTGGCTGAACCTACCATCTCCACTATGTACTTACTACCTAAAATACATAAAAATCAGGAGGTGCCCCCAGGACGTCCGATCATCTCAGGTTCAGGCAATTATCTTGAGAAGGTCAATCTCTGGATTGACTCTAAATTGCAACCTCTTGTGGGTAACCTTCCCTCTTTTTTGTTGGATACTGGGGAGTTCCTGAAACGAGTGGATGGTCTCTACATTGGACCTGATACTATGCTGGTAACTGGAGATGTTGAATCTCTTTACACTAATATCAGGCACAAAGATGGCCTTGCAGCCACTAATTATTTTCTTACCATGTCCAATTTACCTTCTGAGATCATCCACTTTATTTTGGATCTCCTCGAATTTTCACTTACGCATAATTTTTTCATTTTTAAGGGGTCCTTCTACCTGCAGCTCCAGGGGACAGCTATGGGGGCTTCCTTTGCCCCTGCGTATGCTAACCTGTTCCTGGGGCTGTGGGAGAGGGACCTCTCCCTGTCAGATCAGTGGTCATCGATGGACCGCATCCCGTTTTGGGTGCGGTACATCGATGACATTTTCCTGATCTGGCAGGGTACCTCCATTCAGTTGGGTGAATTTGTTACCTTTTTGAATTCTAATGATCTCAATATCCACATTACACACACATTCGATGTGGAGAGCATCAGTTTTCTAGATGTAAAAATATGGAGGGATTCCGAGGATATACTACAAACTAGTATCTTTAGAAAGGAGACGTCAACCAACATGCTGCTCCACGCCTCTTCAGCACATCCTAAATCCATGATCAACGCCATCCCTACTGGCCAATTTCTACGTCTTCATAGAATATGTTCTACTGAACAAGATTTTAAGGCTCAGGCTAGGGACCTCTCAGATAGATTCATGGAGCGTGGCTATAGCCGACGGTCTATCAAAAGGGCCTTCAACAGGGCTAAAAATTCTACCCGTCATACATTGCTATACCACAATAAGGAGAAGCAACCTGACAAAAAGATCAGATTTATCACCAACTATCATGCTCAATTTTCACGCATGAGAGATATTCTAAGTAGGGCATGGCCCATTTTGCAGGCCGACCCTATTCTGAATCAGATTCTTCCCCATACACCAAGTATCACAATTAGACGCTCCAGAAATCTGAGGGATTATTTGGTTCACAGTCACTATCAGGGTGAGAGAAAAATTACCTTTTTGGATGGTGGTCGTCCTGTGTGTGGCAGTGGTCCTTGTGGTCGATGTGTCGCCTGTTCTAATATTGATCTCACCAATACCTTTTTTAATTCTATGGGTACTAGGACATATGAGATCAGGAAACATATTTCATGTGTCTCCAAATGTGTTATATATTTTGCATTGTGTCCTTGCAATTTAATATATATCGGAATGACGACACGCCAACTCAAAGTGCGTGTACGCGAACACGTCTTGGGGATTCAGGCGGCCGCCGACCATGAGGACCTTGCCACACTCAGGACCATACCACGTCACTTTAAACTCCACCACGGTTGTGATAGCTCCCAGCTTCGAGTCAGAGGGATTGATACCATTGATCCTGGTATACGTGGTGGCAATCTAACCTCTAGGCTGTCACAATGCGAAACCAAATGGATTTGGACACTAGATACGGTCCATCCTAAGGGTCTAAATGAGGCAACTAGTTTTGCCTCTTTCTTATAAATGGTTCTTCTGGCTCTTGTGTTCTGTTTTGACCATTTGTATCATGTAACGTGTTTCATTAATGTTTTTAATATTAATTTTTATTCTCACCATTTTAGATTTATTTGCTGCTTCTCTTCCCTCTGATTGATCACAACATTCATCATGCTGAAGCACTCTTTGTATGTTGCAATTGGTATTGCACATACGTTCTGTTATCCTTATCATCATGAACTAGGACTTCTCACGTCGATTTAACATCATATTTCTTAATTGTACTTTCCCATATAGCTGTTGGAATGTTCAGCTGTATTTGTTGTGCCTATGATGTTCCATCTATTGCCATGTTGCTCACCATGTATTTGTTAACATATTCAGCTTTTGTCTAACTTATGTACCATTATTCTTTTATTATGCTTATGTTCTATGTTATATGTTTGCATACTTACCCATTGTCCGCTGGGCTCGCCACCTGCTGGTACGCCCGCGTGCTGCGGTTCCTGGTCCGTCTGGTCGCTTTCGGCGTCTTCCGTTGGTGTGGTAACGGTCACATGATTGTGACGTCGCCACCCATGTGACGCCGACGCGGCCCGGCGTCCTTGGATACTGCGGCGGCGCATGCGTCGCTTACAGCAGTGACGACACCGACGCCTGCCAATGATGTCAATCCGGCACTTACATTCCTTATTGGACACGGCGGTATCTGCACCTCGGCGACTAATGATGATGACATTCATGGTGGGCGGCATTATTACTGACGAACTGGACTCTATATTGGTTATACCGATTACTCAGCCTGTTGGCATCATCTGCGGCACTCTTTTTAATCAGGGGCGGTACAGTTATATGACTAGTTCCAGCTATGTTCATTGGTTGAGGCAGCACTTTTATATCCTTCCTTTCCTCACTTTTTCATACCCCTTGAAAAAGGCCACACCGCCGAAACGCGCGTCGGGGTGGGTGAACGGAGGAGACGCTGACACTTTCACTTCTTCAGGTAATCGCTGTGATTTCCCTTTTTAGGGATAACTATTAATATATTGTATATGTGGTTGCCTATAGATTGATTATGTTATCACTAATACACTCTATGAGATGGCCCATGCTGTAATATAACCAATTTTTGGTTGACTTTGATTTGAGGATATATTTGGGCAGCATATTATATTGTGGCATTGTTTGCCCATAATAACATGTCATGACTACTATTTACTATGCCCATTTATCCGTATTGCTGCATGTGTCTCCCTCTCTCCTCTGATGCACCCCTCATATTGCATGTATATATTTTGGTCTTTACTTCCTTCCCATTCCTGTCTGAATTTCCTGTTTTGTTATGCTAAATAAAATTTATACTTTTATATTAATCTGACAAATTTTGGGAATTTATTTCGTGTGTGTTCTCTTTGGTTTTACACACCAACCTGACATACACTACACCACACCACACACCAACCTGACATACACTACATACTTTCTATACGCGACATGGTGTCCGCTAACGATTGGAGCTTATTCATTCAAAAAGTCAAATGTCGCTCCTTCCCTTCCGAGCCCTGCCGTGCGCCCAAACAGTGGTTTATGACCATATATGAGGTATCGGTGTACTCAGGAGAAATTGCCCAACACATTTTAGGATCCATTTTATCTTGTTGCCCATGTGAAAATGAAAAAATTGAGGCTAAAAGAAATTTTTTGTGAAAAAAAAGTACTTTTTCATTTTTACGGATCAATTTGTGAAGCACCTGGGGGTTCAAAGTGCTCACTGTGCATCTAGATAAGTTCCTTGGGGGGTCTAGTTTCCAAAATGGGGTCACTTGTGGGGGAGCTCCAATGTTTCGGCACACAGGGGCTCTCCATACGCGATATGGTGTCCGCTAACAATTGCAGCTAATTTTCCATTCAAAAAGTCAAATGGCGCTCCTTCCCTTCTGAGCCCTGCTGTGCGCTCAAACAGTGGTTTATGACCACATATGAGGTATCGGTGTACTCAGGAGAAATTGCCCAACAAATTTTAGGATCCATTTTATCCTGTTGCTAATATGAAAATGAAAAAATTGAGGCTAAAAGAACATTTTTGTTGGAAAAATTAAAATGTCTATTTTTTCCTTCCACGTTGCTTTAGTTTCTGTGAAGCACATAAAGGGTTACTAATCTTCTTGAATGTAGTTTTGAGTAGCTTAAGGGGTGCAGTTTTTTGAATGGTGTCACTTTTGGGTGTTTTCTGTCATGTATGCCCCTCAAAGGGACTTCAAATGTGATGTTGTCACTAAAAAAATGGTTTTGTAAATTTTGCTGGAAAAATGAGAAATTGCTGATAAACTTTGAATCCCTCTAACTTCCTAACAAAAAATTTTTTTTTTAAAAAATTGTGCTGATGTAAAGTAACATGTGGGAAATGTTATTTATTAACTATTTTGTGTCACATAACTCTCTGGTTTAACAGAATAAAAATTCTAAATTTGAAAATTGCAAATATATATCTACCTAAATTTACCTCAAACATGAAGCCCAATATGTCACGAAAAAACAGTCTCCGAATCGCTAGGATCCTTTGAAGCGTTCCTGGGTTATTACCTCATGAAGGGACACTGGTCAGAATTGCAAAAAATGGCCAGGTCAGTAAGGTCAAAATAGGCTGGGTGGTGAAGGGGTTAACAAAAAAATAAACAGAATTGTGATGTCATTTCTTTGTCCAACCTCTTCTTTTACATACTCCATTGAACACCATAATATCATCACATACCATGTTCTAAAGTAATGTTTACACACACACAAAACAAACATAAGTGAATATCTATAGATAGATCTATCGATCTATCTACCTATAGATAGATCTATATATAGAAATATCTATCTATCTATAGAAATATCTATCTATATATAGATATATAATATATATATTATATATATATACATTGCTCAAAAAAATAAAGGGAACACTTAAATAACACATCCTTGATCTGAATGAATGAAATATTCTCATTGAATACTTTGTTCTGTACAAAGTTGAATGTGCTGACAACAAAATCACACAAAAATCATCAATGGAAATCAAATTTACTAGCCAATGGAGGCCCACATTTGGAGTCACCCACAAAATTAAAGTGGAATGTAATGTCCTTAAAACAAGTCAAAATGATGCTCATTAGTGTGTGTGGCCTCCCTGTGCCTGTATGACCTCCCTACAAAGCCTGGGCATGCTCATGATGAGGCGGCGGATGGTCTCCTGAGGGATCTCCTCCCAGCCCTGGACTAAAGCATTCGCCAACTCCTGGACAGTCTGTGGTACAACGTGACGTTGGTGGATGGAGCGAGACATGATGTCTCATATGTGCTCAATCAGATTCAGGTCTGGGGAATGGGTGGGCCAATCCATAGCTTCAATGCCTTCATCTTGCAGGAACTGCTGACACACTCCAGCCACATGAGGTCTGGCATTGTCCTGAATTAGTAGGAACCCAGGGCCAACGCACCAGCATATGGTCTCACAAGGGGTCTGAGGATCTCATCTCAGTACCTAATGCCAATCAGGCCACCTCTGGAATGAAGAAATGACACCCCACACCATTACTGACCCACTGCCAAACCAGTCATGCTGAAGGATGTTGCAGGCAGCAGATCGCTCTCCACGACGTCTCCAGACTCTGTCACATCTGTCACATGTGCTCAGTGTGAACCTGCTTTCATCTGTGAAGAGCACAGGGCGCCAGTGGCTATTTTGCCAATCCTGGTGTTCTATGGCAAATGCCAAGCATCCTGCACGGTGTTGGCTGTGAGAACAACCCCCATCTGTGGAGGTCGGGCACCCAGACCATCCTCATGGAGTCGGTTTCTAACCGTTTGTGCAGACACATGCACATTTGTGGCCTGCTGGAGGTCATTTTTCAGGGCTCTCGCAGTGCTTCTCCTGTTCCTCCTTGCACAAAGGCGGAGGTAGCAGTCCTGCTGCAGGGTTGTTGTACTCCTACGACCCCCTCCACGTCTCCTGGTGTACTGACCTGTCTCCTGGTAGCGCCTACAGCCTCTCAACACTACACTGACAGGCACAGCAAACTTCTTGCCACAGCTCGCATTGAGGTGCCATCCTGGATGAGCTGCACTACCTGAGCCACTTGTGTGGGTTGTAGAGTCCTTCTCATGCTACCACGAGTCTGAAAGCACAACCAACATTCAAAATTTGACCAAAACATCAGCCAGAAAGCATTGATACTGAGACGTGGTGTGTGTCCACACCTGAGGAACCACTCCTTTATTGAGTGTGTCTTGATAATTGCCAATGATTTCCATCTATTGTCTATTCCATTTGCACAACAGCATGTGAAATTGTCAATCAGTGTTGCTTCCTAAGTGGACAGTTTGATTTCACAGAAGTTTGATTTACTTGGAGTTATATTCTGTTGTTTAAGTGTTCCCTTTATTTTTGAGCAGTGCATATCTGTCTATCTATAGATATATTTATTTATAGATATATCTATAGATAGAGAAAAAATCTGCGTTAGGCCGGGGTCACACTTGCGAGAAACTCGCACGAGTTTTGCACCTCATTACCCGGCACTGCCGCCTGCACTCGGACCAAAGCGTTCAGCTACATAGAAATACATACACCCGCACACTCCAGTCCTGAGTGCCAGCGGCAGTGCTGAGTATGGAGGTGTGAGACTCGTGCGAGTTTCATGCAAGTGTGATCCCAGCCTTAAAAGCAATATCTGTTTAAAAAGGGAAAAAAAATTGTGTGGGCTCCCGCGCAATTTTGCAGTCCAGAGAGGGAAAGCCAGCGACGGGGGGCAGATGTTTGTTGTGAATACTCTGGAGGTGACTTCTGAGCTCGGGCTTCCTCCGGTGGTTGCTGAGGGTAATGAACCAAATGCTGAATGGCCTTCAGCCGGCTCTGAATGCTCTGATATAAGTGACCTGAGTTCCCATCAGCCTTGCCGGTAATCAATTGTTCTTCTTGGTCTTACTTGGAGCTCAGCTTGCATTCCTGCTCTCATTCAGATAAGTGATTTGCTGTTTTTTTTCTCTGGTTGGATTTTCTTTGCTGGTTTGCTGCTTAGCAGTAGACTTCAGCCTGGTCCCCTTTTGGGGCCTGGCGCTGTAATTGTGCTCTGTTTGTGTTTGTACGTTTGCTCTGTTCCTGTGGCACTTTTATTTGCTGAATTGCTGTGTGTTACACCAGAGATCTGATTTAGGTCATAGAGATCGTGTGATCTCAGGTTTTTTGTTAATCAGAAGTGCTGGTATTTTTGTCAGGGGTTTTTTTTGGGTTGTAGTCAGAATTCTTTCCTATGCTTTTCTATCTAGACAGATTGGGCCACAGCGTTTGCTCATTCTATTTTCTGTGTTCGTATTTTCTTCTGGTCTAACCGCCATTACATGTTTGGGGGCTTACTATTTCTTTGGGGATTCTGCTACGGGGCAGATAGCATTCATCTTTCTGCCTTTAGGTGACTATCTCCCTCCGGCTGTGACGAGGCGTCTAGGATCACCGTAGGTACGCTCCACGGCTATTTTTAGTGTTGCGGTTAGTTTAGGGTCCTGCAACCCAATAGTTTCCAGCCTCTCTGGTGTATTGCTACTTTGCTATTTTTGAGATTTCTCCTCAGCTACCGAAACATAACAGTATTACCGGCCAAACTGAAAATTATATGGTAGTCAACAAAAGGGAAAAATAGTAAAAAAGGAAAAAGAAAAAAGGGAGTTGTCAGAATTTTTTTTTTCTGTTTGTTGCATTTTTTCCCTCTTTTTCTCTAGGTACTGAGGAGGATTTTTTTTTTCCTCAATGGAGTTTGCACAGTTGTCTGGCCGTGTGGTGCGGCTTGCCGCTGAGGTTCAGAGTATTGCTCTCTATCTTGATAGGTTGCCGGCTGTGGAACCTAGGATCCCAATACCAGATTTATTTTTGGGGGATCGGTCTAAATTTCTGAATTTCAAAAATAACTGTAAGTTGTTTTTTGCCTTGAAGCCTAAGACCTCAGGGAACGCAGCACAGCAGGTTCAAATTGTCATCTCTCTGCTGCACGGCAATGTCACTGATCAAGATGAAAAGACCTTGTTGGCATTAAATCAGGGTCGTGAAGACTCTGAGCTATACTGTCAGAAATTCCGAAAGTGGGCAGTCCTGACCAAATGGAATGATTATGCTTTGGCAGCCCTTTTTCGGAAGGGTCTGTCAGAAAATGTAAAGGACGTTATAGTGGGATTCCCTGTTCCCTCTGGTCTCAATGATTCTATGTCTTTGGCTATTCAAATTGACAGACGTTTGCGTGAGCGCAGAGGTATGTGTTGTGTTTCGGTAGCTGAGGAGAAAAAGCAAAAACGGCAATACATCAGAGAGGCTGGAACCTATTGGATTGCAGTACCCTGAACTAACCACACAACTAGAGGTAGCCGTGGAGCATTCCTACGTTGATCCTAGACACCTCGTCACAGCCTGAGAGATAACTACACCTAAAGGCAGAAAGATGAAAGCTATCGTCCCGGAGCAGATCCCCAAAGAAAATAGGAAGCCCCCAAACATGTAATGGCTGTTAGACAAGAAGAAGCAAGGACACGGACAGAAAATAGAATGAGCAAACGCTGGGCCCAATCTGTCTAGACAGAAAAGTACAGGAAAGGATACTCACTGCAATCCAAAAAAAACCTAAATAATACCAACTCTTCTTATTGCAAAAACACCTGAGATCACACGATCTCTACCACCTAAAATCAGATCTCTGGTGTAACAAAACTAAGCCGCAGCCACTGAAAAAAACAGGAAAAAGCAAATGAACAAATAACAGTGGCTTCAGATAAACTGAGAGGAGCACAAGCCCCCGGAGGGAGCCTGGCTGACCTCCACAGAAGTGCAGGGAACAATGCAAAAAACAAGCACAAAAATAAAAGCAGAAAATATCTTATCTGATAGCAGTAGATGCAGGCAAGACTCAGCAAACTTCCAAATGAACCAGGAACCACAATTGAGACAAGAACAATTGATCACCGGCAACCATCATGGGAGGGAACCTCCCTTATATCAGACCAGTCAGTGATCCCAGATTGCCATTCCTCGCTGAAAGGCTCAGTACTGTCTGTTACCACCAGAGGGAACCTCTCCTCAGAAACCATCTCTAGCACATTCATAACAGTACCCCCCCTTGAGGAGGGGTCACCGAACCCTCACTTGTGCAACCAGGCCGATCAGGATGAGCTCGGTGATAGGCACGGATCAGTCTCCTAGCATGGATATCCGAAGCAAACACCCAAGAATTGTCCTCCTGACCATAACCTCTCCACTTAACCAAATACTGGAGTTTCTGTCTAGAAAAACGAGAATCCAATATTTTCTCAACCACATACTCCAGATTGCCGTTACCAAAACAGGATCAGGAGGCGCAGCCATAGAACCACTGGCTCGACAAACCTCTTCAATAAGGACTTGTGGAACACGTTATAGATCTTAAATGTCCCTGGAAGAAGCAAACGGAAGGAAACAGGATTAAGAATCTCCATGATCTTATAAGGTCCAATGAACCTGGGCTTAAACTTTGGAGATGTAACCCTCATAGGGATATTTCTTGAGGACAACCAAACCAAGTCCCCCACTTTAAACCGAGGACCATCAGTCCTATGCCAGTTGGCAAACCGTTGGGCCTTCTCCTGAGAGAGAGACAACCTCTCCACTACCTGGTCCCAAATCTGCTGCATTCGCTCCACAACAGAGTCAACACCCGGACAGACAGAAGCCTCCACCTATCCCGAAGAAAATCGAGGGTGAAACCCAAAATTGCAGAAAAATGGAGACATCAAGGTGGCAGAGCTAGCCCTATTATTAAGAGCAAACTCAGCCAAAGGCAAAAAAGAGACCCAGTCATCTTGATCAGCAGACACAAAATATCTCAAATAAGTCTCTTAGGTCTGGTTTGTTCTCTCGGTTTGTCCATTGGTCTGAGGATGAAAAGCAGAGGAGAAAGATAATTGAACACCAAGTTTAGAACAAAATGTCCTCCAAAATCTGGAAACAAACTGGACTCCTCTCTCAGACATAATGTTCTCCGGAATGCCATGTAACCGAACCACGTGCTGAAGGAACAAAGGCACCAATTCGGAGGAGGAAGGTAACTTAGGTAATGGCACAAGATGTATCATCTTGGAAAACCTATCACATATTACCCAGATAACGGTCATTCTCTGAGAAACAGGGAGGTTGGAAATAAAATCCATAGAGATATGGGTCCATGGCCTCTTGGGCACAGGTAATGGCATTAACAAACCACTAGAGCGAGAGCAAGGCTTGGAGCGAGAGCAAGTCCCGCAGGACTGCACAAATTCCCTGACGTCACGAGACAAAGTAGGCCACCAAAAGGACCGACTCACCAAGTCTCTGGTACCAAAAATCCCGGGATGACCAGCCAATGCGGAACAATGAATCTCAGACATCACACTCTTCTTCCACTGGTCTGGGACAAACAAGTTCCCAATAGGGCAGCGCTCAGGTTTATCCTCCTGACACCCTTCCAGAGCCAGTCTCAAATTGGGCGAGATGGCGGAAAGAACTACACCCTCTTTTAAAATAACAGTAGGATCAGATAACTCAGGAGAGTCCGCAAAGAAACTCCTCGAGAGGGCATCCGCCTTAACATTCTTAGTGCCAGGAAGAAAAGAAACCACAAAATTAAAACGTGTGAAAAACAAGGCCCACCTGGCCTGTCTAGGATTAAGTCGCTTGGCTGATTCGAGATAAACCAGGTTCTTATGGTCCGTGAGGACCACCACCTGATGTTTGGCTCCTTCCAGCCAATGTCTCCACTCTTCAAAGGCCTACTTCATGGCCAATAACTCCAGATTACCCACGTCATAATTCCGTTCAGTTGGAGAAAATTTTCGAGAGAAAAAGGCACAAGGGTTACTCTTAGAGGTCTCTGGATCTCTTTGGGACAAAACGGCACCTGCCCCAATTTCAGAGGCATCAACCTCCACCTGAAACGGTAGAGAAACATCAGGCTGCCATAGAACAGGAGCAGAAGTGAATCTCTGCTTAAGTTCCTGAAATGCAGAGACTGCCTCAGGGAGCCAATTCACCACATCAGAACCCTTTTTGGTCAAATCAGTCAATGGTTTAACAATACCGGAGAAATTACCAATAAATTTACGATAAAAATTTGCAAAACCCAAAAACCTCTGAAGAGCCTTTAATGAAGTAGGTTGGACCCAATCACAGATGGCCTGAACCTTGACCGGGTCCATTTCAATAACAGACGGAGACAAAATGAATCCCAGAAATGAGACCTTCTGTACGCCAAAAAGACACTTTGATCCCTTCACATACAGAGCATTCTCTCTCAAAATCTGGAACACAGTCCGAACATGTTTCACATGAGAGTCCCAGTCATTGGAAAAAATCAAGATATCATCCAAATAAACAATCACAAATTTATCCACAAAATCCCTGAAAATATAATTCATGAAGGATTGGAAGACGGAAGGAGCATTAGTGAGCCCAAAGGGCATCACTAGGTACTCAAAATGCCCCTCTGGGGTATTAAACGCCGTCTTCCATTCATCCCCGTGCTTAATGCGAATAAGGTTATACGCCCCCCTGAGGTCAAGCTTGGTAAACCAACTAGCACTTTTCACCCTGGAAAACAGGTCAGAAATCAAGGGTAACGGATATTGATACTTCACAGTGATCTTATTCAAGAGACGATAATCAATACACGGCCTCAATGAACCATCCTTTTTGGCCACAAAGAAAAAACCGGCACCCAAGGGTGAAGAGGATGGTCTGATATGACCCTTCTCCAATGACTCCTTGATGTAAGATCGCATAGCATCGTGTTCAGGTACAGACAAGTTAAAAAGGCGACCTTTAGGAAATTTACCACCAGGCACTAATTCAATAATGCAATCATAGCTCCTGTGAGGGGGCAAGGATGCAGATTTACTTTCATTAAATACATCCGAAAAATCAGTCAAAAAGTCAGGAACATCCTGAGACTGGGGAGAGGCAGAAAAAACAGGAGTGTCGGCATTAACACATTGGCAGCCCCAACTGGTCACAGACACAGATTTCCAATCCAAAACAGGATTATGAGACTGTAACCAAGGGAAACCTAGTACAATAATGTCATGCAGATTATACAGCACCAGAAATTTGCAACTCTCCTGATGATCTGGTTCAACCCTCATTATCACCTGAGTAGGAAACTGGGGTTTATTCTCCGCCAAAGGGGTAGAATCAATGCCCAGTAGGGGAATAGACTTCCTCAGGGGTATCATGGGAGACCCACAACGTTTGGCAAAGTCATAATCCATCAGGTTAATAGCTGCTCCTGAATCAACAAAAGCCTGAGCAGAAAATGTGGACAGGGAGCAAATCAGGGTAGCAGTCAACAGAAATTTAGTCTGAACACTACCCAAGACAACTGAGCATGCAAAACGTCTTCCCCGCCTAGGGCAGACCGAAATAGCATGATAGGCATCACCACAGTAGAAACATAACCCATTGCGCTTTCGAAACTCATGACGCTGTGCCACAGAAGTCACTCTATCACACTGCATGGGCTCAGAAGCTGGCTCACAAGGTAACACTATCTCACGCATACCTCTGCGCTCACGCAAACGTCTGTCAATTTGAATAGCCAATGACATAGAATCATTGAGACCAGAGGGAGCAGGGAATCCCACCATAACATCCTTTACATTCTCTGACAGCCTCTTCCGAAAAAGGGCTGCCAAAGCATCATCATTCCATTTGGTCAGGACTGCCCACTTTCGGAATTTCTGACGGTACAACTCAGCGTCTTCAAGACCCTGATTTAATGCTAACAAGGTTTTTTCAGCTTGATCAGTGACATTAGGTTCGTCGTACAATACCCCCAAAGCCAGAAAAAATACATCAACATAATTCAAAACAGGATCCCCAGGTGTCAGGGAAAAAGCCCAATCCTGACGGTCGCCGCGCAGGAGAGAGATGACAATTTGAACCTGCTGTGCTGCGTTCCTGAGGACTTAGACTTTAAGGCAAAAAACAACTTACAGTTATTTTTGAAATTCAGAAATTTAGCCCGATCCCCCAAAAACAAATCTGGCATGGGAATCCTAGGTTCCACAACCAGCAACCCAGCAAGATAGGTAGCAATACTCCGAACCTCAGTGGCAAGCTGATCCACATGGCCAGACAAATCCTCCTCAGCACCCAGAGAAAAAGAGGGAAAAAAATGCAACAAACAGGGAAAAAAAAATCTCTGACAACTCTGACAACTTTTTTTTTTTTTCTCTTTCCACACTATTTTTCCCTTCTGTGAGTACCATAAAATTTTCAGTTTGGTCCGGTGATACTGTTATGTTTTGGTAGCTGAGGAGAATAAGCAAAAACGGCAATACACCAGAGAGGCTGGAACCTATTGAATTGCAGTAACCTGAACTAACCACACAACTAGAGGTAGCCGTGGAGCATTCCTATGTTGATCCTAGACGCCTCGTCACAGCCTGAGAGATAACTACACCTAAAGGCAGAAAGATGAAAGCTATCTGCCCCGGAGCAGATCCCCGAAGAAAATAGGAATCTCCCAAACATGTAATGGCAGTTAGACAAGAAGAAGCAAGGACACAGACAGAAAATAGAATGAGCAAACGCTGGGGCCCAATCTGTCTAGACAGAAAAGTACAGGAAAGGATACTCACTGCAATCCAAAAAAACCCCTAAATAATACCAACTCTTCTGATTGCAAAAACACCTGAGATCACACGATCTCTACCACCTAATCAGATCTCTGGTGTAACAAAACTAAACCGCAGCCACTGAAAAAACAGGAAAAAGCAAATGAACAAACAACAGTGGCTCCAGATAAACTGAGAGGAGCACAAGCCCCGGAGGGGACCTGGCTGACCTCCACAGAAGTGCAGGGAACAATGCAAAAAGCAAGAACAAAAATAAAAGCAGAAAATATCTTATCTGATAGCAGAAGATACAGGCAAGACTCAGCAAACTTCCAAATAAACCAGGAACCACAATTGAGACAAGAACAATTGATCACCGGCAACCATCATGGGAGGGAACCTCCCTTATATCAGACCAGTCCGTGATCCCAGATTGCCATTCCTCGCTGAAAGGTTCAGTACTGTCTGTAACCACCAGAGGGAGCCTCTGCTCAGAAACCATCTCTAACACATTCATAACACTCCCATTTTTCTTGGTTTTTAACACCACAGGGGAGGCCGAAGGGCTATGGGAGGCCTGAATTACCGCTAATTGATTCTGGTACCCGGTAAGGAGCCTCCTGTATAGGACGGATGCCCGGAGTGTCCACATGATGTTGGGCTACTGTGGTTTGACCCGTTCGGGATGAGAAAGCAGCCTGTCTCTGATGGTGTACCCCCAGCATTTGGTTTTTCTGTAAGGAATCCAGGTGATCTCTCAGAGGCACCTGTTCCACAGTGGATATGGCTCTTGCGGCTGCCACAAGATCAGGTAGTGAGTCCTCCTCCTCCTGACTGTCTTCTGAAGCTAGCCGACAGCTGGCTATCACTAGTGGGGTCCGGTCATGGTATTCCTTAATCATATTCACATGGACAGTCTTTTGTCTTAAACCCTGGTCATCTAAAGCAATGAGGTAATTGGTGTCATTAAGTTTTCTGAGAACCCGGAAGGGATGCAACAAGGGTTCCTGTATCTTTAACTTGCCCCTCCCAATATTCTTTTAGCAGGGTTAAAGGTCCTCTGACCTTTCTTCCATAGAGGAGCTCAAAGGGGGAAAACCCAGTGGACTCCTGGGGGACTTCCCGATAGGAAAATAGGAGATGGGGTAGGTACTTCTCCCAGTCTGCATCCCTGTCAGTGAAGGCCCTTAACATATGTTTCAGTGTGCCATTGAATCGTTCACAAAGTCCATTTGTTTGAGGATGATATGGTGTCGTTCAGATCGCTCGTACTCCACAAGTCCGCCAGAGACACTGTACCACCTTCGACATGAACTGGGGGCCTTGGTCTGATAGGATCTCACTTGGAAATCCTACTCTGGTGAAAATGGTAACCAGGGCCTCGGCCACCTTGGCTGCAGAAATACACTACCGGTCAAAAGTTTAGGGTCACTTAGAAATTTCCTTATTTTTGAAAGAAAAGCAGTTTTTTTCCAATGAAGCTAACATTAAATGATTCAGAAATACACTCTATACAGTGTTAATGTGGTAAATGACTATTCTAGCGGCAAACGTCTAGTTTGTAATGCAATATCTTCATAGGTGTATAGAGGCCCATTTCCAACAACCATCACTCCAGTGTACTTATGGTATTTTGTGTTCGCTAACTGTGTAAGAAGGCTAATAGAGGGTTAAAATACCCTTTAAAACCCTTGTGCAAGTATGTTAACACAGCTGAAAACCGTTTGGTTGATTAGAGAAGCTATAAACCTGACCTTCCTTTGAGCTTGTTGAGGATCTGGAGCATTACATTTGTTGGTTCCATTAAACTCTCAAAATGGCCAAAAAAAAGAACTTTCTTGTGAAACTCGACAATCTATTCTTGCTCTTAGAAATGAAGGCTATT
>JARQOD010000005.1:426112537-426162340 GCA_033576555.1 Oophaga sylvatica
GCCCTGAGCTCTCTGTAATTTGAGGACCGGTTGCGTATTGATGGGCCCCATGCTCCTTGGATACCTTGGATACGTCCTTCCATGTGAGCCCCCCAACCTCTGAGACTTGCATCGGTAGTTATACACGGTAACGCTTTCCAAGGTCTTCCTTTCCCGAGGTTTTGTGTGTCCTTCCACCAGGACAGAGACTGCTTTACTTCTTTGGAGACTCCCATGTTTGTGTCTAGTGATGATTTTTTGCTGTCCCAAGCTGTCAAGACTTCTTGTTGCAAGATCCTTGAATGGAACTGGCTCCACTGAATGCTGGAAATGCACGAAGTCATGAGGCCTAGGACTCTCATGGCCTTCCTTATGGAGATGTACTTCCGTCTTTGGACCTTCTGGACCTCCTGTATGACTGTCTGCTGTTTGTGCAGGGAAAGGAAGGAGCAGTCTCGATCCGAGTTCAGGATGACTCCAAGAAACACTTTCTCTTTCTGGTTTGAGACTTGATTCTTCCAGTTCATTAACCATCCTAACTTTTGTAGGATTGACACAGTGGTTGTAAGGTCCCTCTCCATTTGTTGTGGAGAGTCTGCCACCAGCAGCAAGTCGTCCAAGTATGGAATGATGAGAATATACCTTTCCTTAGATAGGCCATGACCTCCGCCATAAGTTTTGTGAAGACTCGGGGGGGCGGAGGCGAGTCCGAATGGTAAGCAGCAGAACTGGTAGTGTTGTACCTTGTACCTGGTCTTTTATTGCGAACCTGAGGAATTTCTGGTGTGATGTATGGATGGGTATGTGGTCGTAGGCACTTTTTAAATCTAAAGTGCTCATCACTGATTTCTCCTTTATTGACTGCTTTTAGAGATTCCATTTTGAATCTCTTGTAGGTCACCCACCAATTTAGTGGCTTCAGGTTTATTATAGTTCGATATTCGCCTCCTGTTTTTTTATGGAGTATAGGGTTGACTAGTGACCCTGAAATCTTTAAGCATGGGTTACCCGGGTTATGGCCCCTACCTCCATTAGCTCTTGTATGTCTTTTAAAAGCCTTTGGTGGGTCACCTGAGACTGGGTTTGGGTTACGCAGTATCTCCTGGAAGGTTGCTCTGTGAATTCGATCTTGTACCCCTCTGTGACTGTATTCAGAATCCACAGGTTTTGGGTAATGTTCCGCGAATCCTTTTGGAAGTAAAGGAGTCTTCCTCCTACCTTCCTGGCGTCATTGTCTGCTGGGTCTTGTCCTCTGATCTTGAGGGGAACTCTTCCCTTTTCCCCCTTTAGGGTAGCTCCACCTGCCAGACTTCCCTTTCCCTTTATAGTCCTGCCTGGAATGTGAGCGGGTCCTCCGAAAGGATGGCATTCTCTTAGTCCTCTCCTCCGGAAAGCCCTTCTTTTTGTCGGAAGCTTTCTCTAGCAATTCATCCAATACGGGCCCGAATACATGAAGACCTGAGAACGGTATGGAGCACAATTTGTTCTTTAACTGGGTATCTCTTGTCCAGGACCTCAACCACAGCGCTCATCTTGCTGCATTAGACAGGGCATTATTCCTTGCTGCGAAGCGGACTGACTCCGCTGAGGCGTCCGCCATGAAGTCGGTTGCCATTTTCAGAAGAGATAGTGATTTTAGAATCTCTTCTCTGGGGTTTTGTCCCTAATCTGATCCTCTAGCTCTCCCACCCATAAGCTCATTGATCTGGCTACCGATGTGGCTGCTATGTTAGCCTTCATAACGGCTGCCGACGATTCCCAGGCTTTCTTTAGGAGGTCCTCTGATTTCTTATCCATTGGATCCTTAAGGCCGTATGAATCCTCAAAGGGAATAGCTATCTTCTTTGACACCCTGGCTACGGGTATGTCGATCTTTGGGATTGTTTCCCATAACTTGGTCTCTTCCAGATCAAAGGGAAGAGGTATTTGAAGTCTTTTGGGACTACCAGCTTTTTTCCTGCTTCTTCCCACTCTTCCAATATCATTGCCATTATGTGTTTGTTAACTGGAAATACTCTATTCCTACGGGCTGTCAGACCACCGAACATCTCATCCTGGGTTGTTCATGGCTCCGTAGAATCTTCTACATTCATTGTGTTCCTGACTGCCTGTAGGAGCGTGTCAGTGTTGTCAGATGAAAAAAGATATCTCTTACTTTCTTCCGGAAGAGCTGCCGAGGAACCTTCCCCGGAATCTGGATTGGAGTAGTCCGACTCCTCTCCTTATTCCGAACTCTGTTCCAGTTCCCAATTAAGGCCTCTTAGGATGTGGGGACTGTGGTGGAACAAGCGCTGCGACTATAGTCTGTACCTCTTCTCGGATCATGGACTTTATATTGTCTAAGAGAGATGATTGCTCCTGTTTGAGAAGTCCCGATTTGCAGCCTTCACATAGTTTCTTTGTATGTCCCGGTGGGAATCTGGCTGAGCATAGACGGCAATTATTAGGCTTCCGCTTGGTAGCCGTGGTGGATTGCCTAGGTGCTTCATTGGCCTGCAAAACATGTATAGGAAAGAGGCTCCTGTATGTCTGCATATGACGACCTGTAAGGGACCCTACTACTCCTTTACTCACATGGTCCAGGACTGGCTCTAAAGATTGGACGTCTGGACGGATAACACTTTCCATCTTTACTGAGTCAAGTGTGCTGTCAGTCTGTGTGTCTTTAAATAGGCTGCCGAACCCAGCTTCAAGATATATGATTCATCCTCCTTCCAAGCCCAGCTGCTATTGATCATGATGTGGATGGCCGTGCTGCGCACGCTCCTCCTGGAATGCGCGCCGATCCGTCTAGCTTAGTCCCTGTCATAAAACCCGCCTCTCCCGACACCCCCGTTGCACGGGAGCTGGAATACAATCAACGCTGGCCTCGGTGAACTCCCCCCTCACCGAAGGCCGCATCTCCCTGGGCGCCGCCATGTTTGCTTCTCTGGCCCCGCCCCTGGAAGTCATCACGGGTGCGCCTCCCGATAGCACAGAGCGCTGGAAGTCCAGGACATGAGGCGCCGGCTGCCCACTCAGCTGCGCAGAGCCCTCTGCTCTGGGGGATGCGGCAGGGATCGGAAACATGCAGCTCGACCGCGCGCTGAGTGACCTCTCGAGGTTTCAGCACCTGTTGTGGAGTGAGCACCAGCTCTGGACTCCACCGCTCAGAGCCCTCTGGAGAGCGATACAGCTTCTCCCGGGAGCTCCTGCTCCACCAGGTTCCGAAGCCCCGAAGGTCGCCGGCCTAACAGGTACTTCCGTGCACCTCTGCGCTCCTCTGTGTGTGTCCCTGATAGGGACAGGAAAAACACTGAAGGGTGTTAGAAGGGAGTGGCTATTTAACCTCTTCTGTGTTCCTGTCCCATTAAAGGATAAGGACAACCTCCTGGTGGTGCTATCAGGAGGGATGTCCTGGAAATTAAAATTTGAAAATTGCAAAATTTAATTTTTTTTTGCCATATTTACATTTTTTTCATAAATAAACGCAAGTCATATCTAAGAAATGTTACCACTAACATGAAGTGCAATATGTCACGAAAAAACATTCTGAGAATCAGCGGGATCCGTTAAAGCGTTCCAGAGTTATAACCTCATAAAGTGACAGTGGTCAGAATTGTAAAAATTGGCCTGGTCATTAAGCTGCAAATTGGCTCTATCACTAAGGGGTAAATAATCACAATAATGAGACACTGTAGAAAGGCAGACTTTCCCTAAATCAATCTATATACTACTGTGAATGCATTGTCAGAGGCTAGAGCATAGCTGCAAATACATGTTACACGAATTTAAATAGTGATTATACCAAGAAAGTAATAGTTGCATAGTCAAAACATGGCAGATAGTAAGCAACGTTACAAAAGAGCATCGATCGGATGAGTGTCACACCTTGACGTATGTTTTGGCCAATCTTCCTCAGATGGGATATATCAAGCTTGTATGAGTTTAGCAATCAAAAGAATATAAAAATCACCTCTTATTTTCAAACAATTTTACCCTTGCAGACTTGTGTTATTAGTAGACAATTAATGCTGTAAAATAAAACCCCAAAAAAACAATGGTGGAATTGTGTTTTTTTCACCACACTTGGTATTTGTTTGCCATTTTCCTTGTGCTATATGATAAATTGAAAGATGACATTCAAAACTACAAGTTGTTCTGCAAAAAAGAAGCCCTCATATTCTGCAAAAAAGAAGCCCTGATATGACTGTGTTGGTAGAAAAAAAATATATGACTATTTGAAAAGAGGGAGTAAAAAATGAAGCCTCAAAAACGAAAATTGTCTGCATCTAAAAAGATTAAAAATCTTTACTTATTTCTTATCATATGGCCATTCATTTATTTTCAAGAGAGAAGGAAGTAAGCTGCTTCCATACACCTGTGGCAGCAGATTATCTTCCAGGAAAACCACAGGATTGTTTGAAGTGAAAGTTCCCAATTCTTCTCTACAGGAAAGATGTATATCTTTGTACCATGTTAGCCAGTAGATAGAAAAATATTTAGAATTGAGAGTCCTCAGTGGTTGATACCTTTTAATGGCTAACTGAAAAGATGGTAACAAATTGCAAGCTTTCGAGACTACTCAGGTCTCTTCATCAGGCAAAGACTAATACAAAACTGAAGAATCACATATTTATGCACAACACAGCACAGAAACAATGCAAAAGATAAGACAAGTAACGTGAAGCAGAACTGTCATTATAGGAGAGAGATGTACATAAATATTGGAACAGTTCATAGATAAGGAGTGTGAAAGTTTTATTGCCCTCTGATTGGGGTCTGGTATTGTGATGCCCCCAGAAGGTCTGAAGAGCAAATTCCTTAATTGATGTAAAAAGACATAAATCCATGCGACATATTCATTCCTGCACTGAGTGTGTCAAAGGTTGTCATGAGTTTATACTCCCAGACCCTCCTGTCTCTCTGAGACTTAAAGTTACCTTTTAAAACAAGTAGTTTAATGTCCATCATGCTATGACCGGGGATACAAAAATGTTTCGCCGCAGGTAGATCCGTTTTCTTTTCTCTTATTGTGCGACGATGAGAATTCATCCTTGTTCTCAGTTTTTGAATAATCCCCAACAGTGTCACCAGCAAAGCACCACCACACCATCACACCACCTCCTCCATGCTTCACGGTGGGAACTAGGCATGTAGAGTTCATCCGTTCACCTTTTCTGCATGCAAAGCAGTAATCAAAGCAAAAGGTGGCTACTTTGAAGAACCTAGAATATAAGACATATTTTCAGTTGTTTCACACTTTTTTGTAAAGTGTAATGTATAATTCCATATGTGTTAATTCATAGTTTTGATGCCTTCAGTGTGATTCTACAATTTTCATAGTCATGAAAATACAGAAGAATCTTTGAATGAGAATGTGTGTCCAAACTTTTGGTCTGTACGGTATACGATTGTATCTGATGGCTTGGCTGTAGACAATAGCGTTTTTTATGTATTTTGGATGGAAACTGTCCCATTTAAGGTATGTTGGACGGTCGTTTGGCTTCTGATACAGGGATGTCTCTATTTCATTGTTCTTTAGCTTAATGATGGTGTCTAAAAAGTTAATTTCAGTGCTGGAGTAGTTGAGTGTTAAGTTGATGGTGGGATGAAATTGATTAAATTATTTGTGGAATGTTTTTAGCTGTTGCCCAGATTCCATCCAGATGATTAAAATATCATCAATGTAGCGGTAGTAGGCCAGAGGCCTGAAGGGACATGAGGACAAAAAGTCGCTTTCAAGCTTGGCCATGAAAAGATTTGCATACTGTGGAGCAATTTTACTTCTCATAGCTGTGCCAGTCTCCTGTAGATATAGCTTGTTGTCAAATTCAAAGTAATTGTGGGTGAGGATGAATTTTGTGAGTTTCACCACAGAATCATTCCCGTGTTTTCCATGAAGGCTTTTCAGGCATTTAATCCATCCTGGTGTAGGATATTAGAGTACAAAGATTCCACATCCATGGTGGCCAGGATGGTTCCTTCTGGTAGAGAACCTATTGCTGCTAGTTTATTCAATAGGTCAGTTGTGCCCTGAATGTAGCTGGGTGTATCCTTTACCAGGGGTTTAAGAATACCCTTTACCCATCCAGATACCTGCTCAGTAAAGGTGCCCACACATGAAATAATCGGCCTCCCTGGATTTCCAGATTTGTGGATTTTGGGAAGCATGTAGAATGTCCCTATTCTTGGACTTTCTGGTATCAGGTCATCGGCTCTTATGGATTTGTCAGGCAGACAAGATACCAACTTGCTTAGTTCCTTGTAATAGTCCTGTGTAGGATCCGACTCCAATTTTCTGTAGTAGCGTGAGTCCATCAGTTGTCTGTTTGCTTCCTTCATATAGTCTGATGTGTTCATCATGACTATTGCACCTCCCTTGTCAGCAGGTTTAATGATGATTTCTTTGTTGGTTTTCAGAGACTGTATGGTCTTTCTCTCCTGGGCACTGATGTTGGATGCTTGTCTCCTGTTGGTGTCTATAATAGTGGATTTTATCAAATGTCTGAATGAGTCTATATATTTATCCAAATGAGGGTTGCGTCCAGGTGGAGGTGTCCAGTCTGACCTCTTTTTGGTTGTTGGGTGTAGTTAACAGCCTATATAATGGAGACTGTTGTTTGACACATGGTCTGTATTTTGGGAGGGAGAAGGTCTCCTGTGTGTGTTTGGTTGCAGACCGAGCCTGAATACTGGATGCTACCCCAGCCTGTGTGCCCACAGGCCTGGCGGAGCATAGCCCTGCTATGGACATTTTGTATTTTTTTTGCCTGATCTAAAGGCTGTATGTTTTCTGTTTGGTTTCTGGTTTATGAAGCAATAAACCCACATGAACTTTGAAAGGAACGAGACTCCTGTTTTCCTCCCGTCACACCCAAGTGAGTAAAACCCCTACACTATATTTAACTCTAGAATCAATTAACGCATTCTATTTGGCTGCATATTATGCACTGTGAGAACATTCCTAAGGAAAAACTTGCACTTTTCACTTTATAGCATTCAAAACAAAATGAATTCTATAAAAAACAGAGGGGCTCAAAATACTGTGATGGTAGAGGTTTCTAAAATGAGATCACTTATCAGTGGTTAATAGACTTATTTCTCATCAGAGCTTCTGCAATACTTAGTAGTGCGAGCCACCAGAAGTCTAAAATGCGAATGTTGCTCTTTCACCAAGTAGGCTTTCTCAAAAGCAGAAAACAGCATAAAAATTATAAATCGTTGTTTTCACAGTGGCATAGGCTGGGGACAACATACTAGGTATTAACATTTTCAACAAAATCGAATGCAGCCTAATTTCTGGAAACAACATGTGAAAATAGTCATTATAACCATAAATGAATGCCTCAATGGTTCAAGGGTCACATCTCTGGGGGTTTCCACTGTACCCTTTCAAATGCAACATTCCACCTCAACCTCTTAACGTCATCCGCCATACATGCATGGCGCAAGTCAGAAATGTATGGGGCGGGTTCATGAGGTGATGTCGCCCCATACCAAGCAGGTAATGGCTGTGTGTTACAAAAAACCAACAAGAAAAACTAAGGGAAGTTTTATATAAAAAACAACAAGCAAAAATCAGCAGATTAAGCTGAAATAGAGCAAATATGAAATAATCCAAAGCTACAATATGGGGGTTATTTTAAAAAAATATATAGAGTTTATTGCACAAATATAATTACACACAAAAAGACAGGGTATTCATAGAAAAAAGTAAGTGGCAGCTAAAGAGTTAATATACTGCATGATGAAAAATGCAGCATATGGAGAAACAAGCGTCTCCCAGCAGGTCTGCAAGTTAATTGATCACATGAATAACACAAGCACGAAGATGAATGGATTCTTCGCGTGAAAGGCAAACTACATACAGTAACAAAGCGCTAGCTGTGTAAAGCAATACAGTAGTAAGGCGCTAACTGCATAAAACAGATCAATGTAACAGGTAAATCAACATCCGTCTATATATTATACCTTGAGACATGTTGAATGTCAAGAGCAGAAGTGCTGGAAGGACGCGCAGGAGCCTCGACGCGCATTTCACCGCCCTTGGCATTGTCAGGAGGCGTGGTCAGTTAAAAAAGGTAGTGAAATATATATGTAAGCTGAAGGATCCATCTGCGAATCGGTGCACAGCTCGGCATGATGTGCCGCCCTGTGTAGGGGCGGGCCGACGTGCGCCATGAACGATGGGAGGGAGGACTGACGTCATCCCACCCCATCGCCACAGCAACGCCCTCGGCCCGTCACATCACAGCAGAGGCACAGCGCATGCGCGAGTCGCGTCTGGCTGTGTGTTACAGCCAGGACTTGCCTCTAACAGCAGTGGGAGGAGCAGAGCTCCGCTCGCAACTGTTAACTTGTTAAATGCTGCTGTCAAAAGTCTGACGGCATCAATAACAGCACGTCGGTATGGGAGTGTGTCATTCTATGTGCCCCTCGGCGCTCTCATGATATGATCGCGGGGTGTCAATAGGTTGCTATGACAGGCAGGGGTCTGTGCGTCTCATTATGGAGCTCCCTTGAAACACAGCCTTTGATTTGGCTTCAAAAGAGAGTGTAATTTTTACTATATGCAGCAATACTTTGGTATTGCTGTATTTTGTACAAGTAATCAGTGAAAAGTTAAAAAAAAGTTTGAAATTTTGAAATCAACTCTCCCTCCCCATAAAACTAAAGATAATTTAAAAAAAATAAACACATATGTGATATCACCGCATCCAGAGAAGTCTGACTTATCAAATTAGAAAAATAATTAACCCAACGGGTAAACACAATAAACCAACTCTTGGAAGAAGGGGAGGAAAAAACAAGGATAAAAAATGGAAATTGGCCATGTCATGAAGAGGTTAAAACCATTCCAACATTACCTGCACTCCAAAATGGCGCAGCCACCTTCTCAAGCTCATACACATATACCAGGAACTATAGCTCTCCATCACCACAAGAAGCAACGTCCGCAGTTCATTTGGGAAAAGAAAGCCAGCTAACAATATGAGCAAGCCTCAAGTTGCTTTCTTACTACTTCACTTCATGTTCATCTTTCTATCAGCTAGGCCACATCCTCATTGGCCCATTTTCTGATGATTTTACTGCCTTACGATTTTGTCCTTTTTCTTCCATCCTGGTTCCGACTCAGGGACCTGACCGTTTCTGCTCCATGGGCCAGTGAATATTCTGAGGACTCAATACAGGGTCACTGTGTAAAACATCCACATCCCTGTACAGCAGGGGTGGGGAATCTTTTTTCTGCCAAGGGCCATTTGGATATTTATACCATCCTTCGCGGGCCATACAAACTCCGCCCACAAAGTACATCCTGACTCTGGCGCTGGTGTCAGGACGTAATCTTTCATTGCATGCCCTTCAGTGTTCAGTAGTGAACACTGCGTATGTGCTAACAGAGCAAGAAGAAATGAATGAGCTAGTTGCAATCAAAATACAGCTCCCTGCCCAAGAAAGCGGTCCTTGAGAATCTGCCCGGGGGCCGGATAAAAGGTCATCAAGGGCCGTAAATGGCCCTGGGGCCTGAGGTTCCCCACTCCTGCTGTACAGGGATAAAGGGTGAAGGCCAGGAGTCAAGTCACTTGGGACCTGATAGACAGGGCAAAGCCTGTCCTTGGTGCCCTATTTTGATCTGGCAGACAACAACAATTTTTGCACCACCTTCTGTGAAAAAGCCATGGCTTCTTCTGTGTATAAACATCAGCAAGGCTGGCATCAGCTCCTAAAAAAGTAGTAATTTTTGGACAGTTAATAATAATAATAATAATCTTTATTTATATAGCGCCATCATATTCCGCAGAGCTTTACAGTTCAACAGTTTCAAAACACAAGTCATAAGTAACAACGTTAACAATACAATAATTAAAGCAAAATAAGCCGCCCCAGTTCTTACAATTTAAGTAGCATAATACATCTGTTAGTGCAGTGTGTTATTAAGTGGGTTGTTGGTTACCAACTATTTTCTCCTAGCCAGATAAGTTGAAGTCACTTTGACATTTAAAAAGCTGCGCTTCCACTAAAGAGCTAGAAAGAGGTTTAATACAATTCTCTGATACCTGAGAGTCTAATCTTTCCTGGTAAATTGTAGGCTTAAAGGGAATCTGTCACCCCTTTTTTGTGATATCACTCAATTGTGCATCCCATAAGTAATCTATTTGTACCTTTCATAGCCCCTGACACCCCAGCTTTGATGCAAAATTATATTTTTAATCTGTCTTTCTCTGTATGCAAATCGCCGCGGTCCGGTCCGATGGACGGGGCTTGTTCTCCTTCTCCACCCTCTCCTGTCTTGCCCTACCCACTTGTTTTATCTGTTTACTGTGTTCACGGAGGGTTTTTCCTAGCATGCGCATTGAAAAGGGACCTGGCGCGTGCGCAGTATGCTTTGCCAAACTGTGGGCAAAGCATATCAGTATTGCGCATGCGCCGGTATTTTGCCCCACTATCTATGCCCCGGAAGTCTTCCAAGCAGGCTCGGACTGGCCCACTGGAGAACCGGAGGATTCTCCGGTGGGCCCAGGCACTGACACTTGCTGGCATACTGGCCAGCAGCTGCCTAGGGCCCCCACTGCTCCAAGGGCCCTCACTGCTCCAGGGGCCCCCAGCAAGTGGCTATGGGGGCCCTGAGTCAAGGGGGCCCACCCTGTGCCTGCGTAGCAGTGGCTGGAGACAGGATCATGTCCCTGCTGCTAAAGCAAAATGAATATTCACGCTTGGGCGTGGAGAGGCGTGAATACCATTTCTCTTTAATAGCGGGCAGTGTTAGTCGCAGGCTGCAGCTAACACTGCCCGCATGTAAAGTTCCACCACCGCACCACACAGACACACAGAGACACACACAAATACTCACAGTGCAGCACATCCTGGCATCCTGCACGGCTCTTCCTGTCTGAGAGAGCCCAGCTGGATGACATCATTATCCAGCACTGGGTCTCAGACAGAAAGCAGCAGGCGAGGAACAGGCTGCCGTGATGTGCTGCTGCTGTGGGGAGGAGAGCTGTGCTGTGTGTCTCTGTGCCAAGTTGTGTGTGTATGTGGTGCGATGCTGTGTGTGTGTGTGTGTGTGAGAGAGGGTTGGTGGGGGAGGCAGTGATGGAGGTGATGGGCAATGATTGTGGGGGGAGGCAATGATGAAGGTGATGGGCAATGATGGTGGGGGAGGCAATGGTGAAGGTGATGGGCAATGATGGGGAGGCAACGATGGAGGTAATGGGCAAAGATGGTGGGAGGCAACGATGGAGGTGATGGGCAATGATGGCGGTGGGAGGAAGCAGGGGTGGAGGTGATGGGCAATGATGGCGGTGGGAGGAGGCAGGGATGGAGGTGATGGGCAATGATGGCGGTGGAGAGGCAATGATGAAGGTGATGGGCAATGATGGTGGGGGAGGCAATGATGGAGGTGATGGGCAATGATGGCGGTGGGAGGAGAAAGGGATGGAGGTGATGGGCAATGATGGTGGTGGGGAGGCAATGATGAAGGTGATGGGCAATGATGGTGGGGGAGGCAATGATGGAGGTGATGGGCAATGATGGCGGTGGGGGAGGTAGCGATGGAGGTGATGGGCAATGATGGCGGTGGGAGGAGGCAGGGATGGAGGTGATGGGCAATGATGGCAGTGGGGGGAGGCAATGATGAAGGTGATGAGCAGTGACGGTGGGGGAGGCAATGATGGAGGTGATGGGCAATGATGGTGGTGGGAGGAGGCAGGGATGGATGTAATGGGAAATGATGGTGGGGAGGCAACGATGGAGGTGATGGGCAATTATGGTGGGGGAGGCAACGATGGAGGTGATATGCAATGATGGCGGTGGGGGGAGGCAGCGATGGAGGTGATGGGCAATGATGGCGGTGGGGGAGGCAATGATGAAGGTGATGGGCAATGATGGTGGGGGAGGCAATGATGGAGGTGATGGGCAATGATGGCAGTGGGAGGAGGCAGTGATGGAGGAGATAGGCAATGATGGTGGGGGGAGGCAATGATGGAGGTGATGGGCAAAGATGGTGGTGGGGAGGCAATGATGGAAGTGATGAAATGGGCAATGATGGTGGTGGGGGGAGTGTTATGAATGTGCTAGAGATGGTTTCTGAGCAGAGGCTCCCTCTGGTGGTTACAGACAGTACTGAACCTTTCAGCGAGGAGTGGCAATCTGGAATCACGGACTGGTCTGATATAAGGGAGGTTCCCTCCCATGAAGGTTGCCGGTGATCAATTGTTCTTGTCTCAATTGTTGTTCCTGGTTCATTTGGAAGTTTGCTGGAGTCTTGCCTGCATCTCCTGCTTTCAGATAAGATATGTTTTGCTTTTCTTTTTGTGCTTGCTTTTTGCATTGTTTTCTGCACTTTTGTGGAGGTCAGCCAGGTCCCCTCCTGGGGCCTGAGCGCCTCACAGTTTTTTTGCAGCCACTGTTATTTGCTCATTTGCTTTTTCCTGTTTTTTCAGCGGCTGCGGCTTGGTTTTTGTTCACACTGAGATCTGATTTAGTGGGTGGCGAGATAGTGTGATCTCAGTATTTTTGTAATCAGAATTGTTGGATTTTTGTAGGGTTTTCTGGGATGCAGAAAGTAATCTCTCCTGTCCTATCCTATTTAGTCAGCTTGTGGCCCCAGCGTTTGCTCAGTCTATTTTCTGCCTAAGTTTGTATTTTCATCTTGTCTAACCGCCATTATATGCTTGGGGGCTTCCTATTTTCTTTGGGGATCTGCTCCGGGGCAGAAAGCTTTGATCTTTCTGCCTTTAGGTGTAGTTATCTCTCAGGCTGTGACGAGGCGTCTAGGATCAACGTAGGAACGCTCCACGGCTACCTCTAGTTGTGTCGTTAGTTTAGGAATCGGCAACCCATCAGTTACCAACATCTCAGGTGTTCGGCTGCCCTGCTGTTGTTTCTGTCCTCCTCAGCTACCGAAACATAACAGGGGAGGCAATGATGGAGGTGATGAAATGGACAATGATGGTGGTGGAGGAGGAGGCAATGATTGAGGTGGTGGAATGGGCAGTGATGGGGTGGTGGGGGAGAATGATAAGGGTGGTGGGGAGAAGGCAATGATAGAGATGGTGATGAGGACAATGATGGGGTGGAGAGGGTCTGCATTATACTTTGAGGGGGCTACATTATATTCTGTGGGGGGACTGCATTATTCTCAGGGGACTACATTATATTCTGGGGGCTATATCATACTATATGAGGGGGCTACAGTATACTCTATAGGGGGCCTGCATTATTCCGTCAGGGGACTACATTATATTCTGGGGGGCTATATCCTACTACCGTGTTTCCCGCGAAAGTAAGACAGTGTCTTACATTCTTTTTACCCCCAAAAGTACCAATATGTCTTACTTTCGGGGTATGTCTTATATTGGAAAATACACCGGATGTGTGAAAGAGGCCTAAGCGGTTCATGTGCGGTGGTATCCAGGGTCTGGAGGAGAGGAGACTCTCCTCCAGGCCCTGGGTACCATATCCCTGGTAAAACAATAATTAAAATAAAAAATAATGATATTCTCACCTTCCGGCGGCCCCCGCAGCCTTCCCGCCTTCAGCGACGCTCCCGGCAATTCCCGGTCCCAGTAATGCATTGCGAGATCACCCAGATGGCGTAGCGGTCTCGCGTGATGCTACGTCATTGGGGTGATTTGTCGCAAAGGACTCCTGGGACCGGGAGTTGCCGGGAGCATCGCTGAAGGCAGGAAAGCTGCGGGGGCCGCCGGAAGGTGAGAATATCATTATTTTTTATTTTTTTTATTATTTTTCACAGAGGACAGCTATTTTTCCAACGTACAGTTTACTACCGGTATGTCTTACTTTCGGGGTACGTCTTACATTAGCCGATCCCCCTAAAACCCCCACTACGTCTTACTATCGGGGGTGTCTTACTATCGGGGAAACACGGTATATGAGGGGGGCAGCATTATGCCCTATGAGGGGGCTACAGTATACTCTATGGGGGGCTGCATTATACCCTATGAGGGTGCTACATAATATTCTATGGTGGGGACTGCGATATACCTTATGAGGGGCTTGCATTATATTTTGTGGGGTGCTGCATTATATTCTGAGAGGGCTGCATTATATTTTATGAGGGGGCTACATTATATTCTGTGAGGGTGGCTACATTATATTCTATGAGGGGGCTACATTATATTCTATGAGGGGGCTACCCCTCTATGATCCTACCGCAACCCCTACTACATAATTAAGACATGTACTACCTTATATTATACCCTGATATAGCGCGTTTTACCGCACAATTGGCGGTCTTGTATTTATTTGTATGTAGCTACATAGTGGTGTCACGCTGTCTCTGTATATAGGAGGACCGGGGTCTATGCTGACCCTAAGCTGGGGTCCTGACCAATCCCTCTACCTGGAGGTACTGTTGATGGTACAGAGGTCCAGGCCGCCAGCGTAACCCTATCTCCTGTGAATCCCTAACCACTGTAATCTAGTCCTGAGAAGGACCCTGATTACCACCACAGGGAACAGGAAGGTAACTGCCTACACACACAGTATAAGACGAACGAGACAGTACAAGGGGTAAAATAAAAGACCACCTTGCATACAAAACTATCACTACAGAGGGAACACCAACGGGTAAGGAGATAAATAATAAAGCGAGGAGAGGAGAAAACCACAACAGGTACTCTTAGCTTTAGACTTCTCAATACGATCCGCTCTGCTGGTCTGCATGAATGCTTTCACCGACACTTCCCCAGCAGACAGGCAGGTATATGAAGGAAACCAATTACCACAACATTAATTGCAGCTGAGCGAGGCTGGTCTAGTCCAGCACAGAGAGAGGAAGAATTAACTCCCTCACTGCCGAAAAACACCCAGCACCAGAAACTCAGCTGTGAGAAGTCAGGGTGTGCAATCGCGACGATCTTCACAGCGACACACCCGTGACAGTACCCCCCCTTCTACGAGGGGCCTCCGGACCCTCAGGGCCGGGTTTATCTGGGTGAGTAGTATGGAAGGCCCGAACCAATCGGTCTGCGTTAATATCCGACGCAGAAACCCACGTCCTCTCCTCAGGACCATACCCCCTCCAATGAACAAGGTACTGAAGGGACCGGCGATTCAGACGTGAATCGATGACTCTCGACACCTGGAACTCCAAGTTACCATTGACCACCACAGGAGGAGGAGGTAAAGGTGAAGGTATCACCGGCGCCACATACCTCTTAAGCAACGATCTGTGGAACACATTATGAATTTTAAATGTAGGAGGGAGGTCAAGACGGAATGCAACCGGATTAATTATAGCACTGATCTTGTATGGCCCGATGAACCTGGGACCCAGTTTCCAGGAGGGAACCTTAAGTTTTATATTTTTGGTAGACAACCATACCAGATCGTTCACACTTAGGTCCGGACCAGACACTCTCCTCCTATCAGCCATACATTTGTATCGGTTCCCCATAGTACTCAGATTATTCAGCACTCCTCTCCACACAGAAGCAAGTGACGACGAAAATCGTTCCTCCTCAGGAACCCCAGAAGAGCCCCCCCTATTGAAAGTACAAAACGGGGTGAAAACCATATGCCCCAAAAAACGGGGACTTACCAGTGGACTCGCTCCGCCTATTATTTAGAGCAAATTCCGCCAGAGGCAAGAAAGAAGCCCAGTCCTCCTGGTTCTCTGACACAAAACACCGGAGATCTGGTTCAGACGCTCTGTCTGACCATTGGTCTGCGGGTGAAAAGCCGATGAAAATGACAACTGCATCCCCCGCCGTGTACAAAATGCTTTCCAGAATTTGGACATAAACTGAGACCCCCGATCCGACACCACATCGGAGGGTACCCCGTGAAGCCTTACAATCTCCCCAATAAACACCTGCGCAAGAGTTTTAGCATTAGGAAGAGCAGGAAGAGCGATAAAATGTGCCATCTTGCTGAACCTGTCCACTACAACGAGTATGACTGTTTTACCCGAAGATGGCGGGAGGTCCGTAATGAAGTCCATAGACAGATGAGTCCACGGACGCTCCGGGATCTTCAAAGGTAAGAGGGTCCCCGACGGACAGGTATGTGGGGTCTTAGAGCGCGCACAAACCTCCTTATGTAAGTTAGGCCACCAAAACCGACGCGAGAGGAGATCCTCAGTTGCTTTACTCCCTGGGTGTCCTGCCAAAGCTGAATTATGGTGTGCCTCGATCACCTTTTGTCGCAACTGATTTGGAACAAACAGTCTCCCTGGAGGTCCTACAGGGGCGTCCCCCTGAGCCTCCAATACCTCCTCCTCAAGCTCAGAGCATACTGCCGACACCACCACCCCCTCCTGAAGGACCGGAACCGGGTCCTCCGTATTCCCAGCCCCTGGGAAACAGCGAGATAAGGCATCCGCCTTAACATTTTTTGAGCCAGGACGATATGTGACGACAAAATTAAACCTGGTAAAAAACAACGACCACCTAGCTTGTCTGGGATTCAGACGTTTAGCGGACTCTAAATATAGCAGGTTTTGTGATCGGTAATGACGGTGACCGGTGGACTGCCCCCTCCAAAAAATGACGCCACTCCTCAAAAGCCAACTTAATGGCCAAGAGTTCCCTATTGCCGACATCATAATTCCTCTCAGCGGACGACAATTTTTTAGAGAAGAAGGCGCACGGATGCCATTTACCAGGGGACGAACCTTGTGACAATACTGCTCGCACCCCTACCTCGGAAGCGTCCACCTCAACAATGAACGGCTGTGACGCATCAGGTTGAATAAGTATGGGTGCTGAAGCAAAACATTTTTTCAAAGAGGAAAACGCTTGACAAGCCTTGTCAGACCACTTTGAAAAATCCGTCCCTTTTTTAGTCATGTCTGTGAGAGGTTTAACTATGGACGAAAAATTACGAATGAATTTCCGGTAGTAGTTAGCAAACCCCAGGAAACGTTGTAATGCCTTAAGATCCTCTGGCAGATCCCACTCAAGAACTGCCCGCACTTTCCCAGGGTCCATACGAAAACCAGATGCTGACACCAGGAACCCTAAAAACTGAAGTTCCTGTACGGCGAACACACACTTCTCCATTTGGCGTACAGTTTATTATCCCGCAAGATCTGTAACACCTGCCTATGTAAGGTTCTATGTATATATTCCTGAAACTCAGTTTGTTCGTCAGCCATTTTACTTTCTGTTTTGCTGCAGCTATCTTGCCCTCAGTCAAAATGGAGTTTCCAGCTTGCATGTTCCCGCCCTGATTCTCTCCTTTGCTTCTTAAGCAGCCACAGCTGAGCAATCAGTGCTTCAGAATCTAGCCTGCAGTGAACCTGTGACTTGACTCCTGTAAGCCTTGGACCTTGTACTCCAGCTATTCCTACTGAGGAACTCTGAAGCACTTGTGGACTCTGAACCCTGCTCTTTGAAAGACCCACGTTTGCATGGACTTACGGTAACAGAGAAGAAGATCCTGAATCTGTATTGGAGAGTGATTGCTGAGCTTGGATTACTCTGGCCTGCTGTGTCTCCTGTTTCTGTGTCTGCAAACTGTGTGACTATTTCTGCCAACTTGTATGAAGTAATACAGGACTTTTCTATATCAAACCTGTGACTCCTGTGTTTTCATCGCACCCAAGCACAAGACGCTATATGAACTGTACTACATACATTACAAGATTCTGAAGCCAAAACGTTAGTGTCTGCTGGGTCTGGAAGGCTGTGTCTGCTGTACTGTGGATATCAGACGTCCGGTTGTACTTTCTGTGATGACAGTGGTTGTGACTTCTCACAACCATTCCAGGTGAGCAATTCCCTTAAGTTTTTTCTTTTTGCAGTGTTACCACAGGTAAACACTATTGTTTTTTTTTTTTTTCCTTTCTTTTCTCTTTTTTGTCTGCTGTAACTCTGGATATCAGATGTCTGGTTGAAACTTTCTGTGATGATAGTGGTTGTGACTTCTCACAACCATTCCAGGTGAGCAGTTCCCTTAATTTTTTTTTTCTCTCTGCAGTGTTGCCACAGGTGAACACTATTGTTTTTTTTCTCTCCTCTTCTTCCAGTAATCCTGTCTTAAAAGATCTGGAAAATGGAGGCCCGCATAAAGGAACTTTGCGGAGTGACTGATAATATCCTTGCAGATTTGCAGAATATAAAGACCCGTTTTACAAATCTACAGGACCTCAATAATCACAATTTGCAAGTGGTTGGACAGACTACCCAGGATTTGCGAGCCAGGATTGAGGTTCTAGAGGGGCGAGTCCAGGCTCCTGCCGTAGCCCCGAGTGCTGGGATTCCCAAGTTGCCCCCTTTTCGTTTTGGCGGTGAACGTGAGAAATTCAGGGGATTTATTAATCAATGCAATCTTTTCTTTTCTGCACATGCTTCACAATTTCCCACTGAACGATCTAAGGTGCTTACTATAATTATGTTGCTTACCAACAAGGCTTTAATGTGGGCAAACCCTCTGATTGAGACTGAGGATGATTGTTTGAATCACCTTGATGATTTTATTTCAGCCATGGGGCAGGTGTTTGATGACCCCAATCGAGGTGCAACAGCTGAAGCAGCCATGTTAGCTTTGCGCCAAGGTAAGCACTCGGTAGCTGAATATGCCTTGGATTTCAGGAGATGGGCCCTTGATACCACCTGGGACAGTTCCGCCAAAAAATCTATTTTTCGAAAGGGGTTATCTCCACTGATTAAGGATGAACTTGCTCGTGCCGACCCTCCCACTGCGTTAGGTGACTTTATTAACTACTGCATCCGTATTGATACTCGTCTGACTGAACGCAGGCAAGAGAGATGGTTCGAAAGCAATCGTACTAACCTTTTCCTACCTTCCTCTCCAGCTAAGGAACCTTTGAGTAGGATTACACGGGAACCTGAACCTGAACCCATGCAGGTAGACTCTTTACAACGACGGGTTAGTGATGCACGCAAGGAACATCGTTTTAAGGAGAATCTATGTTTCTATTGTGGTAAGTCAGGGCACTTCATTATAAACTGCCCCAGCCGTTCTCGTAAGACTACTGCAGCACTCATTCATTGTGAGTGTTGCGAGAGGGGATCTGTCAGGTCCGAGCCTCAGGCTCCAGAGAGATCTGCAGCAACAGATCTTGATTTCTCGGACTTAAACTCCGTTACCTCTGAGGACGTTGACTGTGTAAACGCTGCCATTTTTCAAGTTTCCTCAGCGGTGTCCCAGCTGAGTTGTAAGAAAAACAATTCTCATTGCTTTCTTTCCATCAAACTCTGGGTTGACTCAGCTTGGGTGTCTAGCTCTGCTATGATCGACTCAGGGGCAAGTGGAAATTTTATGGATGTCTCCTTTGCTCTGAAACAGGGAATACGTTCAGTGAAGAAGGCTACTCCAGTACAGATGGAAACTGTGGATGGCTCCCTGCTGACCTCTGGACCAGTGGATCAGGAAACAGAGCCTTTGAGGGTTCTTATGGGTAAAGATCATCAAGAGAAACTGTCCTTTATGCTTATCTCTTCTCCCCACTTTCCCATTATTCTAGGGCTACCATGGCTGCAGGCTCAGAATCCTACCATTAACTGGGAGACCAAGGAATTACACTTTCCAGAGAAACAGATGAGTCCAAAAGTTTCAGCTTGCTCTGTTCCTAAAGGAATCATGTCAGTCCCTGAACTACCAGCTGTATACCAGGACTATGTGGATTTATGTGACAAGAAGAACGCTGACCAGCTTCCTCCTCACCGTCCATATGATTGTCCAATTGAATTATTGCCTGGAGCAGAGATACCTTTTGGTAAGATCTACCCCCTGGCGGGGCCCGAGCTAAAGGCTTTAAAGGATTACATAGATGAAAATCTAGCCAAGGGCTTCATACGCCCCTCTTCATCTCCTGCAGGTGCACCCATCTTCTTTGTAAAGAAGAAAGATGGATCTCTGAGACCATGCGTAGACTATAGGGAACTCAATAAGGTTACTATTAGAAACCGTTATCCATTGCCTTTAATCCCTGAGTTATTGGAGAGAGTGCGACATGCCAAAATTTTTTCTAAACTAGATCTTCGTGGGGCCTATAACTTAGTCCGTATTAGACCTGGGGATGAATGGAAGACTGCATTCAGGTCACGCTATGGACACTTTGAATATCTAGTTATGCCTTTTGGTCTGAGTACCGCCCCAGCCACTTTCCAACACTTGGTGAATGACATCTTCAGGGATCTCCTAGATACATTCGTGGTAATTTATTTGGATGATATTCTAATTTTTTCTAACTCCACAGAGGAACATCATGGACATGTGAGAATGGTCTTGGAACGTCTAAGACAAAATCATCTTTACATCAAACTTGAAAAGTGTGAATTCCATAGGACCGAAATTCAATTTCTGGGGTATGTACTGTCTACACAAGGAATTAGTATGGATGGAAGCAAAACCCAAGCCATCAAGGATTGGCCAAGTCCTAGAAATGTGAAGGAGGTACAGCGCTTCATCGGGTTTGCCAACTTCTATAGACGTTTCATTAGAAATTTCTCTGAGGTAGTGTCACCTATCACTCAACTTACCCGGAAAGAGTCTAGGTTTTCCTGGACTCCCCAAGCCCAGGAAGCATTTTCCCGTCTAAAAGATAAATTTACCACTGCACCTATCCTAGTACATCCCAATCCCGAGCTTGCCTTCATAATAGAGGTGGATGCTTCAGACTGTGCCGTTGGAGCTATACTCTCTCAGAGAACAGGTGAGAAGAATGTCTTGCATCCCTGTGCCTTCTTTTCCCAGCAGTTGTCTTCGGCTGAGAGGAACTACGATGTGGGCAATAGAGAGTTGTTGGCCATTATTGCCGCCTTCAAAGAATGGAGACACCTTCTTCAGGGAGCTGCACAGCAAATAGTCGTCCTGACAGACCATCGTAACCTTGAGTTTATCAGGTCGGCTAAGTGCCTGACTCCTCGCCAGGCTCGCTGGAATCTTTTCTTAAACCAATTTAATTTTATCATCTCTTATAGACCAGGATCGCGCAATGGAAAGGCTGATGCACTCTCTAGGATTTACTCAGCAGAGACACGTCCAATTACTCCTCCTAAGACTATTCTTCCTGACTCTAGATTCCTAGGAGTAATTCATAATCAAGACCTACTTAAGGACATCAAGGAAGCATACCATGCGGATTCCTTTTTGGCACAACCCCCAAGGGACGTAAGTCTTGTCTTTAAGAATGGTGTGTGGATTCAGGGACAACGTCTGTATATTCCTGAAACAGTCAGATTAAGAGTATTGCAACTCATTCACGATTCCAAGATAGCTGGGCATAGAGGAATTCTAAAGACACAGGAATTTCTTTCTCGTTTCTTTTGGTGGCCCACTTGCAGGAAGGATGTTTTGAATTATGTCACTTCATGTGAGGTCTGTGCAAGATGCAAAACACCTCGCTCCTCACCAACTGGTCTGTTACAGCCTCTTCCCACCCCGTCCCGCCCGTGGGGATCCATTTCTATGGACTTCATTGTGGAGTTACCAACCTCTCAGGGGAAGAACACCATTCTAGTGGTGGTTGACCGTCTAACAAAGGCAGCTCATTTTATCCCTTGTGTCGGCTTACCCACTGCAAAACAGACATCAGATTTGATGATTAAAGATGTGTTTCGCTTACATGGAGTACCGGATGAGGTTATTTCGGATCGAGGGGTGCAATTCACTTCTAGGTTTTGGCAAAATTTCTGTGCAGCATTGGACATTAAAGTAAACCTTTCTTCTGCTTTTCATCCCCAGACTAATGGACAGACCGAACGAACCAATCAAACCCTGGAGCAGTATCTCCGCTGCTTTATCTGCCACCTACAGGATGATTGGGTGGATCTACTTCCATTAGCTGAGTTCTCGTATAACAACTCTCAGAGTGCCTCCACTAAACAGTCTCCTTTTTGCTCTAATCTAGGTTATCATCCTAACATTCTACCACGATTTCCCATAGAAACGCCTTTACCAGCAGTGGCTGAAAGAATCACGTCTTTACAGAAGAATATGGATCTTCTAAAGGAAAATCTGGAATCGGCTCAAGAAAGGTACAAGAAAGCAGCAGATAAATTTCGTAAACCTGCACCAGCTTTCAAGGTAGGAGACTTGGTCTGGCTGTCAACCAGAAATCTTAAGTTAAGGATTCCATCGTCTAAGTTGGGACATAAGTACATTGGACCCTATAAAATCAGTAAAATTATAAGTGCCGTTGCTTGTCGTCTTCAACTGCCCAGAACTATGAGAATCCACCCTGTCTTTCATGTATCCCTACTAAAGGCTGCGACACCCAATACGTTTCCTGGACGTTCCTCATCTTGCCCTGACCCAGTGCTAGTCGATGGTCAGGAAGAATTTGTGGTGGAAAGGATTTTAGATTCCAGGTTGTATAGAAATCAGTTACAATATCTGATTAAATGGCAGGGCTACCCAGTGGAGGACAACTCATGGGAACCGGTCAATAACGTTAATGCTCCTCGCTTGCTCCGTCAGTTTCATCAGAGGTACCCACACAAGCCTGGTCTGAGGTCATCCGGAGATTGTCCTTAAGGGGGGAGTAATGTAAGGTTCTATGTATATATTCCTGAAACTCAGTTTGTTCGTCAGCCATTTTACTTTCTGTCTTGCTGCAGCTATCTTGCCCTCAGTCAAAATGGAGTTTCCAGCTTGCATGTTCCCGCCCTGATTCTCTCCTTTGCTTCTTAAGCAGCCACAGCTGAGCAATCAGTGCTTCAGAATCTAGCCTGCAGTGAACCTGTGACTTGACTCCTGTAAGCCTTGGACCTTGTACTCCAGCTATTCCTACTGAGGAACTCTGAAGCACTTGTGGACTCTGAACCCTGCTCTTTGAAAGACCCACGTTTGCATGGACTTACGGTAACAGAGAAGAAGATCCTGAATCTGTATTGGAGAGTGATTGCTGAGCTTGGATTACTCTGGCCTGCTGTGTCTCCTGTTTCTGTGTCTGCAAACTGTGTGACTATTTCTGCCAACTTGTTTGAAGTAATACAGGACTTTTCTATATCAAACCTGTGACTCCTTTGTTTTCATCGCACCCAAGCAACAAGACGCTATATGAAACTGTACTACATTACATTACAGCCTAACATGCTCCTGATGAGACACAAGATCTGGGAGTAAATTAGGATATCATCCAGATATATGACCACAAACTGTCCCATTAGGTGGCGAAGATGTCATTTACAAAGTGTTGAAACCCGCCGGGGCAATACTCAAACCAAATGGCATGACAAGGTTCTCATAATGCCCCTCCGGAGTGTTAAACGCCGTCTTCACTCATCCCCCTCCTTCATCCTAATCAGATTGTACGCCCCCTAAGATCCAACTTAGAGAACCATTTGGCACCCACGATCTGATTGAAGAGATCGGGAATAAGTGGGAGCGGATACGGATCTCGGACCGTAATCCGATTAAGCTCACGGAAATCCAGGCAAGGGCGTAGGCCTCCATCTTTTTTCTTCACAAAGAAGAACCCCGCAGCCACCGGGGAAGATGAAGGTCTAATATGCCCCTTAGCCAGACTCTCTGAAATATAATCCTTCATGGCCTGTCTCTCAGGACCAGAAAGGTTATACAACCTAGATTTCGGTAACTTGGCCCCAGGGAGCAAGTTAACAGAACAGTCATACTTGCGATGAGGAGGTAGTTCTTGACACCCTTTTTCCGAGAATACATCCTCAAAGTCCACCAGAAATGGAGGTAAGGCCCTAGGAGCGACCGCACCAATGACCGTATTCATGCAGTTTTTATTACAGAAATCGCTCCATTGGGTTATCTCTCTGGATTGCCAATTAATAAAAGGGTTATGCTTAGTTAGCCAAGGCAGGCCCAGCACTATAGTAGTGGGAAGACCCTCCAACACATAACAAGACAACAGTTCTTTATGTAGAGCCCCCACTTGAAGATCTATGTTATGCACTGCTTGCACAAAACTTCCCTGACCGAGAGGTCTGGCGTCGATCGAGAATATGGGGACGGGTTTAGCCAATCCACTCAATCGCATACCTTGAACCGGCAAAGCGAGCATCCACCAGATTAGCCCCGGCCCCACTATCCAGAAGAACAGATATCCTCTCAGTTTTCGCACCCACCACCACCTCCGCCGGTACGAGAAACTGAGACGAACTTAGGGACGAAATACTTACTCCCAGATTGCCATCCACCACACAATCTGGGATCAATAGTTTTCCGGCGACTTCTCACTCTGCAACGGACGGGATGGACACCCCCTAATAAAATGTCCCTTTTTTCCACAGAAGAAACAACTTCTTGTTTTGTGGCGCCCCACCGATCCCCTCCCCCGGAATGATGTCCCTCCTAATTGCATAGGCTCCTCTGGACTGACCAGGGGAACCTCCGTATAAGGGACCCTTGAGGAAGGTGGAGTCATCACAGGGGGCGAAGTTACCCCGCACCTCTCCTGAAGACGTCTGTCAATACGAATAGCAAGGGCCATAGCGGCTTCCAGTGTCGTGGGAGGGTCATACTGCGCCAACACATCTTTTAATTTGTCAGGTAAACCTTGACAAAACTGGCTCCTAAGAGCCGGGTCATTCCACTGGGTGTCCGTGGCCCACCTACGGAACTCCGAACAGAATTCCTCTGCCGGACGATCTCCCTGCTGTATCTTACGTAACTTAGTTTCAGCAAGGGAGACCCGATCCGGGTCATCATATACAAGACCCAGAGCTGCGAAAAATCTATCCACTGACTGGAGAGCCGGGGAGCCCGGGGGAAGAGAGAATGCCCAGGATTGGGGGTCCCCTTGTAGGAGTGAGATGACAATTCCCACCCTTTGATCTTCACTCCCAGATGACCGAGGTCGCAGCCGAAAGTACAATTTACATGCCTCCCGGAAAGCAAAAAATCTGTCCCGCCCTCCAGTGAACCTGTCCGGGAGAGCTACTTTAGGTTCAGGTCTGGCTTGCTCCGGGGGTACAAAACCTTGGACTTAACGTCCCTCAGCTCCATGGACAAACTCTGCAACTGCTGAGCTAGACTGGCTACTGGATCCATGGTGGCTGGCGAGAATCTTTAGTTTGGTCGGTGAAAATGTCACGCTGTCTCTGTATACAGGAGGACCGGGGTCTATGCTGACCCTAAGCTGGGGTCCTGACTAATCCCTCTACCTGGAGGTACTGTTGATGGTACAGAGGTCCAGGCCGCCAGCGTAACCCTATCTCCTGTGAATCCCTAACCACTGTAATCTAGTCCTGAGAAGGACCCTGATTACCACCACAGGGAACAGGAAGGTAACTGCCTACACACACAGTATAAGACGAACGAGACAGTACAAGGGGTAAAATAAAAGACCACCTTGCATACAAAACTATCACTACAGAGGGAACACCAACGGGTAAGGAGATAAATAATAAAGCGAGGAGAGGAGAAAACCACAACAGGTACTCTTAGCTTTAGACTTCTCAATACGATCCGTTCTGCTGGTCTGCATGAATGCTTTACACCGACACTTCCCCAGCAGACAGGCAGGTATATGAAGGAAACCAATTACACAACATTAATTGCAGCTGAGCGAGGCTGGTCTAGTCCAGCACAGAGAGAGGAAGAATTAACTCCCTCACTGCCGAAAAACACCCAGCACCAGAAACTCAGCTGTGAGAAGTCAGGGTGTGCAATCGCGACGATCTTCGCAGTAAGATAGATAAACTTGGCACTCAACTTATAGATGATAATCCCAATTTATTTATTGCAGTCACAGAACAGATAGACGTTTCGGTCCAATAGGGGCCTTCCTCAGTCTGACAGCAAAAATGAAGGATATTACAAACAAAAGAAAAACAATAAATAAAATTCTAACAAAAACATAACAAAGAGTACTATATACATATTTACATATGTCCAAAAAACCAATCTAGAGAGGAGTAACAAGGAGGAGAGCACCTGTGGTGGACTTTTTATATATTAGGTGAGGATATAGTTTAGTGCTGTGATAGGAAGGTACCAATACTTACCCGACTGCTTGTGGCAAGAAGAGTAGTGTGATTGAAGGCAGTTTGCCTGAGAGGAGGATATAGTATTATATTACATTAATAAGCAAATGTAGTCCTAAATAGGACAATCAAGGGTATATACCTAATCATGAGCAGAGATTTAATACTAAATACCTTAGTAGAAAGACACTCCTAAAGTTAGTTCCTGGTGGGCCTTCTTATGAGGTGATCTCTAGTAAAGATCTAGGATGTGAGGTAATAAATAATCTTGTCTAATCATAAAAATAAAAGAGGAAGAGGTAGTCTGTGGGTATGTCGGTAAAGAGACTTACATAATCCTGATCGGGATCAGATATAGTGGGCCACTGTGGCTCCTTAAAAGCCTAGAATATGGAGAAATATATGGTGTTGGAAAGGTGGAGTAGATCTGTAACAAAAATGCTCAAAGAGTAATAGCTTGTAGTTTATGGCAAAAGGTAGAAGGGGTAACAATAATACATATAGCAGGGCTATCTGAGAATAATAGTGTGCAATGTATAAAACATGAGTAGTGACTGAGGTATTAAACAGATCCTAATAGGTATGATAGCTTACTCAAGGAAGGTAGGTAGTTGGAGCAAATTAATTGCGGTACTTACAATATAGGCGTCCGGTAGGGATATGTGTCTCTCCTCTGATGCGGTGTCCACCGCTTGTCAGGTGGAGAGACCGCGCCGTGCATTGCCTTAAAAAGGCAGAGGGAGGTGAGGAGGTGGCGTGTGACGTCACAGGAAGTGACGTTTTGCGTACCACTATGCGTTTCAGCGGGTATGGTGTCCGCTGAGGGGCATAGATGTATGCCAGACGCTAGCTGAGCGTCATAAATGAATTGAGACTAAAAATAATGTGATGTATGGAGACAAAGCAGTATGGAGGCTCAGAATAAATGAAGTAGATTATGGAGGGTGAAAGTCTTTTTGTGGATCTGTTAGATGAACTATGGGGCTAAAATAAAATTCAGGGGGAAGAAGGGGAGAGAATAGATCTATCTAAATTATAGAGTGAGGAAACCATAGGGTATGGTTGTGTCTAATGAGTAAAAAACAGAGAAATAAGGAGTAATGATAATGATATATTTATTGTGGTCAGGAAAGAAATTGAAAAAATACAGGAGAAGGGTGAACCGAAAATAACACAGGGTGCTGGAATGCAGTCGGGTAGGGAGTTCCAAGGGTGTGGGTCCTAGTAGACATATTCAATATAAACGACTCTGTAAAGGAAAGAACCAAAGTTAATACATTTGTAAATGAACCGCATGTCCGATACATATCGTGCTGAGGGGATACAGGAGAGAAGTTCACAAAAAGAGACACAATGGTATACTAAATGATACGTTATATAACCTGTCTATGGTTGTATGAGTATTAGACAATAAGAGTTAAACGTTCCATTAAGGCAAAAAATATTTAATACAACAATATATATTTTTATTTTTAATGTATCCGATAGTGGACTCTGGATAACGGTGAGTGTTTTTAGATGAAGGAGTATAGATCGTACTCCCGGTTCAGACCCTTAGGTGAAAGGGTCTGTAATTCATGTATCCAGTATGCCTCCCGTTTTTTGAGGAGGCGTATTCTATCCCCCCCTCTCCTTGGGGCATGTATCTGTTCTATCACCTGGAATTTTAATTGTGAGATCTGGTGACCTTTGGAGATGAAATGAGAGGGTAATGGAAGAAGAAGGTTTTTGCACCTAATAGTACTCTTATGTTTGGAAATCCTTTCCTTAATAGCCTGCGTGGTTTCTCCCACGTAGAGGAGGCCACATGGGCATTTGATCAGGTAGACCACAAACGTTGAGTTGCAGGTAGGTAGCACTTGATGTTATAACTCTTGCCGGAGTGGGGATGGTGTATGATGTTACCTTTCATTACATTGTGGCATTGATTACAATGAAGGCAAGGGTATGTGCCTTTTTTAGGTGTGGATAGAAATCTCTGAGATTGTGTCGGTCTGTTATCTCCAATGTCCGCCCTGACCAGGTCGTCTCGGAGATTGGGTGCCCTTTTGAAGCACGGAAGGAAAGGATTACGAAATTCGGGTACTTCCGGGTGGGCCTTACTGAGAAGGCCCCAATGTCGTCTAATTGTCTTATGAAGTACTCCCACAAAGGGATGATACGTGTGGACAAAAGGAATCCTTTTGCCCATCTGTGGATTTGGTCTGAAGGATGGTATCGCTGCCTCAGCTAGGAGGCTAGAGGGATATCCACGTTCTAGAAATTTATTGTGCATTTCCCTTTGACGGAGGGGGAGAGTGTCACTATTGGATACAATTCTCTGTAACCGTTTAAATTGTGAGCGTGGTATCGACTTCTTGGTTGCTGGTGGATGTAAACTATTGAAGTGTAGCAAGCTGTTACGGTCGGTCTCTTTCGTAAAAAGGTCCGTGCTAAGATTGCCGTTAGCATCTTTAATTACTGTCATATCAAGAAAACTGATTTTTTCTGGGCTTTCCGACATGGTGAAGGTCAGGCCTGGCCATGATTCATTTAGAGTGATGAAGAATTCCTTTAAGCTAGAAATGGGACCATCCCAGATGCAGAAAACGTCGTCTATGTACCTTTTCCATAGACGACAATGGGTGTGAAATAGGATATTGTTATAGACTATCTCATCCTCAAAACGGGCCATGTAGCAGATAGCGTATGGGGGAGCAACGTTTGACCCCATGGCCGTACCCTTCACCTGTAGATAGAAGGATTCTTCAAATAGAAAAAAGTTTTTGGTTAGGACGATAGTCAACAATTCCACACATAGTTGGATGGAACCAGTTTGCATGTTAGACATTTGTAGTAATTGCCTGGCACAGGAGATCCCTTTCTCATGTGGTATTGAAGTGTAGAGGTCTTTGACGTCTAGTGTTACCAGAATAGATGTAGCAGTTAGTGTACCTAGTGAACCTATTGTTTTAAGAAAGTCGCCTGTGTCCAAGATGAAAGATGGGATTTTCCGGACCAACGGGGTGAGTATTTTCTCTAAGAAGATAGACAACGGTGATAGGATCGACTCCGTCGATGCGACTATGGGTCTGCCTGGGGGATTTTCCAAGTTTTTATGTATTTTTGGCAGGGTGTAAAACACCGGTATAATGGGATTTCTTTTCGTAAGATAATCTTTAGTTTTTATGTCGATCACACCTAATTCAAGGAATCTCGATAGTACTGAATTAATTAGGTCTCTGATGTCACTAGTGGGGTTCCTAGATAGTTTAACATAAACAGTGGTGTCATTGAGTTGTCGGTGGATTTCTTTAAGATAATCAGATCTATTCATTACAACTATGAGCCGCCCTTGTCGGCCGGCTTAATAATGATAGTCTTATCTTCCCGTAGTGAGCGCAGAGCGCAGATCTTCGCAGTGACACACCCGTGACAAGTGGGCCCCAAGAATGATTTTCTCTGGTGGGCCCAAGGTGCTCCAGTCCGACGCTGCTTCCAAGGCAAGCTTTCTGTTACTGGACGCCGGATATCATACTGAAGCCCTGCACATTACACCGGAAGTTTCGGATAACAAGTTTTCAGACATATGTTTGTACAGTCATGGACAAAAGTTTTGAGAATGACACAAATATTAATTTTTACAAAGTCTACTGCTTCACTTTTTCTAATGGCAATTTGCATATACTCCAGAATGTTATAAAGAGTGATCAGCTTAATAGCAATTACTTGCAAAGTCAATACTTGGCTAGAAAATGAACTTTATCCCCCAAAACACATTTCAACATCATTGCAGCCCTGCCTTAAAAGGACCAGCTAACCTCTTTTCAGTGATTGCTCCATTAACACAGGTGTGGGTGTTAATGAGGACATGGCTGGAGATCAATCTGTCATGATTAAGTAAGAATGAGACCACTGGACACTTTAAAAGGAGGCTGGTGCTTGGCATCATTGTTTCTCTTCTGTTAACCATGGTTATCTCTAAAGAAACACGTGCAGTCATCATTGCAATGCACAAAAATGGCCTAACAGGGAAGAGTATCGCAGCTAGAAAGATTGCACCTCAGTCAACAATCTATCGCATCATCAAGAACTTCAAGGAGAGAGTTCTATTGTTGCCAAAAAGGCTCCAGGGCGCCCAAGAAAGACCAACAAGCGCCAGGACCGTCTCTTAAAAGTGTTTCAGCTGCGGGATCGGGCTACCAGCGGTGCAGAGCTTGCTCAGGAATGGCAGCAGGCAGGTGTGAGTGCATCTGCACGCACTGTGAGGCGGAGACTCTTGGAGCAAGGCCTGGTCTCGAGGAGGGCAGCAAAGAAGCCACTTCTCTCCAGAAAAAACATCATGGACAGACTGATATTCTGCAAAAGGTACAGGCAGTGGACTGCTGAGGACTGGGGTAAAGTTATTTTCTCTGATGAATCCCCTTTTCGATTGTTTGGGACATCAGGAAAACGCCTCATTCGGAGAAGACAAGGTGAGCGCTACCACCAGTCTTGTCTCATGCCAACTGTTAAGCATCCTGAAACCATTCATGTGTGGGGTTGCTTCTCAGCCAAGGGAATCAGCTCTCTCACAGTCTTGCCTAAAAACACAGCCATGAATAAAGAATGGTACCAGAATGTCCTCCAAGAGCAACTTCTCCCAACCCTCCAAGAGCAGTTTGGCGATCAACAATGCCTTTTCCAGCATGATGGAGCACCTTGCCATAAAGCAAAGGTGATAACTAAATGGCTCAGGGAACGAAACATAGAGATTTTGGGTCCATGGCCTGGAAACTCCCCAGATCTTAATCCCATTGAGAACTTGTGGTCAATCATCAAGAGACGGGTGGACAAACAAAAACCTACAAATTCTGACAAAATGAAAGCATTGATTGTGCAAGAATGGACTGCTATCAGTCAGGATTTGGTCCAGAAGTTGATTGAGAGCATGCCAGGGAGAATTGCAGAGGTCCTGAAGAAGAAGGGTCAACACTGCAAATATTGACTTGCTGCATTAACTCATTCTAACTGTCAATAAAAGCTTTTGTTACTCATATGTTTGCAATTATATTTCTGTCTGTGATAAAAACATCTGTCAAACACACATAAAAACCAGAGGGCAGCAGATCATGTGAAAATATAATATTTGTGTCATTCTCAAAACTTTTGGCCATGACTGTACTAGTTATATTTAGTCAATATTCTCCAAAAATGACCTCAGATTTACAATAAGAATTTATGTACAGGAATATTTCATATGTTCCACACATCATCTGTAAATAACAAACAAATAGATTTATTAATAAATAGATATATTTACAAAGTGTCACAAAAAAGTGCTGTCAGTGACACAATGCACAATGTACATACTTTTGACTGGCCATGGATTTCGATCTTGGCTAAAAAAGCCAAGGTTCAAATCTGCCAAGCAAAATAGACTCTTACTAGTGTTAGATTATACCAGGGAAGTCATCTTATTGTAGGTAGAGTAACTACAAGTTAATAAATAATTACTGGAACTTTGTATGCTTAAAAGGGCAACAGATGACCTTAGCTTTGCATAAAACAACAGAGTTGAATTGGTGTGCGTAATAGAGAAACAGTGGCTTGTAAGTAGCAATATCTCTTTTCATAAAGTCGTGCTTAATTTTCCTGTCCTAGTCTTTTCTGAACTTGACGGCTTGTCTTTCTAAGATTTGCGAATACTACGCTCGTTGCATTGGTAGATTTCCTAGATACAAAACAAGATAAGGAAAAAGACAAATACGGAGCAGCAAATCTGTGATGGATAATCCATACGTTACCTTAATTAGTAAGCGTAGATGCACATTGCTTTTTATTTGAATTTGGCCTACAGAATTTCTTGTCCTAAAATATACAGAGTAACACCTCTTTGACCCAAAAAATCCAAATTGCAAACAAAATGGTCCTCTCAAAGAGGGATTATATATAGAAAAGGCAGGTTAAAGTGTCTAATACAGTCAGTAAACTCACAAGTAAGGCTCACAAAAAAACTACCCAAAATCCTCCTAGCAGAAACACAAATTGATACCGCTTTATGCTTACTATACACAATAGCAATTCACCTGCAGCACTGGACAGTATTCTTGGGCTCTAACAGTGCAGCAGGTATGATGGTAGGACAACAGCATGCAAGTCCTCTAACACCGTAACCAATTTTGACACAATTGCAGATGTTGAGTGCTTTCATGCCAGCAGGCAGTGTTGGACTGGTGAGTACAGAGCCCACCAGTGACATTGATTCTGGGGACCCACTTTTCAGTTACATGCAGTATTATCTGACCTTTGATCATAATTTAGCAAAAATAATAAGCTGAGTAGTCATTAAATTAATGATGAAATGCTGCCATTGTCTGTACATTTAACATTAAGTGTATTGTGCCAAACACGTGTATGGGAGTAGGGGGGCTAACTTCTATACCTACGCCCCTGGGTGGGATACACCTGTACCCCAATGGATCAGTCAGAGCCTTCCAGCAAGAATAAGGATTGGAATTACATTTGCATATCACACATAACCCTTTTAGAATATTCATAAAAATGCACACTATTGAATACCACTATATAACCAGGAGAAATAAGGGGCCATTGCACTACATCGGACCTACTTGTTCTTATGTGCTATTTTTTCACTCTAAAACTGTGCTTCAATGAATGTTATTACAAAACAGAGATGATGATATGGTTAGATAGGGCAGCTGCAAATGGTATTGTGTCATGTTACTAGGCTTAGTGGCCTTTGTATCATGCTTTATAGGAATAGCATTTATTTTAAGGTGACCTCAAATGTGGATGCTTTTTCAAGTTTCTATCTCCATTTACTTTTTTTTATATATATGAATTAATAAAATGTAGTACATGCCTTGTTTTATAGTGATGTGCACCATATTCTATAGTGTATATATTTCTAAATGTACTAACCAGGCCCAGACTAGGACCAAGAAAACAGCTGTGGTCCACCTCCCCTCACAGTCACAGTCGAGCCTACATTTGTAAGTTCATTATATAGACCATAGTGCCCAGACAGACCTTGGTTCTTCTGACCCAAACTAACAGCCTTAGGGCTCATACTCACTTCATCAACGGATGATTTTCAGCCGAAAAAAAATCGGATTCAAATCGGACCAATGTTATTCAATAGGTGACATCTCATTTGCGATTTTTTTTCTCTGCCAAAATCGGTGTGAGAAAAAAATCGCAACATGCTGCGATTTGATGCGATTTTGGCATGATAATCGCTAATGCAATAGATGGTGCTATAAAAAATTGCATGCAAATCGCATGACAATTGCACATAATCGGACTATCCTGAAAACTGACCGATTTTTTTCCAGCAAGTGAGTATGAGCCCTTATAGTGATTTATGAGACTGTTAGTTCAAGTAATGGCACCAACAGTAAGGCGGGGTCACATGAGCGAATATTCTCTTGTGCGAGAGTATCGGGGTGATTATGCTAATGACACTGGGATCAAACTCTGTCATATTTTGATCTGAGTGTCATCTTAGTGTGATCTGATTCTCTTGCATGAGAGAATCACAGCACAGGTGCGGGGAAGATGGAGAACAAAATTTCTTCATATTCTCCATTGACTCTGTGCGAGTACATTGGACTGCACTAGGGTGACATCTGAGTGCAGTCGGATTTTTCATACGCACCCATAAACTAGAATGGGCAAAAGCGATCCAATTATCTGTTTCACTCTCAGCATGCTGCAAAAAAAATCACAGATCTTCACTGCCCCACAGTATTACATTGATCCGAGTGCTATCCAAATTTTTATCGGATTGCACTCGTCCTATTTATTCACGCTTGTGAGTGAGCCCAAAGTCTGGACATCACTGTTGTGAAGGCGTGTTAGGCGTGTGCATGCAGAATAACTTTGACACTACGGTAGCTGTCTGCTCAGCAATTACATGCACCATTTAGTACAGCATAATATGAGCTTGAGTTGACCTTCGACAGCCTCCCTTCTTACTGCCTCTATTGTCTTTGGTCGAATATAGAGGTGTATATTTCTAATTTCTTATAGATTGTGTCATATGCATCACTATCACAAAAAGTTTGACATGTCATAAAGACTCTAAAATACTCAAAGTGCTACTGTCCTCAACGTCAGGTTCATGGACTGTTATATTTAGGCCACAATCATATTCAGTATTTGGTCAGTATTTTACCTCAGTATTTATAAGCCAAAACCAGGAGTGGAACAATCAGAAGAAAAGTATAGTAGAGACACGTCACCATTTCTGTATTTATCACCCACTCCTGGTTTTGGCTTATAAATACTGAGGTAAAAAACTCACCAAATACTGAATGTGTGAACATGGTCTTCAGTATCACTCACAAAAGAGCAGCATTTGGCTGCATTCTCGCCTCTGTGTTTTGTCCTTTGTCCTAGTGTAAAATCTCTTGGCTTTCAATACAACTTTTACTTCAATCACACCAAACATGTTCCTTTCTGGCCCCTTGTGTTGGCAGTTCCAACTCCATTATTCCCTAGAGTAACTAAGGAGGTAATAGCACAAGTAGAACTTGGCACCAGTTTCAAAACCATATATTATCATAAATTATTATCAAGATTGGCATTTTGTCTAAAATAAAAAAGATAATTGAAGCAAATTGTGTCATGTTTATTAAAATGCTCCCTCAGTTTTAGACTGTCCGAAATTCATGAAATGAAGTCTATACCTAATATGAACAGGTGCAGATTTAACCACAATTTACAACATTTTCTGGCATAAAGCTTAATAAATATGTCTAAAAGTTGATGGCTATGCCCCCTCCTATTACTCTAGATCAGTAATGCAAAACATTTTTATGTCCAAGGCCCACATTGTCATACTGAACTAATCCAAAGCGCCCCCCAAATTTAAAGGGGTACATACACGAATTAAGCAATAGAACCATCGTCATAATATCACCAGTATCAAGGTTAAGTATTTGAGGAGGATTTGGAGAGTTTCTGCTTCAAAAACTCAGTGTTTTTGGAGCAGAAATTGAGCCAAATCAAGGTTTGATTATTTTTCATTTTTAACATAGTCATGAAACACGCTATCATAGAATCATAGAATGGTAGAGTTGGAAGGGACCTCCTGGGTCATCTGGTCCAACCCCCTGCTCAAAGCAGGATTCTCTAAATCATCCCAGACAGATGTCTATCCAGCCTCTGTTTGAAGACTTCCATTGAAGGAGAACTCACCATCTCTTGTGGCAGCCTGTTCCACTCATTGATCACCCTAACTGTCAAAAAGTTTTTTCTAATATCTAATCTGTGTCTCCTCCCATTCAGTTTCATCCCATTGCTTCTAGTCTTTCCTTGCGCAAATGAGAATAAAGATGATCCTTCTACAATGTGACAGCCCTTGAGATATTTGTAGACAGCTATTAAGTCTCCTCTCAGTCTTCTTTTTTGCAAGCTAAACATTCCCAAATCCTGCAACCGTTCCTCATAGGACATGGTTTGCAGACCGGTCACCATTCTGGTGGCTCTTCTCTGAACTTGCTCCAGTTTGTTGATGTCTTTTTTAAAATGTGGTGCCCAAAACTGGACACAGTATTCCAGATGAGGTCTGACCAAAGAGGAGTAGAGGGCAATAATGACCTCACGTGATCTAGACTGTATGCTTCTGTTGATACATCCTAGAATTGCATTTGCCTTTTTTGCTGCTGCATCACACTGTTGACTCATGTTAAGTCTGTGATCAATTAGTATACCCAAGTCTTTTTCACATGTGCTGTTACTTAGCCCTATTCCTCCCATTTTGTATATGCTTTTTTCATTTTTATTGCCCAGATGTAGTACTTTGCATTTTTCCCTGTTAAAATCCATTCTGTTAGTTGCTGCCCACTGCTCCAGTTGATGTATATCTTTTTGAATCCTCTCTCTCTTCTCTAGTATTAGCTACCCCTCCTAGCTTTGTGTCATCAGCAAATTTGATCAGTTTACCCTCAATTCCTTCATCTAAATCATTGATAAAGATGTTGAACAATACAGGGCCCAAAACAGAGCCTTGTGGTACCCCACTTGAGACATTCTTCCAACTGGATGTGCAGCCATTTACAACCACTCTTTGGGTCCGATCACTAAGCCAGTTATGAATCCACCTAACAGTTGCCTTGTCCATTCCATACTTAGTCATTTTTTCAATAAGGATTGTGTGAGATACTTTGTCAAATGCTTTGCTGAAGTCAAGATATACTATATCTACAGCATTTCCCTGATCCACCCAGTCAGTGATTCTGTCATAGAAGGAAATTAAGTTAGTCTGACATGACTTATTAGTTACAAACCCATGCTGACTCTGTTTAATCACTTCATTCTTATCCAGGTACTTGCATACATGTTCTTTAATAATTTGTTCAAAGATCTTTCCTGGTATAGAAGTCAGACTCACCGGCCTGTAGTTCCCTGGGTCCACCTTCTTCCCCTTTTTGAAGATAGGAACAACATTTGCTCTTCTCCAGTCTTCTGGGACTTCTCCTGTTCTCCAAGAATTTTCAAAGATTATGGACAGTGGTTCAAGAATTTCTTCTGCTATCTCCTTCAGTACCCTGGGGTGTAATTCATCTGGACCTGGAGACTTGAATTCATTTAGGTTAGCTAAGTGTTTCCTCACTGTCTTTCTGTTTATAGATATCCTGGATTCTTCTATTCCTTTAATAGGACAGTGAAGATCAGTTGATGTTACATTTCCTTTCTGAGAGAAAACAGATGCAAAATAGGAATTTAAAAGTTCAGCCTTCTCAACATCCTGACTTACCATTTCATCATTTTCATCCTGTAAAAATCCTATAGCATCTTTGACTTTTCTTTTACTTTTGACGTATCCCCAAAATCCTTTTTTGTTGCTTTTGACGTCACTTGCAAGCCTTAATTCATTGTCAGCTTTAGATAATCTGATTTGTGCCCTGCAGGTTCTGCAGACGCCATTATATTCTTCTTTAGATATGCCTCCCTCTTTCCATTTGATAAACATTTATTTCTTCCTTTTTAGCATGTGTTTAAGTTCTATGTTCATCCATCCTGGTTTCCTTAAATGCTTCCCATTCTTCCCTCTTTTCGGAATTGTTAACGATTGTGCTTTGAGAATCTCATTTTTCAAGATTTTCCATCCTTCCTGGACATTTTTGTCCTTAAGGATATCCAGCCATTGGATCCCTCCAATTCTCTTTCTGAGTTCCTTAAAATCTGCCTTTCTGAAATCTAACCTTGACGTCTGAGTCTTCACAGGTCTTCCTCCTCTTGTTATCCAAAATTCTAAAATAGCATGGTCACTACCTCCTAGGGTCCCAGCCACTCTTACCTCCTCCACCATTTCCTCCCTGTTTATGAGGATTAGATCCAAGGTAGCAGATCCCCTTGTTTTCTCCATTACCTTTTGGAAGATAAAGTTGTCAGCAAGAGAGGATAAGAATTTCCTGGACCTGTTAGTTTTGCCTGAGAGAGATTCCCAACAAATGTCTGGATAGTTGAAATCTCCCATGACCACTATGTCATATTTTTTGGAGAACTTGGCCATTTGATGCATAAAGAGTTCATCCATATCTTCAGCTTGCACAGGCGGCCTGTAGTAAATGCCTACAATGGTGTCCTTTCCATTGTTCTGTCCTTGTATTCTTACCCAAACAGTTTCCACAGAACTCCCATTCTCTGAAGCTTCAATCTCTGTGCAGATATACGCTTTTCTAACATACAATGCAACACCTCCTCCTCGTTTATCAAGTCTGTTTCTTGCAAATAAGTTGTAACCTTCTAGCCTTGTATTCCAATCATGTGTATCATCCCACCAAGTCTCAGTGATTCCAATGACATCATATTTCTTCTCCTGCGTTAGTAGCTCCAGTTCTCCTTGTTTGTTGCCCATGCTTTGTGCATTCGTATAGAAACACTTTAGTTTGTGATTGGTTTCTCTTTCTTCAATATTTTTATTATGTAGATTTTTTTGTCTTTGTTCTTCCCCTTCACTTCTAATAGCAGAGTTCTCAATAGCATTTGTCAGGTGTATGGCTTTTGCTGGCGTTTTGCTTCCCTTCCCACATTGTTCTAGTTTAAAGCTCTCCTGATGAGTGTAGCAAGGCGACTTCCAAATACATGTTTTCCAGTCTTCGTAAGGTGCACCCCATCTCTAGCAAGTAGTCCATCGTACAGGTAATCCACTCCGTGATCCAGAAATCCAAATCCTTGCTGACGGCACCATCGACGTAGCCAGTTGTTCACCTGCAGAATCTTATTCCACCTCCTTGTTCCATGGCCATCCACTGGAAGGATGGAGGAGAAGACCACCTGCGCTCCCAGTTCTTTCACTTTCTTACCTAAGTTTTCAAAGTCACTGCAGATGGTTTCCAGGTCACTTCTTGTGGTGTCATTTGTCCCCACATGTATTAGCAGGAATGGGTAGTCATCTTTAGGTCTGAAGAGTCCTGATATCCTGTCAGACACATCTTTAATTTTTGCACCTGGAAGACAGCACATTTCTCTTGAGGTTATATCTGGTCTGCAGATAGCAGCCTCTGTTCCTCTCAACAGGGAATCCCCCATGACAACAACTCTCCGTTTCTTCTTCACAACATTTTTCTTTCTCCATTCAGGAGGACTCTGAGGGCGTACAAGGTTACTCTTTGTGGGCAAAGTCTTATCCTGATGTATTTCTTCATCGTTCTCCTGTGTAAGAGCCTGGTACTGGTTTCTGAGCAGAATTGGTGCTGACTGCCTCCTGATCCTCCTGCTTCTTTGGGTCACATGCTTCCATTCCTCTGTTTCTTCAGTTGCACTTCGAATTTCTTCTCTTTCTGTACCATGAAGAGATAATTCTGCTCTATCTAAGAACTCTTCACCTTCCTTAATGGTCTTCAATGTAGATAACCTCTCTTCCAGATTTTGCAACTTTTCCTCCAACAGGGACACAAGCTTGCATTTGTGGCATGTGAAATTTGGCTTTTCCACTGGTAAGTCTATGAACATGTAGCAAGAAATGCAGCTCACCACATGGCTCCTGGCCTCTTCCATGTTCTTATTGTTCAAGAGATAATCAAGCGGTGAAATATAAGCCAAAACTCGCGCGCCTAGCGGCGCGCGGTTTACTGATGTCCTCCTTTCAGCTGCAACAGCCAAAATCCAGTGTTCCTTGAGCTCGCGGAGACTCTTCACTTATCCCAGAAGGCACTGGGAATATGCAAATTATCTCCTCGGGACTCCTCCCCTGGTTTACTGATGTCCTCCTTTCAGCTGCAACAGCCAAAATCCAGTGTTCCTTGAGCTCGCGGAGACTCTTCACTTATCCCAGAAGGCACTGGGAATATGCAAATTATCTCCTCGGGACTCCTCCCCTGGTTTACTGATGTCCTCCTTTCAGCTGCAACAGCTATGGATTGCTACATGTGTACAAGATCAGAACTACTGTCAGTAGATGAATGCAGCGCTAGAACTACTGTCAGTAGATGATTGCAGTGCCAGAACCACCATCAGTACATGAATGCAGCACCAAGCTTAGTACAGCTATCAATTACTGAGTCAGGTTAGCCCAACATAGATTTGTATCACAAGATGCTGTAACTCCTAGTATCTCCTTAAGGAGATGCTGGGAGTTGTTGTTACCAACCATTATCAGACTCCAGACCATACAAAAACAACAGTACTGATGAGACCATAGTCAGTATCACTATTAAACATTTACACCCAGGTACCTTACAGTTGATATCTTTCCCATCCTTTTTGTCTCCATAGTACAAATACCATGATGAGATTTCATGCCCAGAGCTCATCTCATCATAATGCACTCCCCATAGGCCTCCATCTATAATATAACGCTGTGAGCGTCACTCTGTCCAAAGCCTTTATAGACTGCACAAGCTCGACAAGCCTGCCCAGTCTGGCTCCAGACGGAAGACGGCATCCAGCGGTTACAGTTAAGAGAAGTGTGCATGGTGCCGGAGATCGTGGTACACATAGACACTGACTGCATACCGCGATCTCCGGCGCCATACTTCCCTGACCAGGAGGAGTGTTGCCACAGTGCTTCTCTTCTCTCCGGAGACCGGGGCAGCAGTGAGCGTCGGAATCGCACATGCGCATAGCGCTATCCGGCGCCATTTTACTGAAGACACATTTGCAATGTGTCTTCAGCAATATGGCACAGGACAGCACGGTATGGGCATGCGCATACTCCGGCGCCACACTCCTCCCCTGGTCTCCAGCAGAACGGGACAGCGCTGGAGCACAGGGAAGAAAGGTGAGTATAAATGTTTTTTTTGGTATGTGTGCGGTTTAATAGGGGTGAGGGGGACTATACATATCAGGATAGGAGGGTGAGAGGTAGCATGCATACCAGGATAGGGGTGAGGGACCATGCATGTCAGGATAGGGGGGTGAGGGGTAGCATGCATACCAGGATAGGGGGTGAGGGGACCATGCATACCAGGAAAGGGGGGTGAGAGGACCATGCATACCAGGCTTGGGGGTGAGGGGACCATGCATACCAGGATAGGGGGGTGAGAGCACCATGCGTACCAGGAAAGGGGGTGAGGGGACCATGCGAACCAAGAAAGGGGGGTGAGAGGACCATGCATACCAGGATAGGGGGATGAGGGGACCATGTATACTAGGATGGGGATGAGGGGTACCATGCATACCAGGATTGGGGATGAGGGTACCATGCATACAAGAATTGGGGGGTGAGGGGGTACCATACATCCTACCATAGGAATGAGGGGGCACCATGCATACCAGGATTGGGGGGTGAGGGGATCATGTATATAAGGATTGGGGGGTGAGGGAACCATGCATACCAGAATTGGGGGTGAGGGGAACATGCATACCAGGATTGGGGGGTGAGGGGACCATGCATTCCAAGATTGGGGGGTGAGAGGACCATGCATACTAGGATAGGGGGTGAGGGGACCATGCATACCAGGATTGGGGGGGTGAGGGGACCTTGCATACCAGGAAAGGGGGTGAGAGGACCATGCATACCAGGATAGGGGGTGAGGGGACCATGTATACCAGGAAGGTGGGTGAGAGGACAATGCATACCTGGATAGGGGATGAGGGGACCATGCATACCAGAATTGGGGATGAGGGGACCATGCATACCAGAATTGGGAGGTAAGGGGTGCTATGTATACCAGGATTGGGGATGAGGGGACCATACATACCAGGAATGGGGGTGAGGGAGGTACCATACATCCTATGATAGGGATGAGGGGGACCATGCATACCAGGATTGGGGGGTGAGGGGACCATGCATACCAGGATTGGGGGATGAGGGGTACCATGCATATCAGGATGGAGGGGTGAGGGGTAGCATGCATACCAGGATTGGGGATGAGGGGACCATGCATACCAGAATTGGGAGGTAAGGGTGCCATATATACCAGGATTGGGGATGAGGGGACCATGCATACCAGGATTGGGGGGTGAGGGGGTATCATACATCCTATGATAGGGATGAGGGGGACCATGCATACCAGGATTTTGGGGGTGAGGGCACCATGCATACCAGGATTGGGGGGTGAGGGGACCATGCATTCAAGGATTGGGGGGTGAGGGTACCATGCATACCAAGATTGGGAGGAGAGGGCACCATGCATACCAGGATAGGGATGAGGGGGTACCATGCATACCAAGATTGGGGGGTGAGAGAACCATGAATACCAGGATATGGATGAGCAGGTACCATGCATACTAGGATTGGGTGGGGGTGAGGGGACCATTCATACCAGGATAGGGATGAGAGGGTACCATGCATACAAGGATAGGATGAGGGATGCCATGCATACCAGGATAGGAGGGGGGAGCACATACTAGGATGGGAGACCATATAACAATAAAAATGCATGCCACCTGGGCGTAGAACGGGTTCATAGCTAGTATAGTATAATGCACTCCCCATAGGCCTCCATATTGTATAATGCACTCCCTATAGGTCTCTATATTGTATAATGCACTCCCCATAGGTAGACTTTATATAGTATAATGCACTCCCCATAGGCAGACTCTATATAGTATTAAAGCACTCCCCATAGGCAGACTCTATAGCATAATGCACTCTCCATAGGCAGACTCTATAGTATAATGCAGCCCCCATCAGCAGACTCTAATATAATGAAGCCCCCATCAGCAGACTCTAATAAAATGCAGCCCCCCATAGGTAGATTAATATAATGCAGCCCCCAATAAACAGACTCTAATATAATGCAGCCCCGCATAGGCAGATTGTAATATAATGCAGTCCCCCATAGGAAAACGTATATAATGCAGCCCACCATAGGCAGACTCTATAGTATAAGGCAGCCCCAGAACAGCAGACTGTAATATAATGCACCCCAATAGGCCTCTATAGTATAATGCACCTCCTTAAAAAAAATCCAATACTCATCTCTCTTCCTCCTGGTTCCTCTACTGCTCCGAGCTTCCGCACATCTCCGGACAGTGGGAGCTGGGTAATGACGTCATCGCGCCCTCTGTCAGTGTTGGCGTCAGTGACGTCAGATGCTGAGAGGGGATGATGGGAGAGGGAGCGTAACGCTCCTTCTCTCATCAATGCGGTCAGCTGCATCGGCATCCAGCCAATACAGTTGACCCTGCGATAACGGGCAGGGGAGGGGATCACTGCTCGCACTGGGCCCCCCGCCTGCTCACACCAGACCTCAAGCAGCTTTGATTGTGTGCCTCTCCACTCTTCCTCCAAACTCTTGGACCTTGATTTCTTAATGAAATGCAAAATTTTCTTTCCTTGTGGAGTGTGTCAATGACTGCCTTCTGGACATCTGTGAAGTGAGCAGTCTTCCCCATGATTATGGAGCCTACTGAAACAGACTAAGGAACCTTTTTAATGCTTAGGAAGCCTTTTCAGGTGTTTTTTGTTAATTATTCTAATTTACTGAGATAATGACTTTTGGGTTTTCATTGGCTGTAAGATATAATCATCAACATTAACAGAAATAAACACTTGAAATAGATCACTCTGTGTGTAATGACTCTATATAATATCTGAGTTTCACTTTTTGTATTGAAGAACTCAAATTAGTGCATTCTTGCAGCATTAAAATCGCATTAAAGCACATATACTATGCACATGGCTATATCAATAAAGTTTTGTGAAAGACAAATACCAGGAAGTATCCAAAACAAAGCAGTTTTTATTTAAAGCATGATATGTCAACATAAAATGTGCTAAAAAATGCATGCAGTCATGGCTAAAAGTGTTGGCATTCTTGAATTTTTTTCAGAAAATGAAGTAATTCACCCCAAAAAATTATTGCAATTACACGTTTCTTTCCTTTGTGGGTATTGGAACAACAGAAGAAGAAAAAAAACAAGAAAAAAAAGGCAAACTGGACAAAATTTCACACAAAACCTAAAAAATGGTAAACATACTACCCAGGTCCATTTTCCTCACATGAGGAGCGGGCAGCACTCCACATGATATAGAACCATGGAGATCGTGCGTCAGTTATGCAGCATAGAGATCAAGAAGTGTTTTAGCAATGATGACATAACATTTAAAACACTTTATTTCGACAAATATAAAAAATTACAAAAGACAGACAATAAAGATAAGAAGGTGCCTCAAACTATAAAACACAAAACGGGAAGGACAGCTACAGCAGTAAACACTAATGTATTGGTAAATATATGCTGTTCTGTCTTCATACACGTTGATACGGTATGCAATCTAACATACAGCATAAACTACCATTCTATCTTCTTCTTTGTGCCACCGACTGTCTGTCCGCAGTCTCCAACATCATGTCCGCTCTCTATCTGAAACTCAACCTCTCCAAAACTGAACTTCTTCTGCTCCCGCCGTCTACTAACCTCCCTAAATTTGACATTTCCCTCTCTGTGGGCGGCACCATAATAACACCCCGGCAGCAGGCTCGCTGTCTGGGTGTTATGTTTGACACCAATCTCTCCTTCGCCTCCCATATACAATCTCTTGCCCGCTCTTGCCGCCTACACCTAAAGAACATCTCTAGAATCTGCCCTTTTCTCACCATGGAAACAACAAAAACCCTCACTGTCGCCCTGATCCACTCCCGCCTGGACTACTGCAACGCTCTATTACTTGGCCTCCCCATTACTCGACTATCCCCTCTCCAGTCCATCCTTAATGCAGCAGCCAGGGTCATCCATCTGGCTAATCGGTACTCGGACACGTCCGCTCTTCGCCAGTCCTTACACTGGCTGCCCATTCATTATAGGATCCAATTCAAAGTACTTGTTCTCACCCACAAAGCTCTCCACAGTGCAGCACCCCCTTACATCTCCTCCCTCATTTCTATCGGCCTAACCGACTTCCTCGCTCTGCAAACGACTTTCAACTAACCTCTGCACTAATCCGTACCTCCCACTCCCGACTCCAAGACTTCTCCCGCGCTGCGCCAATCCTCTGGAATGCTCTACCCCAAGAAATTAGGACTATCCACAATTTGCATGGTTTCAGGCGCTCCCTCAAAACACATTTGTTCAGAGCGCCTATCACATTCACTAATCAAAGTCATTCTATGTGTAAGTGTGTGTGTGTAGCCCATTCACTATCTCCATCCATCCCTCACTCCCTCAAGATGGCTGGACCATCATTGTAAATACACCATTGTATATACACACCTGTACTTCGTATCTCCCCCACCTCATTGTAGACTGTAAGCTCTCACGAGCAGGGTCGTCTTATTTTGCTTTAATTATTGTATTGTTAACGTTGTTACTTATGACTTGTGTTTTGAAACTGTTAAACTGTAAAGCGCTGCGGAATATGTTGGCGCTATATAAAAAAAGATTATTATTACTACCACATATGCTTTACCAGGATAGCAAACTCAATTTAGAGCAGTTACAGGAGGGTAAATAAACATGTGTGTCCCAGGAAGCACACAGAAGAAAATGGACTTTCCTCTTCCCAACACGCCTTGCTTTAATCCCACAATGCAATACTCTATTTGCTGCTAAAGTCACAGGTTATGAATTTAGCCATCACTAGATGGTGCTATAACACAACAAACCAGCACATAAATGCGAACATATTGCCCTCTATTCAAATGGGCAGAACACTCCCCCTTGGCATCAACTGATGCCGCTTACAGGTTCTTTTGGCGAAAACAATAAAACAAGTTCCGCAACTGGTCTGAGGAATAGTTTACTTTCCCCAGTCTTCCACACTTTGACCTCGACCTTGCGCACTTTCCCATCCTTGCTTGGGAATGCTTTGGTGACGAGGCCTAGTGGCCACTCATTTTGGTGAGACTGGCTGTCTTTCATGGGTATAACATCACCGGATTTGATGTTTGGTTTGTCGATCTGCTCCTTCTTCCTAGGCTGTAAGGTGGAGAGATAATGTTTTCTCCATCTGTCCCAGAAGGTATTGGAGAGACTTTGTACTTGTCTCCATTGACGTCTGTAGAGGTTCTTGTTGCTGAATTCTCAGAGTGGAGCACTGAGAGCGCTGGTTTTCTGAGTGAGTAACATGGCGGGAGTGAGAATGGTTGGATCTCCAGCATCACTTGAAAGTGCAGTCAATGGTCTGGCATTTATGATGGCTGAAACAAGCGAGTTCCCAGTTGAGAACCTGCTGAAACGGTGGGATTTGAGGCAATTGTCTGAAGTCACTATACGTAGAATGGATACCTGAGGGCCAATTTCCTCATCTGCCTCTGGATCTACCAGTTCAAAGGTGTCTGTCTCGTCAATGTAGGGCGTCGAACAATATTACAGTGCAGGGCCCTTAAACCATGTTGTGTCCTTAAGGTGTCTTGATTCAATGGATCTAGTTGCGTGGTCCACAGGATTATAGTGTGTGGACACATAGTGCCACGTTTAGGGCAAGTGGATCTCCTGATCTTTAGCACCCAATTGCTGACGTAAACATAAAATAATCGAGTTTCGTTGCAAATGTACAGCAGCATTACCTTGCTGTCTGAGTAGAACTCGACGTCCCTGATTTCCAGGTCAATTTCTGTAGAGATAAGTCAGCCAACACTACTGCTAGCACAGTCGCACAGAGTTCCAGTCTGGATATCGTGTGCTCACAGAGTGGCGCCAGTTTTGTCCGGCTCATAACAAGCCTTACATGGCATTGTTCTTTAATGTCAGTAGTTTTCAGATATGCTACTGCTTCAATCACTTTGGTTGAGGCATTGCAGAAGATACAAAGCCTTTGCGTCTTGATTTCTGTTGATGGCATTGATGCATATAGTCGTGCCACGTAAAGATTTGGCAAGGCTTCTAAAGATTTCTTCCATCTTGACCACAAATCTCTCTTCTCCATGGGAAGTGAATCATCCCATTCAGACATCTCTTGGGTGAAGTCTCTCAACATCATTTTACCTTGGATAGTTACAGGGGTTACAAATTCTAGAGGATCGTACAAGCTGTTTATCACAGACAGTACGCCTCTATGCGTGAAGGGTTTCTCTCCTTCGCTGATCTGAAAGGTAAATGCATCCCTCTTCAAATCCCTGAGAAAACCAAGGCTCCGCTGCATGTGAAAGGAGTCTGTGTTTAAATCCAGGTCTTTTAGATCAGTTGAGCAATCTTGAGAGGGAAAAGCTGCCATCATTTTTTGGCTGTTGGAAGCGATTTTGTGCAACCTCAAATTGGACAAAGCGAGCTTTTCTTGTGCCCTTTTTAGGAGAATGATTGCCAATTAATCCGTGGGTGTGGATTTCAAGCAGTCATCCACATAGAAACCCTTTTCCAAAAACGATCTAACATCCGCCCCATACTTTGCTTCGCCCTCTCTGATTGGATTGTCTAAGGCCATAGATGGCGATAGCAGGGGAAGGACTGTTCCCAAAGATGTGTACTCTCATCCGATGCTCTACGAGGTCTTTGTAGGGTCATTATTGCAGTACCAGAAGAACCTCAAGTAGTTTCTATGTTCTTCTTTGACAAGGAAGCAATGAAACATCTGTTGTATGTCAGCCATAAATGCCACTGCATCTCTGCAGAAGGGAAGAAGTACTCCTAGAAGTCTGTTATTGAGGTCTGGGCAAGACAGAAAGACACCGTTTTGTGAGACACCTTTAAATCTGGTGCTTGAGTCAAATACTACCCTTATCTGACCAGGTTTCTTAGGATGATACATGCCAAAAATGGGTACGTACCAGCATTCCTTGGAATCTTACAAGTACAGTACAGGTGCAATTTCTGTGTGGCCATTTTGGAATATTCTCTCCATGAAGGCAAAGAAGTGTTCTCTTGTTCCTGGTGCCTTCAGCAGTTTGCGTTTGAGGGAGACAAATCGACCGCAGACAAGTTCTCTGTTGTTGGATAAGGGTTGCCTTTGGGATGGTAGAGGGGCGACCCAACGTTTTGACTCATCTCTTACCATCTCGAGATCCATGATGTCCAAAAACAGTCTTTCGTCTATGGACATTGCTACCTTGTTGTCTTCTCTTGTCCTGTGAAAAACTTTGCACCCTATATGATCTTGCTCACTGTCACATGCATGGTCTTGACCGGAAGGATCACTAATGATGGACATGGTACAGGAGCATTGCATGGAAACTCTTTTATCAGGAAGCTACTCTTAACGTGGCTGGAAGAGAGACGGATGTCCATTTTCAAAGTATTGGTGAGCATACTGTGGACTGAGGTCGGCTTGTGTGCTACATCTAAACAGGCATCTCCTACAATGAACCATCCCAGATCAAGTCTCTGTGCATATGGGGCGTTTCTGTAGGTAATTAATCTGTCCTCTAACTTTATGGACTCATAATATATCTCTTCCGAGGAGTAAGACAATCGGAGCTTCTTGGTCCAGTTCCGGTAACAGGTGGGCTACACGCTTCAAATGGGAATGGTGAGCTGCTACCTAGGTATCTCGGACCTATTGTCTGGAATCTGCTTGCACTCCAGTATTGATGGCAAGGCTAAGCAGGTTTGACCGTCTATAGACTCTACCTTTAATCCGGTTGCTTTTCTCCCCACCATCTCGACAGTATCCACACATGTCTTCAATGAGTAAGGAGAACTGGGGCCAGCAATATTGATGGTGTTGAAGAGAAAGGACTTGGCTAGAGACCTGTTGCTTTGACCATCCAAGATTGCATACACCTTCATTGAATTATCCCGGTGGCTCGCGGGTAGACTGACAAGGCACATTTTCGAGCAGGATCTTCCTGCTACAAGTTCTTTACAGATCTCTGTACACTGAGAAGTGACTACTGGGGTGTCTATGTCGGTGTTCATCGGCCTTTCGCCACACTCTTCTACTTGTGATGATACCCCTGAGGGTGATACAGGGTGTAAGGCTATGTTGTGCTCCATGCTACCACATTCTGCGCATTTCACACTGGTTTCACAGTTCTTAGCAAAGTGCGAGGTCGCCACACAGCATCGGAAACATATCTTGTTTTTCTTTAAGGAAACCTTTGCATTCTTCTAGGGACTTCTCCCTGAAGGCTCTGCATTTTAGCAGATGATGTGTTTCCTTGTGTAGGGTGCAATATTTGTAGAGATCCTGAGGTTTGTCTTCCTCTGGAAAGGACTTACTTGCCCTGTAAGGAAATCCTGGTGTATTACAGAGTTTGACACCAGGGACAGTGATACATGACATAGTGAAATCAAAACTGGGGTCATTTCTAACTCTTGCCTGCTGAGCGACAAAGTCTACGATCACCCTGAAAGGAGGAAATAATACATTATGAGTCTGTTTGTACCCGTGACTGACCCACTTCTCTTGTAGGTGTAGCGCCGGCGTCGGCGTCCCTGCCCTCTGCCAGGCAGGGACGCTGTTCCCCTCACCCCTCTGCTCCAGGTCCGGCGTCCTCCTGCCGCTCTGCTGGTGGCGCACGCTCCTTTCCTGCCACTGTGCTTAGGGTGCGCGCGCGGCGTTGCCCTCCCTCTTAAAGGGCCACGCGCGTCGTCCTAAGGAGTCCCCGGCCAATGGCCGGAGGACTTCACCTTATATAAGGCCCCTCCTCCAAAATGGAGGTGCCCGAGCAATGTTTTGCACTGTTCACTACTCTGCTTCAGTCCTCAGGGTCCTTGCCAGATACCTGTCTGATTCCTGCCAGGTTGCTGTCTGTTACCTGCCTGCTGGCCTACCTGGAGGCTCTGCCGTCACGTACCGTAGATCTGCTATTCCTGTGGCTCTCGCCCCGCTCACCTGGGAGCGCTCATCTGTTATCTGCCTGCTAGCTCACCTGGGAGCGCTCATCTGTTAACCTGCCTGCTGGCCTACCTGGAGGCTCTGCCGTCACGTACCGTGATCTTCTGCTATTCCAGTGACTCCGCCCGCTCACCTGGGAGCGCTCATCTGTTACCTGCCTGCTAGCACACCTGGGAGCGCTCAGCTGTTACGTGCCTGCTAGCCTACCTGGAGGCTCTGCCGTCACGTACCGTGATCTTCTGCTATTCCAGTGACTCTCGCTCGCTCACCTGGGAGCGCTCATCTTCTATCTTCCTGCTAGCCTACCTGGAGGCTCAGCCATCACAGGTCGTATCTACCTTCATCCAGAGACTGCCCCGGTCACTTGCCGTGACCTCCTGCCCACTCATCCAGAGACTGCCCCGGTCACTTGCCGTGACCTCCTGCCCACTCTTCCAGAGACTGCCCCGGTCACTTGCCGTGACCTCCTGCCCACTCATCCAGAGACTGCCCCCGGTCACTTGCCGTGATCTCCTGCCCACTCTTCCAGAGACTGCCCCGTCACTTGCCGTGACCTCCTGCCCACTCATCCAGAGACTGCCTCGGTCACTTGCCGCGACTTCCTGCCCGTTCATCCAGAGACTACCCCGGTTATCTGCTGTGACTACCTGCCCGTCCACCCGGTCGCCACCCGCTCTCTTACAAGGTCCGCCCCTTTGTATAGTAGCTCAGAGGTTTCCGCCTCCCAGACCCGTTACAGTAGGTTGTAAGGAAACTTTTTGAACAATTGGGTTGACACCTCAGGCAGTATCCAGGAATGCCAACCCTGGCTGGTCTTCTTCTGCCTGAGCAACCTGTACCTCCATTAACAAGTCACTC
>JARQOD010000005.1:426162440-426223436 GCA_033576555.1 Oophaga sylvatica
AACTAATCCAAAGCCCCCCCCCCAAATTTAAAGGGGTACATACCGAATTAAGATAGAACCAGTATAATATCACCAGTTAAAGGTTAAGTTTTTTGAGGAGGTTTTGGAGAGTTTTCTTAAAAAAAATCGTGTTTTTGGAGCAGAAATTGAGAAATCAAGGTTTGATTATTTTTCATTTTTAACTAGTATGAAACACGCTATGATTGCTCATGTGTACAAGTCAAAATTTCTGTCAGTGTGAATGAGCGCAGAACTACTGTCAGTAGTGATTGCAGTGCCAGAACCCCCTTTTCAGTACATGAATGCGCACGTTAGTACAGCTATAAATTACTGAGTCAGGTTACCCCAACATGTTTGATCAAAAGATGCGTAACTCCTGTATCCTTAAGGGATGTGGGATTTGTTGTTACCAACATTATCAGACTCCAGAAACAAAAACAACGTATGATGGACCATAGTCAGTATCACTATTAAAATTTACACCCGGTCCCAACAGTGTTTTCTTTCCACCCTTTTTGTCCCCATATACAATACCATGATGATTTTTACCCCAGAGCTCATCTCTCTATGCCCCCCCTTGGCCTCCATCTATAATATAACGCTGTGAGCGTCACTTGTCCAAAGCTTTTTTTGCTGCAAAAGGCCGAAAAGCTGCCAGTTGGCTCCAGAGGGAAAGACGGCACCCAGCGGTTACAGTTAAGAGAAGTGTGATGGGCCCGGGATGTGGAACAAAGACATGATGATCCGCGATCCCCGGCGCCATTTCCTGACCAGGGGGTGTTGCCCCAGGGCTTCTTTCTCTCCGGAGACCGGGGCCCGCGTGGGTCGGGAAAGCACTGCGCATAGCGCTATCGGCGCCCTTTTCTGAAAGACAAATTTGAATTTTGTTTCCAATTGGCACAGGACAGCCGTAGGGAGCGTACCCGGCGCCACACTCCTCCCCTGGTCTCCAGCAGAAGGGACAGCGCTGGGCACAGGGAGGAAAGGGGGTTATAAATGTTTTTTTTTGGTATGTGTGCGGTTTTAATGGGGGTGGGGGGGGACTATACATATAGGATAGGAGGGTGAGAGGTAGCTGCATACCAGGATAGGGGTGAGGGGACCATGCATGTCAGGATAGGGGGGGTGAGGGGTAGCATGCATACCAGGATAGGGGGTGAGGGGACCATGCATCCCAGGAAAGGGGGGTGAGAGGACCATGATACCAGGCTTGGGGGGTGAGGGGACCATGCATACCAGGATAGGGGGGTGAGAGCACCATGGTACCGGAAAGGGGGTGAGGGGGACCTGCGAACCAAGAAAGGGGGGTGAGAGGCCCATGCATACCAGGATAGGGGGATGAGGGGACCATGTTATACTAGGATGGGGATGAGGGGTACCATGCATACCAGGATTGGGGATGGGGTACCATGCATACAAGAATTGGGGGGTGAGGGGGTACCATACATCCTCCCATAGGAATGAGGGGGCACCATGCAATACCAGGATTGGGGGGGTGAGGGGATCATGTATTTTAAGGTTTGGGGGGGGTGAGGGAAAACCCATGCATACAGAATTGGGGGTGAGGGGAACATGCATACAGGATTGGGGGGTGAGGGGACCATGCATTCCAAGATTGGGGGGTGAGAGGGAATGCATACTAGGATAGGGGGTGAGGGGACCATGCATACCAGGATTGGGGGGGTGAGGGGACCTTGCATACCAGGAAAGGGGGTGAGAGGACCATGCATACCAGGATAGGGGGTGAGGGGACCATGTTACCAGGAAGGGGGGTGAGAGGACAATGAAATACCTGGATAGGGGATGGGGGACCATGCATACCAGAATTGGGGATGAGGGGACCATGCATACCAGAATTGGGAGGTAAGGGGTGCTATGTATACCAGGATTGGGGATGAGGGGACCATACATACCAGGATTGGGGGTGAGGGAGGTACCATACATCCTATGATAGGGATGAGGGGGCCCATGCATACCAGGATTGGGGGTGAGGGGGACCATGCATACCAGGATTGGGGGATGAGGGGTACCAAATGCATATCAGGATGGAGGGGTGAGGGGTAGCATGCATACAGGATTGGGATGAGGGGACCATGCATACCAGAATTGGGAGGTAAGGGGTGCCATAATATACAGGATTGGGGATGAGGGGACCATGCATACCAGGATTGGGGGGTGAGGGGGTATCATACATCCTATGATAGGGATGAGGGGGACCATGCATACCGGATTTTGGGGGTGAGGGCACCATGCATACCAGGATTGGGGGGTGAGGGGACCATGCATTCAATGATTGGGGGGTGAGGGTACCATGCATACCAAGATTGGGGAGGAGAGGGCACCATGCATACCAGGATAGGGATGAGGGGGTACCATGCATACCAAGATTGGGGGGTGAGAGAACCATGAATACCAGGATATGGATGAGCAGGTACATGCATACTAGGATTGGGTGGGGGTGAGGGGACCATTCATACCAGGATAGGGATGAGAGGGTACCATGCATACAAGGATAGGGATGAGGGATGCCATGCATACCAGGATAGGAGGGGGGAGCACATACTAGGATGGGAGACCATATAACAATAAAAATGCATGCCACCTGGGCGTAGAACGGGTTCATAGCTAGTATAGTATAATGCATCCCCATAGGCCTCCATATTGTATAATGCACTCCCTATAGGTCTCTATATTGTATAATGCACTCCCCATAGGTAGACTTTATATTAGTATAATGCACTCCCATAGGCAGACTCTATATAGTATTTAAAGCACTCCCCATAGGCAGACTCTATAGCATAATGCACTCTCCATAGGCAGACTCTATAGTATAATGCAGCCCCCATCAGCAGACTCTAATATAATGAAGCCCCCATCAGCAGACTCTAATAAAATGCAGCCCCCCATTGGTAGATTAATATAATGCAGCCCCAATAAACAGACTCTAATATAATGCAGCCCCGCATAGGCAGATTGTAATATAATGCAGTCCCCCATAGGAAAAGTATATAATGCAGCCCACCATAGGCAGACTCTTAGTATAAGGCAGCCCCAGAAACAGCAGACTGTAATATAATGCACCCCAATAGGCCTCTATAGTATAATGCACCTCCTTAAAAAAAATCAATACTCATCTCTCTTCTCCTGGTTCCTCTACTGCTCCGAGCTTCCGCAACATCTCCGGACAGTGGGAGCTGGGTAATGACGTCATCGCGCCTCTGTCAGTGTTGGCGTCAGTGACGTCAGATGCTGAGAGGGGATGATGGGAGAGGGAGCGTAACGCTCCTTCTCTCATCAATGCGGTCAGCTGCATCGGCATCCAGCCAATACAGTTGACCCTGCGATAACGGGCAGGGGAGGGGATCACTGCTCGCACTGGGCCCCCCGCCTGCTCACACCAGACCTCAAGCAGCTTTGATTGTGTGCCTCTCCACTCTTCCTCCAAACTCTTGGACCTTGATTTCTTAATGAAATGCAAAATTTTCTTTCCTTGTGGAATTCATAGAATCATAGAATCATAGAATGGTAGAGTTGGAAGGGACCTCTGGGTCATCTGGTCCAACCCCCCTGCTCAAAGCAGGATTCTCTAAATCATCCCAGACGATGTCTATCCAGGCCTCTGTTTGAAGACTTCCATTGAAGGAGAACTCACCACCTCTTGTGGCAGCCTGTTCCACTCATTGATCACCCTAACTGTCAAAAAGTTTTTTCTAATATCTAATCTGTGTCTCCTCCCATTCAGTTTCATCCCATTGCTTCTAGTCTTTCCTTGCGCAAATGAGAATAAAGATGATCCTTCTACAATGTGACAGCCCTTGAGATATTTGTAGACAGCTATTAAGTCTCCTCTCAGTCTTCTTTTTTGCAAGCTAAACATTCCCAAATCCTGCAACCGTTCCTCATAGGACATGGTTTGCAGACCGGTCACCATTCTGGTGGCTCTTCTCTGAACTTGCTCCAGTTTGTTGATGTCTTTTTTAAAATGTGGTGCCCAAAACTGGACACAGTATTCCAGATGAGGTCTGACCAAAGAGGAGTAGAGGGCAATAATGACCTCACGTGATCTAGACTGTATGCTTCTGTTGATACATCCTAGAATTGCATTTGCCTTTTTTGCTGCTGCATCACACTGTTGACTCATGTTAAGTCTGTGATCAATTAGTATACCCAAGTCTTTTTCACATGTGCTGTTACTTAGCCCTATTCCTCCCATTTTGTATATGCTTTTTTCATTTTTATTGCCCAGATGTAGTACTTTGCATTTTTCCCTGTTAAAATCCATTCTGTTAGTTGCTGCCCACTGCTCCAGTTTATGTATATCTTTTTGAATCCTCTCTCTCTCTTCTCTAGTATTAGCTACCCCTCCTAGCTTTGTGTCATCAGCAAATTTGATCAGTTTACCCTCAATTCCTTCATCTAAATCATTGATAAAGATGTTGAACAATACAGGGCCCAAAACAGAGCCTTGTGGTACCCCACTTGAGACATTCTTCCAACTGGATGTGCAGCCATTTACAACCACTCTTTGGGTCCGATCACTAAGCCAGTTATGAATCCACCTAACAGTTGCCTTGTCCATTCCATACTTAGTCATTTTTTCAATAAGGATTGTGTGAGATACTTTGTCAAATGCTTTGCTGAAGTCAAGATATACTATATCTACAGCATTTCCCTGATCCACCCAGTCAGTGATTCTGTCATAGAAGGAAATTAAGTTAGTCTGACATGACTTATTAGTTACAAACCATGCTGACTCTGTTTAATCACTTCATTCTTATCCAGGTACTTGCATACATGTTCTTTAATAATTTGTTCAAAGATCTTTCCTGGTATAGAAGTCAGACTCACCGGCCTGTAGTTCCCTGGGTCCACCTTCTTCCCCTTTTTGAAGATAGGAACAACATTTGCTCTTCTCCAGTCTTCTGGACTTCTCCTGTTCTCCAAGAATTTTCAAAGATTATGGACAGTGGTTCAAGAATTTCTTCTGCTATCTCCTTCAGTACCCTGGGGTGTAATTCATCTGGACCTGGAGACTTGAATTCACTTAGGTTAGCTAAGTGTTTCCTCACTGTCTTTCTGTTTATAGATATCCTTGATTCTTCTATTCCTTTAATAGGACAGTGAAGATCAGTTGATGTTACATTTCCTTTCTGAGAGAAAACAGATGCAAAATAGGAATTTAAAAGTTCAGCCTTCTCAACATCCTGACTTACCATTTCATCATTTTCATCCTGTAAAAATCCTATAGCATCTTTGACTTTTCTTTTACTTTTTACGTATCCCCAAAATCCTTTTTTGTTGCTTTTGACGTCACTTGCAAGCCTTAATTCATTGTCAGCTTTAGATAATCTGATTTGTGCCCTGCAGGTTCTGCAGACGGCATTATATTCTTCTTTAGATATGCCTCCCTCTTTCCATTTGATAAACATTTCTTTCTTCCTTTTTAGCATGTGTTTAAGTTCTATGTTCATCCATCCTGGTTTCCTTAAATGCTTCCCATTCTTCCCTCTTTTCGGAATTGTTAACGATTGTGCTTTGAGAATCTCATTTTTCAAGATTTTCCATCCTTCCTGAACATTTTTGTCCTTAAGGATATCCAGCCATTGGATCCCTCCAATTCTCTTTCTGAGTTCCTTAAAATCTGCCTTTCTGAAATCTAACCTTGACGTCTGAGTCTTCACAGGTCTTCCTCCTCTTGTTATCCAAAATTCTAAAATAGCATGGTCACTACCTCCTAGGGTCCCAGCCACTCTTACCTCCTCCACCATTTCCTCCCTGTTTATGAGGATTAGATCCAAGGTAGCAGATCCCCTTGTTTTCTCCATTACCTTTTGGAAGATAAAGTTGTCAGCAAGAGAGGATAAGAATTTCCTGGACCTGTTGGTTTTGCCTGAGAGAGATTCCCAACAAATGTCTGGATAGTTGAAATCTCCCATGACCACTATGTCATATTTTTTGGAGAACTTGGCCATTTGATGCATAAAGAGTTCATCCATATCTTCAGCTTGCACAGGCGGCCTGTAGTAAATGCCTACAATGGTGTCCTTTCCATTGTTCTGTCCTTGTATTCTTACCCAAACAGTTTCCACAGAACTCCCAGTCTCTGAAGCTTCAATCTCTGTGCAGATATACGCTTTTCTAACATACAATGCAACACCTCCTCCTCGTTTATCAAGTCTGTTTCTTGCAAATAAGTTGTAACCTTCTAGCCTTGTATTCCAATCATGTGTATCGTCCCACCAAGTCTCAGTGATTCCAATGACATCATATTTCTTCTCCTGCGTTAGTAGCTCCAGTTCTCCTTGTTTGTTGCCCATGCTTTGTGCATTCGTATAGAAACACTTTAGTTTGTGATTGGTTTCTCTTTCTTCAATATTTTTATTATGTAGATTTTTTTGTCTTTGTTCTTCCCCTTCACTTCTAATAGCAGAGTTCTCAATAGCATTTGTCAGGTGTATGGCTTTTGCTGGCGTTTTGCTTCCCTTCCCACATTGTTCTAGTTTAAAGCTCTCCTGATGAGTGTAGCAAGGCGACTTCCAAATACATGTTTTCCAGTCTTCGTAAGGTGCACCCCATCTCTAGCAAGTAGAGTGTGTCAATGACTGCCTTCTGGACATCTGTGAAGTGAGCAGTCTTCCCCATGATTATGGAGCCTACTGAAACAGACTAAGGAACCTTTTTAATGCTTAGGAAGCCTTTTCAGGTGTTTTTTGTTAATTATTCTAATTTACTGAGATAATGACTTTTGGGTTTTCATTGGCTGTAAGATATAATCATCAACATTAACAGAAATAAACACTTGAAATAGATCACTCTGTGTGTAATGACTCTATATAATATCTGAGTTTCACTTTTTGTATTGAAGAACTCAAATTAGTGCATTCTTGCAGCATTAAAATCGCATTAAAGCACATATACTATGCACATGGCTATATCAATAAAGTTTTGTGAAAGACAAATACCAGGAAGTATCCAAAACAAAGCAGTTTTTATTTAAAGCATGATATGTCAACATAAAATGTGCTAAAAAATGCATGCAGTCATGGCTAAAAGTGTTGGCATTCTTGAATTTTTTTCAGAAAATGAAGTAATTCACCCCAAAAAATTATTGCAATTACACGTTTCTTTCCTTTGTGGGTATTGGAACAACAGAAGAAGAAAAAAAACAAGAAAAAAAAGGCAAACTGGACAAAATTTCACACAAAACCTAAAAAATGGTAAACATACTACCCAGGTCCATTTTCCTCACATGAGGAGCGGGCAGCACTCCACATGATATAGAACCATGGAGATCGTGCGTCAGTTATGCAGCATAGAGATCAAGAAGTGTTTTAGCAATGATGACATAACATTTAAAACACTTTATTTCGACAAATATAAAAAATTACAAAAGACAGACAATAAAGATAAGAAGGTGCCTCAAACTATAAAACACAAAACGGGAAGGACAGCTACAGCAGTAAACACTAATGTATTGGTAAATATATGCTGTTCTGTCTTCATACACGTTGATACGGTATGCAATCTAACATACAGCATAAACTACCATTCTATCTTCTTCTTTGTGCCACCGACTGTCTGTCCGCAGTCTCCAACATCATGTCCGCTCTCTATCTGAAACTCAACCTCTCCAAAACTGAACTTCTTCTGCTCCCGCCGTCTACTAACCTCCCTAAATTTGACATTTCCCTCTCTGTGGGCGGCACCATAATAACACCCCCGGCAGCAGGCTCGCTGTCTGGGTGTTATGTTTGACACCAATCTCTCCTTCGCCTCCCATATACAATCTCTTGCCCGCTCTTGCCCCTACACCTAAAGAACATCTCTAGAATCTGCCCTTTTCTCACCATGGAAACAACAAAAACCCTCACTGTCGCCCTGATCCACTCCCGCCTGGACTACTGCAACGCTCTATTACTTGGCCTCCCCATTACTCGACTATCCCCTCTCCAGTCCATCCTTAATGCAGCAGCCAGGGTCATCCATCTGGCTAATCGGTACTCGGACACGTCCGCTCTTCGCCAGTCCTTACACTGGCTGCCCATTCATTATAGGATCCAATTCAAAGTACTTGTTCTCACCCACAAAGCTCTCCACAGTGCAGCACCCCCTTACATCTCCTCCCTCATTTCTATCGGCCTAACCGACTTCCTCGCTCTGCAAACGACTTTCAACTAACCTCTGCACTAATCCGTACCTCCCACTCCCGACTCCAAGACTTCTCCCGCGCTGCGCCAATCCTCTGGAATGCTCTACCCCAAGAAATTAGGACTATCCACAATTTGCATGGTTTCAGGCGCTCCCTCAAAACACATTTGTTCAGAGCGGCCTATCACATTCACTAATCAAAGTCATTCTATGTGTAAGTGTGTGTGTGTAGCCCATTCACTATCTCCATCCATCCCTCACTCCCTCAAGATGGCTGGACCATCATTGTAAATACACCATTGTATATACACACCTGTACTTCGTATCTCCCCCACCTCATTGTAGACTGTAAGCTCTCACGAGCAGGGTCGTCTTATTTTGCTTTAATTATTGTATTGTTAACGTTGTTACTTATGACTTGTGTTTTGAAACTGTTAAACTGTAAAGCGCTGCGGAATATGTTGGCGCTATATAAAAAAAGATTATTATTACTACCACATATGCTTTACCAGGATAGCAAACTCAATTTAGAGCAGTTACAGGAGGGTAAATAAACATGTGTGTCCCAGGAAGCACACAGAAGAAAATGGACTTTCCTCTTCCCAACACGCCTTGCTTTAATCCCACAATGCAATACTCTATTTGCTGCTAAAGTCACAGGTTATGAATTTAGCCATCACTAGATGGTGCTATAACACAACAAACCAGCACATAAATGCGAACATATTGCCCTCTATTCAAATGGGCAGAACACTCCCCCTTGGCATCAACTGATGCCGCTTACAGGTTCTTTTGGCGAAAACAATAAAACAAGTTCCGCAACTGGTCTGAGGAATAGTTTACTTTCCCCAGTCTTCCACACTTTGACCTCGACCTTGCGCACTTTCCCATCCTTGCTTGGGAATGCTTTGGTGACGAGGCCTAGTGGCCACTCATTTTGGTGAGACTGGCTGTCTTTCATGGGTATAACATCACCGGATTTGATGTTTGGTTTGTCGATCTGCTCCTTCTTCCTAGGCTGTAAGGTGGAGAGATAATGTTTTCTCCATCTGTCCCAGAAGGTATTGGAGAGACTTTGTACTTGTCTCCATTGACGTCTGTAGAGGTTCTTGTTGCTGAATTCTCAGAGTGGAGCACTGAGAGCGCTGGTTTTCTGAGTGAGTAACATGGCGGGAGTGAGAATGGTTGGATCTCCAGCATCACTTGAAAGTGCAGTCAATGGTCTGGCATTTATGATGGCTGAAACAAGCGAGTTCCCAGTTGAGAACCTGCTGAAACGGTGGGATTTGAGGCAATTGTCTGAAGTCACTATACGTAGAATGGATACCTGAGGGCCAATTTCCTCATCTGCCTCTGGATCTACCAGTTCAAAGGTGTCTGTCTCGTCAATGTAGGGCGTCGAACAATATTACAGTGCAGGGCCCTTAAACCATGTTGTGTCCTTAAGGTGTCTTGATTCAATGGATCTAGTTGCGTGGTCCACAGGATTATAGTGTGTGGACACATAGTGCCACTGTTTAGGGCAAGTGGATCTCCTGATCTTTAGCACCCAATTGCTGACGTAAACATAAAATAATCGAGTTTCGTTGCAAATGTACAGCAGCATTACCTTGCTGTCTGAGTAGAACTCGACGTCCCTGATTTCCAGGTCAATTTCTGTAGAGATAAGTCAGCCAACACTACTGCTAGCACAGTCGCACAGAGTTCCAGTCTGGATATCGTGTGCTCACAGAGTGGCGCCAGTTTTGTCCGGCTCATAACAAGCCTTACATGGCATTGTTCTTTAATGTCAGTAGTTTTCAGATATGCTACTGCTTCAATCACTTTGGTTGAGGCATTGCAGAAGATACAAAGCCTTTGCGTCTTGATTTCTGTTGATGGCATTGATGCATATAGTCGTGCCACGTAAAGATTTGGCAAGGCTTCTAAAGATTTCTTCCATCTTGACCACAAATCTCTCTTCTCCATGGGAAGTGAATCATCCCATTCAGACATCTCTTGGGTGAAGTCTCTCAACATCATTTTACCTTGGATAGTTACAGGGGTTACAAATTCTAGAGGATCGTACAAGCTGTTTATCACAGACAGTACGCCTCTATGCGTGAAGGGTTTCTCTCCTTCGCTGATCTGAAAGGTAAATGCATCCCTCTTCAAATCCCTGAGAAAACCAAGGCTCCGCTGCATGTGAAAGGAGTCTGTGTTTAAATCCAGGTCTTTTAGATCAGTTGAGCAATCTTGAGAGGGAAAAGCTGCCATCATTTTTTGGCTGTTGGAAGCGATTTTGTGCAACCTCAAATTGGACAAAGCGAGCTTTTCTTGTGCCCTTTTTAGGAGAATGATTGCCAATTAATCCGTGGGTGTGGATTTCAAGCAGTCATCCACATAGAAACCCTTTTCCAAAAACGATCTAACATCCGCCCCATACTTTGCTTCGCCCTCTCTGATTGGATGTCTAAGGCCATAGATGGCGATAGCAGGGGAAGGACTGTTCCCAAAGATGTGTACTCTCATCCGATGCTCTACGAGGTCTTTGTAGGGGTCATTATTGCAGTACCAGAAGAACCTCAAGTAGTTTCTATGTTCTTCTTTGACAAGGAAGCAATGAAACATCTGTTGTATGTCAGCCATAAATGCCACTGCATCTCTGCAGAAGGGAAGAAGTACTCCTAGAAGTCTGTTATTGAGGTCTGGGCAAGACAGAAAGACCCGTTTTGTGAGACACCTTTAAATCTGGTGCTTGAGTCAAATACTACCCTTATCTGACCAGGTTTCTTAGGATGATACATGCCAAAAATGGGTACGTACCAGCATTCCTTGGAATCTTACAAGTACAGTACAGGTGCAATTTCTGTGTGGCCATTTTGGAATATTCTCTCCATGAAGGCAAAGAAGTGTTCTCTTGTTCCTGGTGCCTTCAGCAGTTTGCGTTTGAGGGAGACAAATCGACCGCAGACAAGTTCTCTGTTGTTGGATAAGGGTTGCCTTTGGGATGGTAGAGGGGCGACCCAACGTTTTGACTCATCTCTTACCATCTCGAGATCCATGATGTCCAAAAACAGTCTTTCGTCTATGGACATTGCTACCTTGTTGTCTTCTCTTGTCCTGTGAAAAACTTTGCACCCTATATGATCTTGCTCACTGTCACATGCATGGTCTTGACCGGAAGGATCAGCTAATGATGGACATGGTACAGGAGCATTGCATGGAAACTCTTTTATCAGGAAGCTACTCTTAACGTGGCTGGAAGAGAGACGGATGTCCATTTTCAAGAGTATTGGTGAGCATACTGTGGACTGAGGTCGGCTTGTGTGCTACATCTAAACAGGCATCTCCTACAATGAACCATCCCAGATCAAGTCTCTGTGCATATGGGGTGTTCTGTAGGTAATTAATCTGTCCTCTAACTTTATGGACTCATAATATATCTCTTCCGAGGAGTAAGACAATCGGAGCTTCTTGGTCCAGTTCCGGTAACAGGTGGGCTACACGCTTCAAATGGGAATGGTGAGCTGCTACCTAGGTATCTCGGACCTATTGTCTGGAATCTGCTTGCACTCCAGTATTGATGGCAAGGCTAAGCAGGTTTGACCGTCTATAGACTCTACCTTTAATCCGGTTGCTTTTCTCCCCACCATCTCGACAGTATCCACACATGTCTTCAATGAGTAAGGAGAACTGGGGCTAGCAATATTGATGGTGTTGAAGAGAAAGGACTTGGCTAGAGACCTGTTGCTTTGACCATCCAAGATTGCATACACCTTCATTGAATTATCCCGGTGGCTCGCTGGGTAGACTGACAAGGCACATTTTCGAGCAGGATCTTCCTGCTACAAGTTCTTTACAGATCTCTGTACACTGAGAAGTGACTACTGGGGTGTCTATGTCGGTGTTCATCGGCCTTTCGCCACACTCTTCTACTTGTGATGATACCCCTGAGGGTGATACAGGGTGTAAGGCTATGTTGTGCTCCATGCTACCACATTCTGCGCATTTCACACTGGTTTCACAGTTCTTAGCAAAGTGCGAGGTCGCCACACAGCATCGGAAACATATCTTGTTTTCTTTAAGGAAACCTTTGCATTCTTCTAGGGACTTCTCCCTGAAGGCTCTGCATTTTAGCAGATGATGTGTTTCCTTGTGTAGGGTGCAATATTTGTAGAGATCCTGAGGTTTGTCTTCCTCTGGAAAGGACTTACTTGCCCTGTAAGGAAATCCTGGTGTATTACAGAGTTTGACACCAGGGACAGTGATACATGACATAGTGAAATCAAAACTGGGGTCATTTCTAACTCTTGCCTGCTGAGCGACAAAGTCTACGATCACCCTGAAAGGAGGAAATAATACATTATGAGTCTGTTTGTACCCGTGACTGACCCACTTCTCTTGTAGGTGTAGCACCGGCGTCGGCGTCCCTGCCCTCTGCCAGGCAGGGACGCTGTTCCCCTCACCCCTCTGCTCCAGGTCCGGCGTCCTCCTGCCGCTCTGCTGGTGGCGCACGCTCCTTTCCTGCCACTGTGCTTAGGGTGCGCGCGCGGGCGTTGCCCTCCCTCTTAAAGGGGCCACGCGCGTCATCCTAAGGAGTCCCCGGCCAATGGCCGGAGGACTTCACCTTATATAAGGCCCCTCCCCAAAATGGAGGTGCCCGAGCAATGTTGTTGCACTGTTCACTACTCTGCTTCAGTCCTCAGGGTCCTTGCCAGATACCTGTCTGATTCCTGCCAGGTTGCTGTCTGTTACCTGCCTGCTGGCCTACCTGGAGGCTCTGCCGTCACGTACCGTGATCTGCTATTCCTGTGGCTCTCGCCCGCTCACCTGGGAGCGCTCATCTGTTATCTGCCTGCTAGCTCACCTGGGAGCGCTCATCTGTTACCTGCCTGCTGGCCTACCTGGAGGCTCTGCCGTCACGTACCGTGATCTTCTGCTATTCCAGTGACTCTCGCCCGCTCACCTGGGAGCGCTCATCTGTTACCTGCCTGCTAGCACACCTGGGAGCGCTCAGCTGTTACGTGCCTGCTAGCCTACCTGGAGGCTCTGCCGTCACGTACCGTGATCTTCTGCTATTCCAGTGACTCTCGCTCGCTCACCTGGGAGCGCTCATCTTCTATCTTCCTGCTAGCCTACCTGGAGGCTCAGCCATCACAGGTCGTATCTACCTTCATCCAGAGACTGCCCCGGTCACTTGCCGTGACCTCCTGCCCACTCATCCAGAGACTGCCCCGGTCACTTGCCGTGACCTCCTGCCCACTCTTCCAGAGACTGCCCCGGTCACTTGCCGTGACCTCCTGCCCACTCATCCAGAGACTGCCCCGGTCACTTGCCGTGATCTCCTGCCCACTCTTCCAGAGACTGCCCCGGTCACTTGCCGTGACCTCCTGCCCACTCATCCAGAGACTGCCTCGGTCACTTGCCGCGACTTCCTGCCCGTTCATCCAGAGACTACCCCGGTTATCTGCTGTGACTACCTGCCCGTCCACCCTGGTCGCCACCCGCTCTCTTACAAGGTCCGCCCCTTTGTATAGTAGCTCAGAGGTTCCGCCTCCCAGACCCGTTACAGTAGGTTGTAAGGAAACTTTTGAACAATTGGGTTGACACCTCAGGCAGTATCCAGGAATGCCAACCCTGGCTGGTCTTCTTCTGCCTGAGCAACCTGTACCTCCATTAACAAGTCACTCAGTTCCCTGAGCTTTTGATAACACTAAGGGTATGTTTCCACGTACCGTAGTCCCTGCGCTTTGGACGGCGCGGAAACCCAGCTCCGCCCAAAGCCCCGCCCAAAGCCCCGCCCCCTTCTGTACACGTGCTGATTTCGGATGTGTTCATTGAACACATCCGGAATCGCCGCACGGTATGCATAGGTCTCTGTTAATTACCTTGCGGCGACGAAGCGTCGCCACAAGGTAAACAGACAAGCTGTGGTCTAAAAAGACGCGCCATATGTCCGGTTTAGCAGGTGTGTCACCCGCGTAATCGGATGCATAGTGGAGATGGGATTTCATAAAATGCTGGAATATCTGGCAGCAGCCGATTAAACGCTGCGGCAGGACGCAGCATTCAATCCGCAGCAAATACTGATGGTTTCCTGACCATGGAAACATACCCTTATTCACTATTTTGGGAAAATCATCAATTCTTTTATACTAAACATTTTCTACAGCTTAAATGATCCATAACATTCATCAAGTCTCTCTCACACCATACGGAGTCCTGTGTGTGGATACTTTATGTTAATATTTGTGATTCTTTTGGCGTGTTCAGCAGACTCGTTCCCAAGCCACTTTACCATTAGATCTAACTCTTTGCTACTGGAAAGATCCAAGTCTCTGATGGCGTTCCGGAAGGAGGCTCGCCATGCTCTATAGCTCTCAGCCCGATCAATGAATCTTACAAGTCCCTTTGTCACCAGCTGCCAGCGAGCAAAGAACTTTGCAAAATTCATAGTGGCTGGGTCAGCGCCAACATGAGCTGGTGTGCTGTTGTCATGTGGTGTGTGTAGTGCATCCTCATACCTAATAGGAGCTTCTGGCTTAGGTTAGTCTGTATAATATCGTTCTGATGCGAAGGGTGTCCCTTTCAGTCTGGGTGGATTCTGTACCTTCTGTTCTGTAGGGAGGTAGTTGTGGTTGACGTCATTTTGCAGCATACTTTCTTGCTTCCAGTACTGTGGTTCAAGGAAGGAACCCTGGTAATCTGCATAGGCTAGCTGATGTAATGGATCAAGGTTGGCGTTTATTCTGGGATGTTGGTAGACATGTTCTGAGACGTGTTGTGCTGGATCCTGTCAATCTAGGTCTGATCCAAGTACAGTCATGGCCAAAAGTTTTGAGAATGACACAAATATTATATTTTCACATGATCTGCTGCCTCTGGTTTTTATGTGTGTTTGACAGATGTTTTTATCACAGACAGAAATATAATTGCAAACATATGAGTAACAAAAGCTTATATTAACAGTTAGAATGAGTTAATGCAGCAAGTCAATATTTGCAGTGTTGACCCTTCTTCTTCAGGACCTCTGCAATTCTCCCTGGCATGCTCTCAATCAACTTCTGGACCAAATCCTGACTGATAGCAGTCCATTCTTGCACAATCAATGCTTTCATTTTGTCAGAATTTGTAGGTTTTTGTTTGTCCACCCGTCTCTTGATGATTGACCACAAGTTCTCAATGGGATTAAGATCTGGGGAGTTTCCAGGCCATGGACCCAAAATCTCTATGTTTTGTTCCCTGAGCCATTTAGTTATCACCTTTGCTTTATGGCAAGGTGCTCCATCATGCTGGAAAAGGCATTGTTGATCGCCAAACTGCTCTTGGAGGGTTGGGAGAAGTTGCTCTTGGAGGACATTCTGGTACCATTCTTAATTCATGGCTGTGTTTTTAGGCAAGACTGTGAGAGAGCCGATTCCCTTGGCTGAGAAGCAACCCCCCACATGAATGGTTTCAGGATGCTTAACAGTTGGCATGAGACAAGACTGGTGGTAGCGCTCACCTTGTCTTCTCCCAATGAGGCGTTTTCCTGATGTCCCAAACAATCGAAAAGGGGATTCATCAGAGAAAATAACTTTACCCCAGTCCTCAGCAGTCCACTGCCTGTACCTTTTGCAGAATATCAGTCTGTCCATGATGTTTTTTCTGGAGAGAAGTGGCTTCTTTGCTGCCCTCCTTGAGACCAGGCCTTGCTCCAAGAGTCTCCGCCTCACAGTGCGAGCAGATGCACTCACACCTGCCTGCTGCCATTCCCGAGCAAGCTCTGCACTGCTGGTAGCCCGATCCCGCAGCTGAAACACTTTTAAGAGACGGTCCTGGCGCTTGCTGGTCTTTCTTGGGCACCCTGAAGCCTTTTTGGCAACAATGGAACCTCTCTCCTTGAAGTTCTTGATGATGCGATAGATTGTTGACTGAGGTGCAATCTTTCTAGCTGCGATACTCTTCCCTGTTAGGCCATTTTTGTGCATTGCAATGATGACTGCACGTGTTTCTTTAGAGATAACCATGGTTAACAGAAGAGAAACAATGATGCCAAGCACCAGCCTCCTTTTAAAGTGTCCAGTGGTCTCATTCTTACTTAATCATGACAGATTGATCTCCAGCCATGTCCTCATCAACACCCACACCTGTGTTAATGGAGCAATCACTGAAAAGAGGTTAGCTGGTCCTTTTAAGGCAGGGCTGCAATGATGTTGAAATGTGTTTTGGGGGATAAAGTTCATTTTCTAGCCAAATATTGACTTTGCAAGTAATTGCTGTTAAGCTGATCACTCTTTATAACATTCTGGAGTATATGCAAATTGCCATTAGAAAAAGTGAAGCAGTAGACTTTGTAAAAATTAATATTTGTGTCATTCTCAAAACTTTTGTCCATGACTGTACATCGCTGCCTCTCTCAGATTCTGGAAACTGCAGGGCTTCTAAGAACTCAGCCTTGGCTATCGTGGCTCCTGCCTCTTTTTCTGCGATAAGTCTTTCCAAAGTCACTTGCAGGCGTGCCCATTCTGCTTCTTGATCTGCTTGTAGGCGTGCTCATTCTGCTTCTTAATCTGCTTGAAGGTGTGCTCGTTCTGCCTCTTGATCTGCTTGCAGGTGAGCTCGCTCTGCTTCTTGATCTGCTTGTCTTAGTTTTAACTGCATCTCTTGCACAGCGAAGGAGGATCTTACTTTTGCCTCCTCAGCTTCTGCATGGGCGAGAGCAGCAGAATTTTTGATGAAAACTTGCTAGAGCGGTTTGTTTGGGACCTCGTTAAGAGTGAAGATGTCTGGCTTGTGGACATTGTGTCTGTTTGCAGACTGCAGGAGTCTCAGAGCGGGTTAAAAGCAAATTTCAGTGTGGTCTGAGATGTGTTGTGCTTGTTGGAGGGCTGCACTCTCGGTACTTGTGACTGCATGGCAGCCGCTGCAGTACTCGCAGGCATTGCGGTGCGAGTACAAGCGGCTTCGTAAGTTATATTCGCTATCGCTGGCGTCTAGCATGTTTTACTGTTCTGTCTTCATACACGTTGATATGATGTGCAATCTAACATACAGCATATACCACTTCTGTCTTCCAAATAGCAGACCGTTCTCTGTGGTCTAACTTGTTTATTGGTCAACAGACATAGTACATGCGGTAAAACTATAAGAATACAAACAACATAGGTAAGTACTGGGCAAATAATCACACAGCTGACACTTTACAATTAACAGGAAAGTATACAGTATGATGCAAACTTTAACATGGAAATACACAGATCTCTAATAATCACACCTCCCATGTACTGGCTGCTACACAGTTAATCACATTTCTGTACAATACTGTATTGCAAGAACAAAGATATTAATCTTACCACATATGCTTTACCAGTTAGAGCAGTTACAGGAGGGTAACAGGAGGGTAAATAAACATGTGTGTCCCAGGAAGTACACAGAAGAAAATTGAGTTTCCTCTTCCCAACACGCCTTGCTTTAATCCCACAATGCAACACTCTATTTGCTGCTAAAGTCATAAGTTATAAATTCAGCCACCACTAGATGGTGCTATAATACAACAAGCCAGCACATAAATACAAACATATTGCCCTTTATTCAAATGTGCAGAACATATACCTTATCCAAGATTAGACAAGTCTCCTAATTAGGAAAAAAGTGTGGCCATATTGTGCAGGACCTGATAGTGCTGAGATTTTGATAAATTAATTGCATGGCACCCAAGAATATATCCATTTTTCCATGGGCATGGAATGCAGTGAATATTCATTTCTCGTTAACAGCGGGCACAGGAGTTAGCTGCAGCCTCTGGCTCCTGCCTCCTGTGACCTGCTGCTCCGTCTATGCCAGTGATGGCTAACCTTGGCACTCCAGCTGTTGTAAAACTACAACTCCCAGCATGCCCTTGCAACCTGCAGCAGTTGAGGCATGCTGGGAGTTGTAGTTCTCCAACAGCTGGAGTGCCAAGGTTCGCCATCAATCACTGGCCTATGCCGTTCCCCCACCTCAGCCAGAGCCAGTACATCTGGACTATAAGACACCCCCCCATTTTCCTCCACATTTTTGGTGGAAAAAAGTGCATCTTATTGTCCGAAAAATACGGTAACTGCAATCAATTGCTTCCTATAACCATCATCAAGCTTCTTACACCTCGCAACAGGAATTTAGGACAACTTTTCTCTTTCAAATTGCTCCAGATGTTTCATATTAGAAGGGTGCCTTCTCCCAACAGCAATTTTATGATCTCTCCACAGGTGTTCAATGGGATTTAGATCTGGACTCATTGCTAGCCACGTGTGCTAGTGCTTTGTTTCCATCCAATTCTGGCTGCTTCTTGAAGTATGTTTGGGCTTATTGTTCTACTGGAAGACCCATGACCTAGGACACAAACCCAGCTTTCTGACACTGGGCACTACATTGCCACCCAAAATCATTTGATAATCTTCAGAAGTCATGATGCCTTGCACACAGTCAAGGCATCCAGTGGCGGTGGCAGCAAAACAACCCTGAAACATCTTTGAACCTTTACCATATTTGACTGTAGGTGCTGAGTTATTTTCTTTGTAGGCCTCATTCCGCTTTTTTGGTAAACAGTAGAATGAAATGCTTTACCAAAAAGCTCTATCTTGGTCTCATCTTTCTACCAGATGCTTTCCTTGAAGGATTTTGGCTTACTCCACATATATTTTGGCACACTGCCAAAGAGTAGATGGGGGAAGCACAGTATGGAGAACATGAGGGGTACGAAGCACAGTATGGAGAATATGGAAAGGAAACATGGTGCGGAGAAGATGGGGAAGCACAGTATGGAGAAAATGAAGGGGGAAGAATAGTATGAAGAATATGAGGGGGGAAGTACAGTATGGAGAACAAGGGGGAAAGCACAGTATGTAGAACCTGAGGGGGGAGCAAAGTATAGAGAACATGAGTGAGGAAGAGCACAATATAGAGAACATGAGTGGGGGGAAGAACAGCATGGAGAACATGGGGGATGCACGGTATTGAGAATATGAAGGGAGATGCACAGTATGGAGAACATGGGGGATGCAGTTTATGGAAAACATGAGCGGGAGATGGACTTGTTATGGAGAACATGAGGGGGGAGTTCGGTATGGAGTTGGGACAACATGAGGTGAGCAGTAAAGAGGGGCTGCATGGAGTGGGGACAATGTGGAGATCATAGTTCAAAAGAGAGGAAGTTGTGATGGGTATAATTTATAATGGATAGTGTTATGTTTCGGTAACTGAGGAGTGCAGGTAAAAAATGCAATACACCAGAGCAGTTGGAATCTATGAGATTGCAGTACCCTGACTAACCACCACAACTAGAGGCAGCCGTGGAGCGTTCCTACGTTGGTCCTAGACGCCTCGTCACAGCCTGAGAAACTAACTACACCTAAAGATAGAAATAGGAAAGCTATCTGCCCCGGAGCAGATCCCCAAAGAACATAGAAAGCCCCCAAACATGTAATGGCTGTTAGACAAGAAGAAATACTGACACAGACAGAAAATAGTATGAGCAAACGTTGGGGCCCAAGCTAATCTAAATAGAAAAGGATAGGAAGGGTACTTACTGCAATCCCAAAAAACCCTGCAAAGCACCAACTCTACTAATTTCAAAAACACCTGAGATCACACGACCTCCACCACCTAAATTAGTTCTCTGGTGCAACAAAACCAAAACAGCAGCCACTGAAGAAACTGGAAAAAGCAAAAGTACAAACATCAGTGCCTGTACTAAACTGAGAGGGCAAAAGCCCCGGAGGGGACCCAGAAGGCCCCACGGAAGTGCAGGACAAAATGCAAAAACAAAGCACAAAAACAAAAAGAAGAAAATGTCTTATCTGTTAGCAGGAGATGCAGACACGACACAGCAGGCTACAAGGGAAACAGGAATCATGGAGTGAGACCAGAACAATTGATCACCGGCAACCCTGATGGGAAGGCGACTCCCTTATATAAGACCAGTCAGTAACACCTGATTCCCACTCCTCACAATCATCACTGGACAGTCCAGTACCGCTTGTAACCACCAGAGGGAGCCTCTGCTCAGAACTCATTTCAAGTCCATTCACAACAGTACCCCCCCCTTGAGGAGGGGTCACCGAACCCTCACTTGAGCAACCAGGTCGGTCAGGATGAGTTCTATGATACCACGGATGAGTCTCCTAGCATGGATGTCCGAAGCAAACACCCAAGAATTGTCTTCCTGACCATAACCTCTCCACTTAACCAAATACTGGAGTTTCCGTCTAGAAAAACGAGAATTCAATATTTTCTCAACCACATACTCCAGATTGCCCTCAACCAAAACAGGGTCAGGAGGCACAGTAGTAGGAACCACTGGCTCAACAAACCTCTTCAACAAGGACTTGTGGAACACGTTATGGATCTTAAATGTCCCTGGAAGAAGCAAACGAAAAGAAACAGGATTAAGAATCTCCATGATCTTATAAGGTCCAATGAACCTAGGCTTAAATTTAGGAGATGCCACTCTCATAGGAATATTTTTTGAGGACAACCAGACCAAGTCCCCCACTTTAAACCGAGGACCATCAGTCCTATGACGGTTAGCAAACCGCTGGGCCCTCTCCTGAGAGAGGGACAACCTCTCCACTACCTGGTCCCAAATCTGTTGCATACACTCCACAACAGAGTCAACACCTGGACAGACAGAAGCCTCCGTCTGTCCAGAAGAAAATCGAGGGTGAAACCCAGAATTACAGAAAAATGGAGACATCAAAGTGGCAGAGCTAGCCCTATTATTAAGAGCAAACTCAGCCAAAGGCAAAAAAGAGACCCAGTCATCCTGATCAGCAGACACAAAGCATCTTAGATAAGTCTCCAATGTCTGGTTTGTTCTCTCAGTTTGACCATTGGTCTGAGGATGAAACGCCGAGGAGAAAGACAATTGAACACCAAGTTTAGAACAAAAGGTCCTCCAAAATCTTGAAACAAACTGGACTCCTCTGTCAGACACAATGTTCTCAGGAATGCCGTGTAAACGAACCACGTGCTGAAGGAACAAAGGCACCAATTCAGAGGAGGAAGGCAACTTAGGTAATGGCACAAGATGTATCATCTTGGAAAACCTATCACAAATCACCCAGATGACGGTCATTCTCTGAGAAACAGGGAGGTCGGAAATGAAATCCATAGAGATATGGGTGCATGGTCTCTTGGGCACAGGCAATGGCATCAACAAACCACTAGAGCGAGAGCAAGGCTTGGAGCGAGAGCAAGTCCCGCAGGACTGCACAAATTCCCTGACATCACGAGACAAGGTAGGCCACCAAAAGGACCGACTAACCAAGTCTCTGGTACCAAAAATTCCGGGATGACCGGCCAGCGCGGAACAATGAATCTCAGACATCACACTCTTTTTCCACTGGTCCGGGACAAACAATTTCCCAACAGGGCAGCGCTCGGGCTTATCCTCCTGACACCCCTCCAGAGCCAGTCTCAAATTGGGCGAGATGGCGGAAAGAACTATACCCTCTTTCAAAATAACAGAAGGATCAGATAACTCAGGAGAGTCCGCCAGGAAACTCCTCGAGAGGGCATCCGCCTTAACATTCTTAGTGCCAGGAAGAAATGAAACCACAAAATTAAAACGTGTGAAAAACAAGGCCCACCTGGCCTGTCTAGGATTAAGTCGCTTGGCAGATTCCAGATAAACCAGATTCTTATGGTCCGTAAGGACCACCACCTGATGTTTGGCTCCCTCCAGCCAATGTCTCCACTCTTCAAAAGCCCACTTCATGGCCAATAACTCCCGATTACCCACGTCATAATTACGTTCAGTAGGAGAAAATTTTCGAGAGAAAAAGGCACAAGGGTTACTTTTAGAGGTCTCTGGATCTCTTTGGGACAAAACGGCACCTGCCCCAATTTCAGAGGCATCAACCTCCACCTGAAATGGTAGAGAAACATCAGGCTGCCGTAGAACAGGAGCAGAAGTGAATCTCTGCTTAAGTTCCTGAAATGCAGAGACTGCCTCAGGAGGCCAATTCACCACATCAGAACCCTTTTTGGTCAAATCAGTTAAAGGTTTAACAATAACCGAGAAATTACCAATAAATTTACGATAAAAATTGGCAAAACCCAAAAATCTTTGAAGAGCCTTTAATGAAGTAGGTTGGACCCAATCACAGATGGCCTGAACCTTGACCGGGTCCATTTCAATAACAGATGGGGATAAAATGAATCCCAAAAATGAGATCCTCTGTACGCCAAAAAGACACTTTGATCCCTTCACATACAGAGCATTCTCTCTCAAAATCTGGAATACAGTTCGAACATGTTTCACATGAGAGTCCCAGTCATTGGAAAAAATCAAGATATCATCCAAATAAACAATCAGAAATTTATCCACAAAATCCCTGAAAATGTCATTCATGAAGGACTGGAAGACAGAAGGAGCATTAGTGAGCCCAAAGGGCATCACAAGGTACTCAAAATGCCCCTCAGGGGTATTAAATGCCGTCTTCCATTCATCCCCGTGCTTAATGCGAATAAGGTTATATGCCCCCCTGAGGTCAAGCTTGGTAAACCAAGTAGCATTTTTCACCCTGGAAAACAGGTCAGAAATCAAGGGTAACGGATATTGATATTTCACAGTAATATTGTTCAAAAGACGATAATCAATACACGGCCTTAATGAACCATCCTTTTTGGCCACAAAGAAAAAACCGGCACCTAAGGGTGAAGAGGATGGTCTGATATGACCCTTCTCCAATGACTCCTTGATATAAGACCGCATAGCGTCATGTTCAGGTACAGACAAGTTAAAAAGGCGACCTTTAGGGAATTTACTACCAGGCACTAATTCAATAGCGCAGTCATAGCTCCTATGGGGAGGCAAGGATGCAGATTTACTTTCGCTAAACACATCAAAAAATCAATCAAAAAGTCAGGAACATCCTGAGCCTGGGGGAGGCAGAAAAAACAGGAGTGTTGGTATTAACACATTGGCAGCCCCAACTGGTTACAGACACAGTTTTCCAATCCAAAACAGGATTATGAGACTGTAACCAAGGGAAACCCAGTACGATAATATCATGCAGATTATACAGAACCAAAAATTTGCAGCACTCCTGATGATCAGGTTCCACCCTCATTATCACCTGAGTAGAGAACTGAGGTTTATTCTCAGCCAAAGGGGTAGAATCGATCCCCAGTAGGGGAATAGACTTCTGCAGGGGTATCAAGGGAAACCCACAACGTTTAGCAAAATCATAATCCATCAGGTTAATAGCTGCTCCAGAATCAACGAAAGCCTGAGCAGAAAATGAGGACAGAGAGCATATCAGAGTGACAGTTAATAAAAACTTAGTCTGAACACTACCCAAGACAACTGAGCGTGCAAAACGTCTTCCCCGCTTAGGGCAGACTGAAATAGCATGAGAGGCATTACCACAGTAGAAACATAACCCATTGCGCTTTCGAAACTCATGACGCTGTGCCCCAGAAACCACTCTATCACACTGCATGGATTCATAAGCAGGTTCACAAGGCAACACTATTCCACGCATACTTCTCCGCTCACGCAAACGTCTGTCAATTTGAATCGGTAATGACATAGAATCATTGAGACCAGAGGGGACAGGGAATCCCACCATAACATCCTTTACATTATCTGACAGACCCTTCCGAAAAAGGGCCGCCAAAGCGTCGTCATTCCACTTGGTCAGGACTGCCCACCTACGGAATCTCTGACAGTATAACTCAGCGTCATCAAGCCCCTGATTTAATGCCAACAAGGCTTTTTCAGCTTGATCAGTGACATTAGGCTCATCGTACAATAACCCCAAGGCCTGAAAAAATGCATCAACATCACTCAAAACAGGATCCCCAGGTGTCAGGGAAAAAGCCCAATCCTGAGGATCGCCGCGCAGGAGAGAGATGACAATTTGAACCTGCTGCGCTGCGTTCCCTGAGGACTTAGATTTTAAGGCAAAAAAACAATTTACAATTATTTTTGAAATTCTGAAACTTAGCTCGATCCCCCAAAAACAAATCTGGCATGGGAATCCTAGGTTCCACAACAGGCAACCTAGCATGATATGCAGCAATACTCTGAACCTCAGTGGCAAGCTGATCCACACGGCCAGACAACTGTGCAAACTCCATTAAGAGAAAAAATCCTCCCCAGCACCCAGAGATACAGAGGGAAAAAAAAATGCAACAAACAGAAAAATATCTCTGACAACCGTTTTTTCTTTCACAATAATTTTCCCTTCTGTGAGTACCATACAACTTTAAATTTTGGGCCGGTGATACTGTTATGTTTCGGTAACTGAGGAGTGCAGGTAAAAAATGCAATACACCAGAGCAGTTGGAATCTATGAGATTGCAGTACCCTGACTAACCACCACAACTAGAGGCAGCCGTGGAGCGTTCCTACGTTGGTCCTAGACGCCTCGTCACAGCCTGAGAAACTAACTACACCTAAAGATAGAAATAGGAAAGCTATCTGCCCCGGAGCAGATCCCCAAAGAACATAGAAAGCCCCCAAACATGTAATGGCTGTTAGACAAGAAGAAATACTGACACAGACAGAAAATAGTATGAGCAAACGTTGGGGCCCAAGCTAATCTAAATAGAAAAGGATAGGAAGGGTACTTACTGCAATCCCAAAAAACCCTGCAAAGCACCAACTCTACTAATTTCAAAAACACCTGAGATCACACAACCTCCACCACCTAAATTAGTTCTCTGGTGCAACAAAACCAAAACAGCAGCCACTGAAGAAACTGGAAAAAGCAAAAGTACAAACATCAGTGCCTGTACTAAACTGAGAGGGCAAAAGCCCCCGGAGGGGACCCAGAAGGCCCCCACGGAAGTGCAGGACAAAATGCAAAAACAAAGCACAAAAACAAAAAGAAGAAAATGTCTTATCTGTTAGCAGGAGATGCAGACACGACACAGCAGGCTACAAGGGAAACAGGAATCATGGAGTGAGACCAGAACAATTGATCACCGGCAACCCTGATGGGAAGGCGACTCCCTTATATAAGACCAGTCAGTAACACCTGATTCCCACTCCTCACAATCATCACTGGACAGTCCAGTACCGCTTGTAACCACCAGAGGGAGCCTCTGCTCAGAACTCATTTCAAGTCCATTCACAACAGGATAGGACAGTGTGGTGGTTTTTGTTTGTTCTCCATGCCATGTATCCACCCATGCTCTCCATACCGTGCTTTCCCCCTCATGTTCTCCATACCGTGCTCACACCCTTCATGCTCTCCATACCCTGCTCTCCCACATGTTTTCCATACCGCACTCCCCCCAATGTTGTTCATACCGGGGCCCCCTCATGTTCTCCATACCATGCTTCCTTCCCATGTTCTTCATATCTTGTAGATTGTGAGTCCTCGCGGGCAGGGTCCTCTCTCCTTATGTACCAATCATGACCTGTGTTGTTTAAGATTACTGTACTTGTTTTCTATTATCTATACCCCTACTCACATGTAAAGCGCCATGGAATAAATGGCGCTATAATAATAAATAATAATAATAATAATAATATTGTGCTTCCCACCCCTCATGTTCTCCATATTGTGCTTCTCCCCCTCATGTTCACCATACTGAAGTACCCACCCCCCAGCCAGGCTGCATCTTTGCCTCTGTGAGAGCTTACCTGCTCCAGAATCCGGCTTGTCCTCCTACACGGCACCCTTTATCGATGTCAGCAGCGTGATGAGGTCTCCTCATTGCCTGACCGTGATATCAGCAGCGTGAACATGCCGCTGCTGTCCGTCAAGTCAGGATGATGAATTGAACTCCACCGACAAGACTAGTGCTGACGCGCACAAAGGATGATTTGAATTTGTGTCTTAAAGACGTGAATACAAAAGAATGCAGCTCGCTCCCTCCTCCTCCATAAAGACACCAGTTTTCTTATAGAGTCTGGAGGAGGGAGATTAAAAGAAATATATATTTCTTTTTTTAAATCTCAACCCAGGCGCCACCCCCTGCAACCTGCTGCCATTCACAACATTAGAAGAATCCATGCATCTAGGCTGGGGAATACCCCAACCTTAGACGTATGGATACGTCCAGGCGATTTTGCGCTCACAGAAGCTGTGCACGCATGATCACGGCCGGGTGTAGAGCTGACATGACAGCTGACACCCGTCACTCACTGCCAGGAACAGTGCCCGCACTGATCCCGGCAGTTTAGCCCTCCAAATGCTGCGATCGATATCAATCGCAACATTTAGAAGGTAGGCAGTGGCAGAGTGCTCGCATTGCCCTCCGATCGGTGTCCCAACGACCTCACTGCCATGGGCCAATTGTCGCCATAGTAACCCAATGCCATCATGATGACATCTGGGTCATCAGGGTTAGCAAGTTAGTTAGTTCATGTGCAGCTGTGAAAGTCAAAGTCCCATAGTGGTACTAAGTAGAAAAAAGTAAACAAAATTGTAAAATATTATTATATTATATAATATAATATTTTTTACAAAATAAAAAAATAATAATGAAAAATATATATTGGCTTCCATGTTACTGGTAGTATAAAGGCTCTGGAAAAGCACTATGACTTGTCGCCCCCCCAAAAGAAATCCAGCGAATTGTACATTATAAAATTGAAATGTCCCCTCCCTTCTGAGCCCCATAGTGTGTCTAAACCACATTTAGCATCCATATTAGGCATTTCTGCAATTTTGAGAGCCCGCATAAATTTTGGGTGTATGTCTTCAGAAACATGAGCTGGGCATAACGTATTGGGCACTGCAACATACTGGGCACTACAATGTACAGGCACTACAATAGCAGATCTGGAGTTTTCACTCAGCAACATCCACTGATGTTTGTGTGTGGAACACACCCATGGACTCAAAATCATCACTACACTTGTAGATAAATTCCCAAAGGGGTATAATTCCCAAAATTGGATCACTTGAGGAGGTATTTCACTCTATTCTAGGAAAATCTGCACTCCAGGAGGCAAATAGCATTCTATCTCTTCCGAGTCTCACTGTGTGACTAAGCAGGACTGTACAGCCTCATACGGGGGTATTTCCACGTTCAGCAGAAATTGTGCGACAAGTTTGGTGCCTTTTTTACCCATTTCCCCTTGTGAAATTATAAGATCTGGGGCTAAAACACATTTTTGTGGTAAAAATGTAATTATTTTTTCTTCACTGCCCAATGGTAAAAAATTTTGTGACATACCCGTGGTGTAAATATGATCACTGCACCATTAGATAAATTAATTGAGAGGTGTAGTTTGTAAAATGGCATCACTTTTGGGGGTTTCTAATGTTCTGGCAACTCAGGGGCTCTGCCAATGTGACATGGCATCCTCAAACCATTCCAGCAAAATCTGAACTCCAATATGGTGCTTCTTCCCTTCTGAGCTTTGCACTATGCCTCAAAATTAGTTTTCAACCACATATGGGGTACCCGCGTACTCAAGAAAAATTGTACAACAAATTGTATGGAGCAATTTCTCTTGTTACCCTAGTGAAAATAAAAAAAATTGGGGCTAAAAGAACATTCTGTGGAAAATATGTAATTTTCTTTTTTTACAGCTCAACATTATAAACTTCTGTGAGGCATCTGGGGATTCAAGGTGGTCACAACACATCTATATACATTCCTTGAGGCTCCTAGTTGCCAAAATTGAATCACTTGTTGGGGGTGTTGACTGTTTAGGCACGTCATGGGCTCTCTTATTGCGACATGGCGTCCGCTAATGAATCCAGCAAAGTTTGAGTTAAAAAAGTCAAATGGCCCTTTCTTTCCATGCCCTGTCGTGCGCCCACACAGTAGTTTTCCTCCACATATTGGATACTGGCGTACTCAGGAGAAATTGCACAACAAATTATAAGATGCAATTTCTCATGTTTCCCTTGTAAAAATGCAAATTTTGGGGATTAACAGTTAAGTGGGAAATATGTGATTTTCTATTTTCATGGCTCAATGTTATAAATTTCTGTGAAGCACCTGGGGGTTCAAAGTGCTCCCCACACATCTAGATACATTCCTTGAGGGGTCTAGTTTATAAAATGGCATCACTTGTGGGGTTGCCACTGTGTAGCACATCAATGGATCTCCAAACGTGACATGGCGTCTGCTAATGATTCCAGACAATTTTGTGTTCAAAAGGTCAAATGGTGCTCCTTCCCTTCCTAGCTCTACTAGGAAGTATTCACCCATATGTGGGGTATTGGTATATTCAGGAGAAATTGCACAATGATTTTTGGGGTCCATTTTCTCCTTTTACCCTTATAAAAATACAAAATTGGGGCTAAAAGACCATTTTTGTGGAAAAAATGTGACTTTTTTATTTTAAAGCTCAACGTAATATATTTCTGCAAAGCACCTTAGGGTTCAAGGTGCTCACCACACATCTAGATCAGTTCCTTTAAGGGTTTAGTTTCCAAAATGGGGTCACTTGTGGGGGTTTCCACTGTTTAGGCAGCTCAGTGGCTTTCCAAACATGACATTGCATCCACTCTCGATTACAGCCAATTTTTTATTCAAAAAGTCAAGCGGTACTGTTCATTTTTTCCTTCCACATTCCGTTAATTCCTGTGAAGCACCTGAAGGGTTAATAAACTTCTTGAATATAGTTTTCAGTACCTTGAGGGGTGCAGATTTTAGAATGTTGTCACTTTTGGGTATTTTCAAATGTGATGTGGTTCCTAAAAAATGATTTTGTAACTTTTGCTGGAAAAATTAAAAATTACTGGTAAACGTTTAACCCCTTTAACTTACTAACAAAAAATGGTGTTTCAAAAAGTATGCTAATGTAAAGTAGACATGTGGGAAATATTATTTTTTAATTATTTTATGTGACAGAACTGTCTTGTCTAAGGGCATAACAATTAAAAGTTAAAAAATTGCTAATTTTTCACCAAATTTCAGTTGTTTTCACAAATAAACACAAGTCATATCACACAAATTTTAACACTATTATGTAGTACACTATGTCACGAAAATACAATCTCAGAATCAGTGGAATCTGTTGAAACTTTCCAGAGCTATTACCACACATATTGACACTTGTCAGAATTGTAAAATGTTGGCCTGGTTATGACGGTGAAAACAGGCTTAGTGGGTGAAGGGATTAAAGGTGCCAACAATTTTGTCTGGTCCATTTTAGGGGTTTTGTGTGAAATCATGTCCAAATTGCCCTTTTTTCTCTGTTTTTTTTGTGTTGTTCCATTAAATGCAAATGAAATAAACATGTGTGTAACAAAACATGCAACTGCAATAATTTTTTGGAAAAAATACTTCATTTTCTGAAACAATTTCCAGGGTGCCAACACTTTTGGCCATGACTGTATAAAAAAACGCACTAACAAATTAAATGAAAAAAATTAATGGAATCTAATTTACATGATAGGTGCAGAAATGGTGCAAAAAATCTGCAACACCAAAAATTCACCAAAAGCTATTCGTGGAAACGCAGCCTAATAAATAAGGAGCATCTGACTCCAACTCCCCTCCACAGTGTGAATAACGCCAGTCTTGATGAATCAGGAACCTTGTGCATCATTTTGATGAGTTTGGCGAATAAAACATCAGCATGTACCACAAAATTAAAAAAAGAAAAGTGATAATAAGAGCAAAAAAAACTGCAAATGATGGAAAGAGCCTAATAGCTGTCTAATAAAAACTGTCAAAGAAACAAAAAACTAGAATAAGGCAATTTTGGACCTACTGATTATAGATATTTATTTTTCCTCCTCTAATATCCAGTGTTGCTTTTATATTTGAAAGTGGCAATAAAAGGTTAGTGACATCTAATGTACTATATATTAAAAAGCAGTTCTTGACAAAAATGTTCACAAGAGAAGTAAAATTTCCCTGGACAAAATGCAGATTACAGAAAATACTTTGGCAGAAATGCAAGGATTTTAACGTCAAAGCTACATAACTGCAGAATTTATGAGCAATGATACTTTTGTAACAGTAGTAATATAGTGACTGTTATACAGATATATAAGAGATAATAGTAATGCCAGAGGATAAATATTCTTTTTCATTAAAGAGGCACTCTCAAGTGTGAAAGTAATCACCCATCCAACTTCCCAATTGCTGAATGTTAGACCACTGGGACCCCCACCAATCCCAATAGCGGAGGTCAATCATGCACACGTCTGCACTCACACAAGAATGAATGAGCTGAAGACCAGCTGAGTGCAGCGCTCAGCTATATCTGGTGGTTCCATTAAAAATGAATGAGTGGCAGTGCACATGATTGACCTTTTACTTGGAAGTAACAGCGCAGACAGTGAGGAGACAGTGGTAGTTAACCAACACTATTTATTTGACTAACACAGAAAGAAAATGTATCTATAAGTACATATACTGCATATACAGTTGTGTGAAAAAGTGTTTGCCCCTTTACAGATTTCCTATTATTTTGCATGTTTGCCACATTTAAATGTTTCAGATCACTAAACAAGTTGAAGTTGAAATATTAGACAAAGATGAAACAAGTAAGCACAAAATGCAATTTGTAAATGAAGGTCTTTATTATTAAGGGAAAAAAAAATCCAAACCTATAGGGCCATGTGTAAAAAAGTGATTGACCCCCCCCCCCTTGTAACATAAATTAGGTGTGGTTTATCACATTTTTGGGAAGCTGAGTTTAAATACCCTAGCCACATGATGGCCTGATTACTGCCACACCTGTTCTCAATCTAGAAATAACTTAAATAGGACATGCCTGACAAAGTAAAGTATACCAACAGTTCTTCAAAAGCTAGACATCAAGCTGTGAACAAAGAAATTTTGGGAGAAATGAAAAAAAGTAATTGAGCTCTACCAATCTGGAAGATTATAAAGCCATTTCTCAAGCTTTGGAACTACAGTGAACCACAGTGAGAGCCACTGTCCACAAATGGTGAAAACATGGAACAGTGGTGAACCTTCCCAGGAGTGGCTGGAATGGATGACCAAAATGACTCCAAGAGCACAGTAACGACTCATTGAAGAGGTAACAAAAGACTACAACATCCAAAGATCTACAGTCCTCACGTTCCTCAGTTATGGTCATTGTTCATTACTACACCATAATAAAGAAACTGGGCAAAAATGGCTTGCATGGCAGAATTCCAAGACGAAAACCACTGCTCAGCAATAAGAACATAAAGTCTTGTCTTCTTTGCCAGAAAATGTCTTGATGATCCCCAAAACTTTTGGGAGAATACTCTGTGGACTGACAAAATAAAAGTTTCACAGCATTTCAGAAATGGAACATCATACCAACAGTAAAATATGGTGGTGGTAGTGTGATTGTCTGGGGCTGTTTTGCTGCTTCAGAACCTGGAAGTCTTGATGTGGTAAATGGAACCATGAATTCTGCAGTATATCAAAAAATCCTAAAGGAGAATGTTTGGTCAACTGTTTGTGACCTCAAGCTGAAGCACACTTGGGTTATGCAGCAGGACAATGATTCAAAACACACCAGCAGGTCCATCTCTGAGTGGATTAAGAAAAACAAAATTAAGCTTTGAAGTGGTGTAGTCAAAGTCCTGACTTTAAATCGATTGATGCTGTGGCATGACCTTACAAAGGCAGCTCATGCTCGGAAACCTTCCAATGTGGCTGATTTACAACAATTCTGCAGAGATGAGTGGGACAAAATACCTCCAGAGTGTTGTAAAAGATTCATTGTTAGTTATCACAAACACTTGATTGCAGATGTTGCTGCTAAGGTTGGCACAACCAATTATTAGATTTAGGGGCCAGTCACTTTTTCACATGGGGCCCTGTAGGTTTGGATTTTTTTACCCTTAATAATAAAGATCTTCATTTAAAAACTGCATTTTGTGTTTATTCTTACTGTTCTTTTCATCTAGCAGTTATACGACTATTAATGCCTTTATGTCTCAGCTTAAGACAGCTTATGTCTCAGACCCTAGCTGGAGTCACTGGTATTTCCCACTGGTTCACAAGTTTAAGATATGCGAGTCACTGGGTATAAAGTTTACTCGTCGTATTGGCAGTCTCCTTTCCCTGAAGCACAGCCCCAAACCACACCCTGCACCCTACTTCTATACTGGAAGTAACAGCCCACAAGAACAGTCCTCTGCTACAGCCAAATGGTCTCCAGAACTGGTCATGTTCTACTGGCGCTGCTTGCTGTCTTCTATTGGCTTACGATTTTCTACTGGCGCTGGTCAGGGACTGCTACCGGAATGGGTTTCGGATCTTCATCACAGCTCAGGCCTTCTCCGATATCTGACCACTTTCGGACCCTTCTGTTTCGAGTGGCTGTAAACCCATTTCGCGGCCACATGACCTGCCTGGTACGGTTACTCCTCCCTTCTTAGCCCAGCCAGGCTGTTTATATTTTGTAACTGCAACATAACTGTCACCTGACTCGGTGTCTTCTCAATCCCTTTCCTGGGGGAACATAGGTTCCCACTAATAGTTTTTTGCTTTCACTTTCTTTTTCGTCCTTTATTAGCTGGTGGCGGTGTTCATCCACAGATAATTGGCTTTAAACACTCTTATATTTGTCCCTTTACTTTTCATCCTCTTACAAAATGTATATGAATTTTGAAAGGCATTTTCATGTTTAGCTATAAAAGATCTACTGTGTTTGGCCACGGGCAAGATGGCCTAGGATTTATTTTTGTACCATGTTGTACTTGCTTTGCATGGAGTCAGTAGATATTAAAGCTGGTTGTAGCCTGAGTCATACTTGAATCACAGCTAGCCATCATTCTTGGATTTACCCCAACTTACATAAAATCAGTAAGTAAATAACACCATTTACCTGATGACAACACTACTTATGAATGGATGGGATATATCAGACAGCAAGTAAGCAGTCAGTTCTTGAAGTTGATAATGTCTGCCAAAAGTGGGGAAAAGAAAGATCAACCATGCACAGGGCCATGGGCTCCAAAGCCTCAAGGACACAAACTAGAAGAGATGGCTTGCTTGGTTTATTTCCACAGTAAAGAATTGGAAATGGATGATGGACAGGTCTGTTTACATGCACCTTTATAAGCTGCCATTTTATGGACAGAGAACCTGTGCGGTCTGTAGAAGGCTGCTATAATAAGTGCAGGAGGAGAACCTGCAATAGAACCTGTAATAGATACTGTATATACTACTCAGTGTCAACAAATCTTGACTTTGACATATCTTTTAAAATAAATTGAACAATCCCTTTAAATCTTGTTTGATATTATCAATATTGGGCATGCAGTTCTTTGACTATATCCTTAAAGGACTAAGCAACATTATTTATTAAAGCTTATCTCATAAGACTCTGTTCTATGATCCTGTGTGTTAGGGATCGAGTTCCCACTGCTGCACAAGGGGAATCTCGAGCCTGTCCCTCTGCGGTCCCCCATCCGTCTCTGGCCGCAGTGAAGCCTGCTCAGCAGAGACGTCGGTCCCAGCGTCTTGCCCGGTTTAATACTGTGCAGAGGAAGACTGCTGCCTCTCCAGGTCCTGCTATTATAACCAGTGCAGGTCAGCGGCGAGCAGACGTATTTGGGACTAAGTCCTGTGTGTTTCCTTCTGAGCATGCCCAGGGTAAGGTCTCTCATTGGAGATCAGGGGTCACATGCTCTGGCACTGTAGCGACTCCCATTGGTCCTCCAGGAAGGTCCTGAAGCGGCTAGAGTTCTGGGGCAGGCTTCCATTGGTTCTTCCAGGAAGGTCCTGCAGTTGTCGCTGCTATAAAAAGCTTGCATGATCGCACGGCCGTGCGCTAGTATCAAATCTGTTACATGCTTGCGCCAGTGTGGTCATGTATGTGGTTAGGTTCGGCTGAAATAAGCCACTGGAATACCAGCACCTCCGGTGAGGAGTTTTGTATGCACGTGTTCAGGGCTCGGCTGAAAAATGCCATTAGAATACCGGCTACTCCGGTGAGGAGTTTATTGCTTGTGTTCTGATTGCATGACCACAGCCTGCATTCTGCTAAGCAGTCATCTGTGTCGCATGTGAGTCTGACAGGACACAGTCTTTGTCACTGCGGCTCTGTGAGGTAACAGAGTCTGCTTATATCGCCATATAGCGCCACAGCATTTTTGGTTAGCGACTCTGTGGAATAACAGAGTTCGCCCATATCGCCATAGAGTGCTACGGCGTTTACATCTGCGACTCTGCAGGATAACAGAGTTCGCTCATACTGCCTATTTGCGCCATCTTACTAGCAGCAGGCTCTGCCTGCACAGTGGACTCCGGGCTGCGAATGCACCTCTCCTTAATATCTATTGGGTGCGTTCCGCAGGCCCTTAACACTGTGCTAGAGGCATACATCAGGGAGATCTCAAGGTATACCTCTGATGGAAGTATGTGTTGTTTCCCGCTGTATAGGCATACATCAGATACAGCGCTAATAGACTTTCATTGTATAAAAAGACACATAGATCGCAAGCTACATATACAGGTGAATGCAACCATTTGGCTGGATGTGTTGCGCACAGAGCTTTTCAACCCAATCCATCAATATTGTCATTTGACAAGTCAGTCTTAATGAAGGGGCATTTTGTAGTAGGATGCACAAGACACTAAATGTATTCGTTGCAAGTTCTCAGTGGCTTGCGTCTCTGTAAACAGGTGCTTGGGATGCAACTGTGCAAAAGATGAGGACACAGTGGGAACTTAACCAAAGATTGCTTATTATTACTCTACCACAACAATTTGAATAATTCAGATACAAAATTAAACAGGGTAAGCAGGTTATTAGAGAGCAAAAAATGCTTTACAATTTGAACGGAAGTCTCTTCTTCTTATTGAAGCAGCGGTAATAGATATAAAAATTAAACCCTATCATACAAGGAATTAAATATTTACAATAGATACAAGCATCTCCATTTTATTACTTTGTCCTAAAATGCGTCACAGTCAGTTGTGTATCCATCACTGTCGTTATCCTGTCACTCTGGTGGTAATGACGCAGGCCGATAAGCCCTAATGGGAGTTTACATTACTACACTGTTCCAAGTCCCTTCTTGGTGAGTTGCTTCTAGCACACGTTGTGCTGGCTGCTTCTGTTTCCTGAAGCACATTCTGTCCCCTGCGTACTGTACTTCTGCACTTCACGTTGCAGATCTCATGAATGTCCCTATAACATGGCCCACTTGCTTCTCGTGGCTCTGGTCCCATTTGCACGGTTCTGGCTCCGTTCACTTAGCTCCGGTCAGGTCACTCAGTTCTTCTTTCAGAACTGCTCACCTGATTCTTCTCTCAGATCTGGTTACTTGATTCTTTACTCGGGTCTGTTCACTCGGCTCTCTGCTTGGATCTGGTTACTCGATTCTTCAATCAGGTCTGGTCACTAGTAATGGCAGCTCTGAGCCAACCTCGTTGCACCACACATTTATTCTGTTAAAGGTCCAGGTGCCAACTCAGCTCCTTCTCTTCCCTCTTGAGCATTTTATAATTCCAAACTGAAATACAGCTATCACCTGACCTGGTGTCTCCTCCAATCTCTTTCCTCAGAGAACATGCACTTCGCTCTTCAGTTCCTGCTAATGCAATTCTCTCTGCTTTCACTTTTCCTATCATTGTCGAACAGCAGATAGCATTGTTCACTAGCAATCTGGAAGGCATTAACTGTGAGTCTTCTCACTTGTCCATCTGCTTACATCTCCATGGGCCTTGCCATAAATGCTATTCCAGTCAGTGACTGAAGTTTCCAGTATAATTTCCAGTGTAAGAAACAGAGCCACTATTGATGAATTTGTTGGACGGTGGTTGACACACCCCTCTACTACCCATTTTAGTAGAGCTGCTAGGAAAACTCCTAAAGATGTAATATTTTTGTGCAACTTGACATTGAAAAGTCATTATTTTTGTGAACAGTATTTTACCCCAGTTTTCAGACATAAAACACTTAGTATCATATGTAATATTAGTAAGTGTGCCCAATCTCTCAGTTGTGCATCCTCAAAAATAGTTTAAGACTTGTTTTATATGTTGATGTAGAGAAAGGATAACAAGGAGCACCAATGTAATGTATTAAAATAAAAAGTAGCTTTATTAATCAATGTAAAAAAGTTAAAAAAAACTTCCATATCATATAACATAGTAACAAGATAGTACCAATCTAATGCAGAGGAGAAAATCCACCCTTGTCACCTATGGGAAAAACCCATATTATAGTGTGAATCAAAATAGCTGATAAAGAGGTGATAGAATACAGCTGGTAAGTTCATACAAAAGTGTAAAGCAGTAACATGGCACCAACCTCCTCAAGGGAGACAAGGGTCAAAAAACACCATGAAAGGTGGCAAAACAAAAAGTATAAATAGGTATAGCTTACCAGTGAGTGGGTGAGAAGGGGGGAAGCCGGAAGATAAACCCCGACGGACGTTTCTGGCAGCACAATGCCGCTTTCTCAAGGGGATGGAGACAGAGTCCAAATAGGACCTTCAAATACCCCAGTGAACCTGGTCACATGGTTACGAATGACCAATCCCAGTGGCGATTTTGGCGCGTGCGCATTGGGGCCGTCAGGTCCTGAAATGCGGACAGAGGCATCAAGCACAGCGAGCACACACGGGGAGCAAACTCCCAGATCACACGCACAGAGCATGGAGACGCCTGTCCACAAGCAGGACCAAATCGGTCACAACGCGACGCCCACAGCCACAGACAGGGCAGCAAAATGACACAGATGGACAGACTGCACAAGGAGAAAGGGCACACAACAAAGAGTAGAATCATAGAATCATAGAATCATAGAATGGTAGAGTTGGAAGGGACCTCCTGGGCCTTCTGGTCCAACCCCCTGCTCAAAGCAGGATTCTCTAAATCATCCCAGACAGATGTCTATCCAGCCTCTGTTTGAAGACTTCCATTGAAGGAGAACTCACCACCTCTTGTGGCAGCCTGTTCCACTCATTGATCACCCTAACTGTCAAAAAGTTTTTTCTAATATCTAATCTGTGTCTCCTCCCATTCAGTTTCATCCCATTGCTTCTAGTCTTTCCTTGTGCAAATGAGAATAAAGATGATCCTTCTACAATGTGACAGCCCTTGAGATATTGTAAACAGCTATTAAGTCTCCTCTCAGTCTTCTTTTTTGCAAGCTAAACATTCCCAAATCCTGCAACCGTTCCTCATAGGACATGGTTTGCAGACCGGTCACCATTCTGGTGGCTCTTCTCTGAACTTGCTCCAGTTTGTTGATGTCTTTTTTAAAATGTGGTGCCCAAAACTGGACACAGTATTCCAGATGAGGTCTGACCAAAGAGGAGTAGAGGGCAATAATGACCTCACGTGATCTAGACTGTATGCTTCTGTTGATACATCCTAGAATTGCATTTGCCTTTTTTGCTGCTGCATCACACTGTTGACTCATGTTAAGTCTGTGATCAATTAGTATACCCAAGTCTTTTTCACATGTGCTGTTACTTAGCCCTATTCCTCCCATTTTGTATATGCTTTTTTCATTTTTATTGCCCAGATGTAGTACTTTGCATTTTTCCCTGTTAAAATCCATTCTGTTAGTTGCTGCCCACTGCTCCAGTTTATGTATATCTTTTTGAATCCTCTCTCTCTCTTCTCTAGTATTAGCTACCCCTCCTAGCTTTGTGTCATCAGCAAATTTGATCAGTTTACCCTCAATTCCTTCATCTAAATCATTGATAAAGATGTTGAACAATACAGGGCCCAAAACAGAGCCTTGTGGTACCCCACTTGAGACATTCTTCCAACTGGATGTGCAGCCATTTACAACCACTCTTTGGGTCCGATCCCTAAGCCAGTTATGAATCCACCTAACAGTTGCCTTGTCCATTCCATACTTAGTCATTTTTTCAATAAGGATTGTGTGAGATACTTTGTCAAATGCTTTGCTGAAGTCAAGATATACTATATCTACAGCATTTCCCTGATCCACCCAGTCAGTGATTCTGTCATAGAAGGAAATTAAGTTAGTCTGACATGACTTATTAGTTACAAACCCATGCTGACTCTGTTTAATCACTTCATTCTTATCCAGGTACTTGCATACATGTTCTTTAATAATTTGTTCAAAGATCTTTCCTGGTATAGAAGTCAGACTCACCGGCCTGTAGTTCCCTGGGTCCACCTTCTTCCCCTTTTTGAAGATAGGAACAACATTTGCTCTTCTCCAGTCTTCTGGGACTTCTCCTGTTCTCCAAGAATTTTCAAAGATTATGGACAGTGGTTCAAGAATTTCTTCTGCTATCTCCTTCAGTACCCTGGGGTGTAATTCATCTGGACCTGGAGACTTGAATTCATTTATGTTAGCTAAGTGTTTCCTCACTGTCTTTCTGTTTATAGATATCCTGGATTCTTCTATTCCTTTAATAGGACAGTGAAGATCAGAAGACAGTGTAAAATAAATCACCCCTTTCACCCCATGCAACCACACAGGTGTCACAGGTAATGAGAGAATGGTCAGATGAACCGAGTCAGAAATGATCAGGAGCAGACGTACCAGAAGTAGCAGCAATACACGTTTTCAAAATACCAAGCCGAGGGTCAAAAAGTCAAACATGAGTGCGGGGTCCAAAAACGTGAGATGGAAGACGTGGTCGGGGTACAAGCCAGGGAATCAAAAGCCAGAGAACATAGCGGCAGAGACGGATACCAGAAGGGGTTTCAGATCAGTCCGGGTCATACACATGAATACAAGTCAAAGGCAAGAGGATCACCAAGGTACAAGAGTCAGAGGCTCTAAACTGGAAGCTTGAGCTATCACTAAGGCTGGTCAGCAGGCTTTGATGGACTAAAATAGCCCAGCAAGCTCCAGAATGAGGTCGAGGAGATTAACCCCCGCATGACCAGTCCAGAGAGGGGACAGCAGAAAATAAACTCCGGACTGGACAATGACAGTACCCCCTTCTCAATGGGGGGCCACAGGACCCCCAGACTTCCCTGGATGACAAGTGTGAAAGGCCCGGACCAACCGATCTGCATGGACCGAACGCGCTGGCACCCATGACCGGTCCTCAGGATCGTACCCTTTCCAATGAACTAAGTACAGAAGTGAACGGCGGAGCATACGAGAATCCACCACCTGTTCCACCTCGTACTCGGTCTGGCCATCTACCACAACAGGCGGCGGGTGTGAGGGAGACTCACCAGAGGAAGCCACAGATGGCTTCAGAAGCGCCTTATGGAACACATTGGGGATTCACAACGACGGAGGCAAACGCAGGCGAAAGGCCACAGGATTAATCACCTAAAATTTCATACGAACCAATAAACTTGGGACCCAACTTAGCAGAGGGAAGTCTCAGCTTTATATTTTTGGTGGACAACCATACCTTATCCCCCACTTGGTATGCCGGCCCCACAGAATGTCGTTTATCCGCAAAAAATTTATTCTTGCCCTGAGCCTCACCAATGTTTTTCTGAACCTCCTTCCAGATCTCCCCCAACTGCAAAAAGGCCGAATCAGCCTCTGGACACCCCGAATCCAGTCGGGAAAACTCACTAAAATGAGGGTGAAACCCATAGTTGCAGAAGAATGGAGAAGTGCCAGTGGACTGATTGACACGATTATTGAAAGCGAATTCCGCTATAGGTATCGCAGAGCACCAATAATCCTGTCTAGATGTGACAAGACACCGTAAAATCTGCTCCAAAGACTGATTTGTCCTTTCAGTCTGACCATTGGTCTCGGGATGGTAGGCCAAAGAAAAGGTCAGACTGATGCCCAGCCTTTTACAAAAAGCCTTCCAGAATTTTGCCACGAATTGCACCCCTCTATCAGACACCACACTGACAGGCACACCATGCAACCGGATCACATGCTATCACGAACACCGCACTGCACTTGCTCACTGAGCCAGTGCGCGTGTCCTGAATAAGACAGACTGCACTCAAAGATACCTGTGGAGCGAGGCAGCAGCGGTGAAGATGCGTGCTTCAGACTAACAGGACCCTAAGCACGTGACTGCCAAGGGGCGGCGCCGGCCACAGGTCTCTCAGAGAAGGCAGTAACAGACAGAGATTGTTTCAGGCCAGAGGACCTTAAGCACGTGACTGCTGGTGGGCGTGGCCTAAGCTCCAGAGAGCTATGAGCAGAAGGAAAACTCCTAGAAGGGTAACTACGGTACAGAGTTACCAAGGGGCATAGACAAAACGGATAGTCAGGCTAGCCAGGTAATACACAGAGGGAGCAACGCAGTACAAGTGGAGCAGGCAGAGAATAACCAGAACGTAGCCAAGGGATCAGAAAACCAGAACGGGCAAATACACAGTACCAAGACAGTAGACAAACTCACAACGAAGAGACGGACCGGGTCAAAACCAAACAAGCAACAAGATCAGGCACAAGGCACAGGCACACAGGAGGTCAACTAACTCAGCCGAGGGCAGGAGTATAACTGACACCAGACCTAGGTCAATTGGCAACTAAATAGCCGCCCTCTGCCAGAGAGAGGCTGAAACCATTAACCCCAGTCTGACCAGGACGGGGCAAAGACAAAACCCCGTCCTGGGTCATGACACATGCTAAATGAATAGTTTAGATAGAGTCCAGTTAATGGTACAAAATGTGCTTGTTTACTGAACTTATCAACAACTACCCAGATCACTGTTTTGCCATTAGAGGGGGGAAGATCGGTGATAAAATCCATGGACAGATGAGTCCATGGTCTATCCGGAATTGGCAGTGGCACCAATTCCCCGGCTGTCCGGTTTGGGGGAGGTTTTTGGGCGGGCACAAGTTTCACAGGAGGACACAAACTCAGTGATGTCAGAAGTCAACGAGGGCCACCAGAGCATCCTAGTGATGGCTTTACGAGTGGCCGAGATTCCAGGATGCCCACTCAGAGCCGAGTCATGGAACTCCCGAAGCACCCTTAACGAATACTGGACAGGCACAAAAAGCTTATTTTCAGGTATGGATGACGGAGGAAGAGATTGGGCCTCACGAGTCTCCTGTTCCAACCCACGCTGAAGAATGGAGGAAGGAGGTTCAGGAGGTGATACTGAATCTAGGCTGCAAGACAAGGCTTCTGCCTTCACATTCTTGGACCCTGGTCTGAAAGTGATGGAAAACTGAAAATCGGGGGAAAAAAAATTACCATCTTGCCTGTCTCGGAGTTAAACGTTTGGCGGACTCGATGTAAGACAGGTTCTTGTGATCTGTAATGACAGTGATATGATGGACAGCCCCCTCCAAAAAATGCCTCCATTCTTCAAACGCCAATTTAATGGCCAACAACTCCCGGATACCCACAGCATAATTCCTCTCAGCAAAGGAAAATTTTATTGAAAAGAAGGCACAGGGTCTTAAGTTAGTTAATGTGGTGGGCCCCTGGGACAACACAGCCCCCACTTCCACCTCAGAGGCGTCTACCGCTATGATAAATGGTTTAGACAAATCAGGTTGAACCAGTACAAGGGCAGTCATGATACAGTTTTTTAACTAAGAAAACGCCGCCACAGCTGGAGCTGACCAGTTTTTGAGATCAGCCCCCTTTCGAGTGAGATCAGTGAGGGGTTTGACCACTTGAGAAAACCCCTTGATGAATTTCCTATAGTGATTGGAGAAACCCAGAAATCGCTGAAGACCCTTGAGATCTCTGGGTTGCACCAATCCACAATGGCCTGTACCTTCCTAGGGTCCATACGAAACCCCTCAGCGGACAAAATGACCCCTAGAAAAGACAATTTTTGAGTAAAAAATTAACATTTCTCCAGTTTCGCAAAGAGTGAGTTCTCCCTGAGCCTCTGGAGAACCGCAAGAAGATGACCCATGTGATTTTGTCTATCAGAAGAATAGATGAGTATATCATCAAGATAAACTACCACAAAACGTCCAATAAAGTCAGAAAAAACATGGTTAATGAAATTCTGGAATACCGCTGGTGCGTTAGTCAAACCGAACGACATAACCAAATTTTCAAACAGACCCTGAGAGGTGAGAAACGCAGTTTTCCACTCATCCCCCTCCCGCATATGGATGAGATTGTATGCTCCCCTGAGGTCCAACTTAAAGAACCACCTGGCCCCCCGACAATTGATTGTACAAATCAGGTATCAGTGGGAGAGTATAAGTGTTTCTTATAGTGATCTTATTCAGTTCTCGAAAATCGAGGCATGGGCGTAAACCACCATCCTTTTTTTTTTACAAAAAAGAACCCCGCCGCCATGGGAGAGACAGATGGCCGAATATGCCCTTTTCGGAGGCTTTCAGAGATATACTCCATCATAGCAGCCAGCTCAGGGCCGTAGAGATTGTACAGTCGGGCTTTGGGCAATTTGGCACTGGGAACAAGATCAACGGCACAATCGAATGGGCGGTGTGGTGGTAGAACCTCAGCCTCCTTTTCAGAGAACACATCCTCAAAGTCCTTCAGGTACTCCGGAATACCCTCCAGACTGACGGAGACAATTTTCAGAACAACTAGGTCCCCATTTAACAATATCCCAGGACCCCCAGTCAATAACCGGGATATGCCGTTGCAACCAGGGAAACCCTAACACCAGGCCAGCAGGGAGGTTATCCAAAACAAAGCATGACATGCTCTCCTGGTGCAGGGCCCCCACTCTGAGGGTAAATACTTTAGAAATGAAATGGAGACCATCCTTAGTGAGAGGTGTAGAGTCAATAGCCACAATTTTTAAGGGAGTCTCCAACCAAACTGTCCTTAATCTACAGCGGGCCACCAGCTTAGAGTCAATCAAGTTCAGGGATGACCCACAGTCTACAAAAGCCGAAGAATGAAAAAAGCCATTCTCAACACCAAGTTCCACCTGTAACAGTATCTTTGAAAATGAAGAAAAAGGTACCTGTGAGTCTAGGTGACCTTCACGATGATCACCTAGACTCAGCCGCTTGTTAGTCGGTGGACAGGAGGGACAGTCCTTTTTCCAATGTCCGGGATCTCCGCAGTAAAAACACAGCTTTCCAGCACGCCGCCGTTTCCTCTCTTTCTCCTGGAGGTCGGTGGCACCCACCTCCATAGGTTCAGACGGAAGCAAAACATCAGGGTTAGCATAGAACAATGGAATCCCTTGTTGTGTGACACCTCTCTCCCACAGCCTCCGATCCATACGGATATCCTGAGTCATAGCCTCCTCCAATGAGCTGGGAGATGGATGGAGAGCCAGAGCGTCCTTCAAGCAATCCGACAGTCCCTTCCTGAATAGACATCTCAGTGCGGAGTCATCCCAGGACACCTCAGTGGACCATCAATGGAACTCGGAGCTGTACCATTTGGCTCAGTGCTTCCCCTGAACCAGACCCATAATTGTGTGCTCTGCCACCCTAACACGGTCCAGATCATCATAGATAAGTCATAGGGCCTCAAAGAACCTATTTACCGACCTCCGTTCAGAGGCAGTAGGGGGCAGTGAGAAAATCCAGGATTGGGGACCCTCCCTAAGTAAGGAGATAATAATCCTTACCCACTGAGTCTCATCCCAGATGATCGAGGTCTAAGAAAAAAACATAATTTACAACTATCCCTGAATATGTGAAATGTATCTGTTTCACCAGAAAACATGTCAGGAAGTTTAACCAAGGGTTCAGGAGAGTGCAAAACAACATCTACAGAATCACCAGGTAGACTAACAATATGAGAGGTGTTTCCCTGCATGGTCTTAGTTTCAGTCAGTTTTTCTGTAAGTGGGTATGGCACGTGACAAGGGACCGATGTTTCACAGAAAAATACCTCACTATCTGCATCAAACGGGACACTTGATCCATCAAGTTATGCAGCGGATCCATGACCAGAGAAAAAAAAGTGCAAAATCCCATTTAAATGTATTGGTTAGTGATAATGTATTGAAACCTCCACTAGGGGGAGCTGGTGAGGGAAAAAGGAGGTTACGCACTTAGCGTAGCAACACTGAGCAGCTGCACAGTTGTCACAGGTAATGAGATAACGGTCAGACGAACCAAGTCAGAAACGATCAGGAGCAGACGTACCAGAAGTAGCAGCAATACACGTAGTCAAAATACCAAGCCGGGGGTCAAAAAGCCAAACATGAGCAGTGTGGAGAAACGGGGTCAGTGGGTGCTCTTGTCCGCTGGCCTGCCTGCCTTTAGAAAGACTGCATGGACCAGGGCTCATACCACTGAGCGCCCGCTCTATCTCCCCGTGGGCCACATACTACAAAGACAACGTAGGGTTAGGGTAAAACAGTGTGGCAATGCTTTATTGAACCACAACACCCTATAGCAAACAGAACATTCCCAGCAAATACCCCCAACATGGTGCACATTACAGGGCCCAACCCTTCCGCTGACTCGCCTGGATAATGGTAGATGTTACGTCAGAGCTCCTAGGGTCGATATTCCACCTGTGATATACACACAGAGAAGAGATATTGACAAGTGTAGGGAGATGACCGAGAACAGTCCATAGAGTCCGTAGAAGGCCCAAATCCAGTTGACACAACGTCACAGCTCCAAGGGTTGCTATTCCACCTGTGATATACACACAGAGAACAGATAACGACAAGAGTAGGGAGGTGACAGTCCATACAAGGTCCAAAGCCAGTTGTCACGAGAGTCACCACCTGGCTTATCCGACCACCTTCATGGAATCAGGCGACCACTGGGTCCCAAAACCTGGCTTTCTCCAAACATATCCATGGTTCAGAGATGGTCACTGTATCAGATCTGTGTCCTTCCAACCAAAGCCGAAAACTCCTAGGTTGTTTCCCATAGAATCATAGATCCGTGCCCTTCATCATGGTGCCATGATGAATTAGCTGCAGTGTTGTCTCTGGTCCATTGAGTCTTGTGCAGAATGGCCAACTGGTAGCTCTGTGTGATGAGATGAGGTCTGTACTGAACAGCTCTCTCTGTCTCTGAAGTCTTTTTATACCCAAGGCAGGTGATCTATTTTTAGATTTACCCAGTGTCCTTCAGTTCTGCCTCATAGTTCAAACTGGTTTAGAAGTCAACAAACTAGTTTTATAATACAATGCACAATTAGCATTTCAGCTCACAATAAACACAGATAAACACCCACTATGTACAAGTCACTATTACAGACTAACACAGTATGTTAAATAGCATATCAGCTTGCAAGATTGTCTTCTTGACCCACTAGACATAAACATTTAAATCCACAAGCCAATATACGGATAAAAAGTCAATTCTTGTGGGTTTACAAAAACATGGTTGTCTGGGAAATTAAGATTCAATCTGGTTTCTTCACAAGCACGGGGTCCAAAAACGTGAGACGGAAGACGTGGTGGGGGTACAAGCCGGGGAACCAAAAGCCAGATAGAGAATGTAGCAGCATAAACGGATACCAAGAGACAGGGTCAGAGATCAGTCCGGGTCATACACGTGAATACAAGTCAAAGGTAGGAGGATCACCAAGGTGCAAGGGTCAGATGCTCTAAACTGGAAGCTTGAGCTATCACTAATGCTGGTCAGCAGGCTGTGATGGAATGAAATAGCCCAGCAAGCTACAGAACGAGGCTGAGGAGATTAACCCCCACATGACCAGTCCAGAGAGGGGACAGCAGAAAATAAACTCTGGACTAGACCATGACAACCATATCACATACATAGCTATCAGCTTTTGTTTTGGCCAAAAGATTTTTTAAGCTGCTATCATGACATGGTAGACTCTTTTGGTAGGGCCCTACTCCACTCTAACCTATTAAACATTTCTTAAAATATCCAATACTCTTTTTAGGTATATTTTATTTATTTTTCTTTAAGAGAATGTGTCACATACATTTTTTAAAATGAGCAATAATACCACCTACAGGGGACAAATACCGACACAACAAGACCAGACCATACATTACCACCACGTAGTGACAGAATGAAACCACACACAAGTAACAAATACCACCACACCATGACCAGACCATATATTACAACCATATATTGACCGAATAATACCACATACAATGAACAAACAACACCACACCATGACCAGACCACATATTGACCAAATAATACAATACTGATCATTAATTTAAAAAAACATACTTGTGAAGATGTTAGGTTGTGGGTTGTAATAATCACCTAGGCAGGTTAACAAAGCAGTTACCGTATATACTCGTGTATAAGCCGAGATTTTCAGCACATTTTTTGTGCTGAAAAAGCCCCCTCAGCTTATACACGAGTCATTGGGCAGAAACCAGGGGGGGAGGAGTGCCGCGACAGGAGCCTGTGGCTGGGACATCATACTCACCCTCCCCGTGCCATCGCTGATCGTCCCGGCAATCTTCCGTTGTACCCGGCTTCCTGCAGCTCTCCTGTGCTGAGCGGTGACGTAATACCGCTCATTAAGAGCATGAATATGGACGCGACTCCACTCCCATAGGCGTGGCGTCCATATTCATGGCCTTAATGAGCGGTATTACGTCACCGCTCAGCACAGGAGAGCTGCAGGAAGCCGGTTACAACGGAGGATTGCCAGGACGTTCAGCGGTGGCACGGGGAGAGTGAGTATGGTGGAGGAGGATGGGGGGAGCATGGAGGAGGATAAGGAGCACAGAGCAGGACAGGGGGAGGACGGAGAGCACAGAGGAGCATGGAGCAGGATGGGGGGAGGATAGAGGGCACAGAGGAGCACGGAGCAGGACGGGGGGAGGATGGAGGGCACAGAGGAGCACGGAGCAGGACGGGGGAGGATGGAGGGCACAGAGGAGCACAGAGCAGGACGGGGGGGAGGATGGAGGGCACAGAGGAGCACGGAGCAGGACGGGGGAGGATGGAGGGCACAGAGGAGCACGGAGCAGGACGGGGAGGATGGAGGGCACAGTGGAGCACGGAGCAGGACGGGCGATGCAGGGCACAGAGGAGCACGGAGCAGGATGGGGGGAGGATGGAGGGCACAGAGGAGCACGGAGCAGGACGGGGGGAGGATGGAGGGCACAGAGGAGCATGGAGCAGGACGAGGGGAGGATGGAGGGCACAGAGGAGCACGGAGCAGGACGGGGGGAGGATGGAGAGCACAGAGGAGCACGAAACAGGATGGGGGAGGATGGAGGGCACAGAGGAGCACGGAGCAGGACGGGAGGAGGATGGAGGGCACAGAGGAGCACGGAGCAGGACGGGGGGAGGATGGAGGGCACAGAGGAGCACAGAGCAGGACAGGGGGAGGATGGAGGGCGCAGAGGAGCACGAGCAGGACGGGGGAGGATGGAGGGCACAGAGGAGCACGGAGCAGGACTGGGGAGGATGGAGGGCACAGAGGAGCACGGAGCAGGACGGGGGAGGATGGAGGGCACAGAGGAGCACGGAGCAGGACGGGGGGAGGATGGAGGGCACAGAGGAGCACGGAGCAGGACAGGGAGGATGGAGGGCACAGAGGAGCATGGAGCAGGACGGGGGGAGGATGGAGAGCACAGAGGAGCACGGAGCAGGACCGGGGGAGGATGGAGAGCACAGAGGAGCACGGAGCAGGACCGGGGGAGGATGGAAAGCACAGAGGAGCATGGAGCAGGATGGGGGGGCACAGGAGGATGGAGCAGGAAGGGGGGAGGATGGAGGGCACAGAGGAGCACTGAGCAGGGCGGGGGAGGATGGAGGGCACAGAGGAGCACGGAGCAGGACGGGGGGAGGATGGAGGGCACAGAGGAGCACTGAGCAGGGCGGGGGAGGATGGAGGGCACAGAGGAGCATGGAGCAGGACGGGGGGAGGATGGAGAGCACAGAGGAGCACGGGGCAGGACCGGGGGAGGATGGAGAGCACAGAGGAGCACGGAGCAGGACGGGGAGGATGGAAAGCACAGAGGAGCACGGAGCAGGATGGGGGGCACAGGAGGACGGAGCAGGAAGGGGGGAGCACAGAGGAGGATGCGGAGGATGGAGCAGGAGGGGGGAGCACAGAGGAGGACGGAGCAGGAAGGGGGAGCACAGCGGAGGATGGAGCAGGTGGGGGGAGCACAGAGGAGAATGGGGGAGCACAGAGCTGAATGGGGGAGCACGGAGCAGGACGGGGGGAGCACAGAGCAGGACGGCGGCTTATACACCCAGCTTATACTCGAGTCAATAAGCTTACCCAGTTTTCCGTGGCAAAATTAGGGGCCTCGGCTTATACTCGGGTCGGCTTATACTCGAGTATATACAATAGCTTTATTTCCTCCATCCTCGGTCATACAACTCCAGGTAGATGGCCTATGTACAATGGCCTCAAAAGTGGCCAAAAGTTTACATACCCCAGCAAATTTTTTGCTTTCTTGGCCTTTTTTCAGAGAATATGAATGATAACACCAAAACATTTTCTCCACTCATTGTTAGCAGTTGGGTGAAGCCATTTATTGTCAAACTACTGTGTTTTCTCTTTTTAAATCATAATGACAACCCAAAACATCCAAATAACCCTGATCAAAAGTTTACATACCCTTTTCTTAATACCATGTATTGCCCCTTCTAACATCAATGACAGCTTGAAGTCTTTTGTGGTAGTTGTGGATGAGGTTCTTTACTTTCTCAGAGGGTAAAACTGCCCACTCTTCTTGGCAAAAAGCCTCCAGTTCCTGTAAATTCTTGGGCTGTCTATCATGAACTGTGCATGTAAAATCTCCCCAGAGTGGCTCAATGATATTAAGGTCAGGAGACTGAGATGGCCATTCCAGAACCTTCACTTTGTTCTGCTGTAGCCAATGACAGGTCGACTTGGCCTTGTGTTTTGGATCGTTGTCATATTGGAACATCCAAGTATGTCCCATGCGCAGCTTTCAGGCTGATGATTGCAAATTTGCCTCCAGTATTTGTTCATAACATGCTGCATTCATCTTTCCTTCAACTATGACCAAGTTTCCTGTGCCTTTGTAGCTCACACATCCCCAAAACATCAGCGATCCACCTCCATGCTTTATAGCAGAAATGGTGTTCCTTTCATCATAGGCCTTGTTGACCTCTCTTCAAATATAATGTTTATGGTTGTGGCCAAAAAGTTCAATTTTAGTCTCATCACTCCAAATTACCTTGTTCCAGAAGTTTTGAAGTTTGTCTCTGTGCTGTTTTGTGTATTGTAGGTGAGGCACTTTGTGGCATTTGCACAGTAATGGCTTTCTTATGACAACTCGACCATGCAGCCCATTTTTCTTCAAATGCCTCCTTATTGTGCATCTTGAAACAGCCACACAGCTAGTTTTCAGATAGTCCAGTATTTCAGCTGATGTTATTTGTGGATTTTTCTTTGCATCGCGAACAATTTTCTTGGCAGTTGTGGACGAAATTTTTGTTGGTCTACCTGACCGTGGTTTTGTTTTTACAGATTTTCCATTTTTTAATCACAGTTTGAACGCTGCTGATTGGCATTAATTCCTTGGATATCTTTTTGCATCCCTTTCCTGTTTTATACAGTTCAACTACCTTTTCCCATAGATCCGTTGACAATTCTTTTTCTTTCCCCATGACTCACAATCCAGAAACGTCAGTGGCTAGATGAACGATGCAAGAATCTGTCTGGATCCCAGAAATTCACTCAGCTTTTATGCACACTCACTGATTACAAGTAAACAGGTCACAGGTGAGGATGTTACCTTTAGTAGCCATTTGTGTCAACTTCTCTGCATGTTATGAGGCCAAAATCACCAGGGTATGTAAACTTTTGATCAGTGTCATGTGGATGTTTTGGGTTGTCATTATGATTTAAAAAGAGTATAACACAGTAGTTTGACAATAAATGGCTTCACCCAACCACTAACCATGAGTGGAGAAAAAGTTTTTTTTATCATTCATATTCTCTGAAAAAAGGTCAAGAAAGCAAAAATTCTGCCAGGGTATGTAAGCTTTTGAGCACAACTGTATAGATAGATAGATAGATAGATAGATAGACAGACAGACAGACAGACAGACAGACAGACAGACAGACAGACAGACAGACAGATAGATAGATAGATAGATAGATAGATAGATAGATAGATAGATAGATAGATAGATAGATAGGAAAAAATATTGAAAAGCAGCACCAAAATGATGATGAGGGTGCAAAAAATCCTTCCAGGTATATACCAAACCTCATAATATGGTCCAAAAAATGAAGGTAGCACTCCAAGATATAAGATATGATCAAGTCGTGTGATCACGTTGTTGACGTCACTCTTCGGCGGTGTCCAGACTGGAGAACACTGGTGGTGAGTATGCTCCACTGTGGAGCTGAAGAAACCACTGAAGATAAACGGGGGGACATACTCTGTGTGTGGGGGGGGAATTTAGAGTGGGGATGGGGAAGTACTTTTTTTGTGGGGGGATTTGGAGTGGGGATGGGGGATACTTTATGTGTGGGGGGATTTGGAGTGGGGATGGCGGAGTACTTATGTGTGTGGGGATTTGGAGTGGGGATGGGGATACTTTATGTGTGGGGGGATTTGGAGGGGGAATGGGGGGATACTTTATGTGTGGGGGGATTTGGAGGGGGAATGGGGGGATACTTTATGTGTGGGGGGATTTGGAGTGGGGATGGGGTGATACTTTATGTGTGGGGGATTTGGAGTGGGGATGGGGGATACTTTATGTGTGGGGGATTTGGAGTGGGGATGGGGGATACTTTACGTGTGGGGAGATTTGGAGTGGGGATGGGGGATACTTTATGTGTGGGGGATTTGGAGTGGGGATGGGGGATACTTTATGTGTGGGGGGATTTGGAGTGGGGATGGGGATACTTTATGTATGGGGGATTTGGAGTGGGGATGGGGGATACTTTATGTGTGGGGGGATTTGAGAACACTGAAGAGTATGTATGAGGAAACAGTATGGGGGATGGGTGCAGACAGTATGGTGAATGTATGTGGACACAGTATGGGGAGTCAGGGGTATGTGTGAGCAGGCAGTACAGTGAGTGATGGGGTAAATATATGAGGAGACAATATGGTGAACAGGGGGTAATGTGAGAGGAGACAGTATGAGGAGGGAGGGGAATAGTGTGAGGCGACAGTATTTTGCAGATATTTTTATTCAGGAGCAGTATAATGACTTTTCTGTCTTTAAGGGCATTGTGTGGAGATTTGCTGCAGAAGACCGGAGAAGATGGAAGTCTGCAGTGATGGCTGTGGATGAGAAAACCCATCATGGGGTCTGGACAAGAAGAAGAAAAGAAGGAGAACTACTCCAGAAACGACGTCATCTATAAGGTACCTGGGTGTAAATATTATATGTGAAACTGACTAATTCTCATGTTTTTATTTATATTAGGAGCATTAAAGGAGTTGTCCAGGTTTGTGCTGAGTCTGCAGTCATTCTATGTGACTGCAGACTTCAGAATTCTCACAGTGCACACTGCACGCTGTTAGGATTCTCTCTTGCGGTTACATGCTGACTAGACATGTGTGGTCTCACTCAATGAAAATGAACAGAGCGAGGCCGGGCACGTCTAGTCAGAATGTGGCCAAAGTATATAAATCACATGCTTGTGCTGACATGACTGTACATCGGCAAGGGAGAATCCTAAAAGTGTGCAGTGCATTAGTTGTGAGAATTCAGAAGCTGCAATGTAAGGATTCAGCTCTGCAGGTTCCAGTAGTCATCACATGGACACTTCACTCATATGCGATTTTCATACTTATGGTCCTGTGACAACGAGCTTCTCTTCCTGCTTCTCTCAGTTTTTCACTGAACATTGAGAGCATTAGGGAGAGCAGCTCGTCGGTACATGACTAAGGCCGGCGTCACACTAAGGAGGAATATGGACGAGTGAGAGGCGTGAAAATCACACATTACACTCGGACCAATATTTCTCTATGGGGCATCTCTGATCATGCGTATTTTTCTCGGCCGTATGTTACGATGCGAGACACCCGCAGCATGCTGCGATTGTCAGCGTATTACGCCTGTTGTACGCCAATGAAAGTCTATGGGTGCGAGAAAACAACGGATTACACACGGACCAGACGTCTGACTTGCGAGAAATACGCAAGACTTCTGCAGCTCACAGGAAATGGTGCAACACATGAATCAGGAAGCTGACACATGCAAATTAGCTCAAAAAGAGCGCCAGACATCCCGGAAGAACGCCTCCACGGAGTCGGCCATGATGTCAATGCTCATCAATGTCGAGATGTTGATAGTGTTGGTGCAGGAGAGGCCGAAATTTGGGACCAACGAGATGCACATTATGCAGACCGCGCAAGAAAAGAGGCGGCATGGAGGCGCATCTGTCTTTGGGGACAGCCCACGCGAGGAGCAGCAGTGAATCAGTAAGTTACTTGATTTATTTGCAAACTTCTTCACGGTCAGAACGTAGTTATAGCGATGATTTTCCCTAAAATAGGTTTTGTTTTTTTTTTGTTTGTTTTTTATGCGCCAAAATGTTAGGATAGTCACATCCGACTAGGCCCCCATGACTATATGACGTGTATGTAGAACAATTTGGCATTGTGCAGCTAGGTAATTTCTTACATTATACGTCACATTGCAGTGGATGATGTTATGAGAAGATGGAGAAGCATCCGTGATCAGTACCGACGGGAACGGCAGCAGAGGTCCAGGAGCGGTCTGCAGCACCCACAAAGAGAAAATATGTATATTTTGACCGCCTTGCTTTTCTGGCTCCTATTCTGGATCTCAGACCGTAAGTACACACATCACACCACATAACACATGCAGTTTAGTGTCACTTCTCCAACATGTTCTAATCCCATTTAATTTCCTAACAGAACTCAGTCCAACCTCACTGAGAGGGAGACAGGCTCTGACTCAGAGGCCATTATTGACCCGGTTGGGGGAGGTGAAGAGGTGGCTGGCCCATCTTGTGACCCTCCCATCAGCATCCCCCAAGGTTCCCAAGCACAAGGACCTCAGCAACCACCTCCTCCTCTACCTGTACCAGAGGCACCAGCTGCAGCACCAGCTGCAGCAGCATCCGCCATTGATGATGAAGCAGGAAACAGCAGCAGCCCCACTGTACCTCTGAGGGTCTCCCCCCAGCCTGCTGCAATATCCTGCCGTGGGAGAAGATGGCGAGACATCACAGGCTCAGACACACGTAGGCATGTGGACACTGGGGTACTCAATTACCTTTCAAGGGCAGCTGTTGGTGAGGGTGAGGAGGCCTTTGCACGTAGCCTTGCCCGCTACCTTCGTCCCCTACCCCGTGAGATCAGGCTCCGTGTGCGAGGATCAATTCACATCCTAATTGACGCATGCATACCCCCCAATACCCCATATGAGGTGTTTGAATTCCTTGAGAGGTGGCAGCTCTCACCCCGTAAATTTCTGCGCCTTACCTCCCCCCAAAATGTGCATGCTCAATTAGGATCTGAGGATCCTTCTGCACGGGCGCCTACACCTCAACCCATTCCCCCACATAACCAACCTTGGCAACAACAGGGTCAAATGGCTGGCTATAATCCCACTTCCCAATATGGTCACTTGTCCAGATCCAGTGTTGGAGGCTGGTCCCAACCTGAATGTGCTCAACATGGTATGATTCTCGTGGGCACCATCTTACCCAGGAATATAATCTCCCTTATCTTTATGGCAATGTGCCCACACACCAACCTGACCGTGGGCAGATGTTAGCTCAGGGTCCAGAAAATCCACCCCAACACGGTGATGGTCAAGGTGCTCATCCAAGTCAACCACACAGAGACGCTGGGCACCCGCCAACCCCACCACCCACATACCACCAGCTGTGATTTTTTATTTTACTTATATATTATGATTTAAAAAGCTGTTTGTTATTTTTTTTATATTTAGTTGAACCTCATGTTGTGTCAAAGAAATTTGCACTAATCTAAATGCCTCAAAACAACATATGGTACCAATATGCTCTTCAGTAGGCATAGTCAAAGTTTGTTATTTTCATTATCTCTTATTAGTTATTCAAAAGTTTGTTATTTTTTTATATTTATTTTTACATGTTGTGTAAAGCATATTTGCAATAATCTGAATGCCTACAAACAGCATATGGTACAGAGATGGTGGGAAATGGGCTACCTGAAAGTTTGTTATTTTCTTTATATCTTATAATTTATACCAATCTTTTTTATTTTCTTCTATTTCATTTTAACACATGTTGGCTAATGCATAATTGCAATAGTCTAGTCTTACAACTCAACCATATGGGTCAGATATGGTGCTCACTAGTGATAGTGAAAGTTTGTTATTTTGCTTATGTATTATTATTTATGCAAATGTTTGTTATTTTTTTATGCCTTATTTTGGTACTTGTGTAATAATGCACACTTGCAGTATACTGCAATGATGACATATACCATATGACTTAAATATGGTTGTCACTACCTCAAGTGAGAGTTTGCACATATAAAAATATATTTTTGTAGGAAGTTTGGTGTCTTGTTTCATAAGTAAGTTATACTACATCACCAACACATGTGCTATGAACTGTAACACCACACACAGACTATGTCATAGAAAAATAGCATTTATGTATACACTGTGGTACACTAAAGGGGGTCTTGCTGGATGGGAGATATATTTCTCCCAGCAGGCTAAAGTTTGGCTGGGATTTTCCCTGAAGACAATGACCTGTGATGAGGGCATAGTCACGTGAGCAGCTCAGGTGATGTGTAATGCACCTATGGGTGTGGTTGAGGGATATTTAATGGAACCTGTGTGTTTGGTAAGGGGGGATCAGTACTGGCTAGGTTGAGCCAGTGGAAGGAGGTCTGGGAAGACACCTCCGGAGCTTATTGCAAGGAAGAGAAGGAGCTTGGCTGGAGCCAGCCTGTAGCCATGGTTTTTGGTACAGTGTGTCAGCAAGCTCAAGCAAGCAGATTTCAGACCCCCCGGGGAATGGCACCTGGCGGTCACTGCTGACCTGCAGCCACTTAGTCAAGCCCGTCCCATGCAAGGGTGAGTCTGGGAACAGTGGGTCTCCAAGCTGGAGTGTATTTACGTTCTGTTATGTTTCTGTTGCCTGCTGTTTAAAGTGACAATAAACCAGTGATTTTTGGACTTAAAGCCTGTGTGTTGCCTCATTACTGCGGCCCGGCCACTGCCTACCAGAGCGAATCCCTACATTTGGTGGATTGAATGCGGGCATACGCAGTGAGGTCAGGCTGGTTTTTCGTATGTTTTTTTTTATGCATACCAGTATACCAGTTTATGTCCTGGGTAAAAAGAGGGACAAATAACCAGGTGAAGACGTCTCCCTGTAACTCGGCGGGGTTACGAAGGTGACAAGCGTCTGGCTGTAACTCGGCGGGGTTACGAAGGTGACAAGCGTCTGGCTGTAACTCGGCGGGGTTACGAAGGTTGTTGTGGATCGGAGGGTCCACGAAGACGGCGCAGCGGAAGCGTGAGAGACTGTGGAGAGTCTGTCTCCAGGGAGTCTGTCTGAAACCGTGAGCAGTCAGCGTGACGAGCAGGAGATCCTGTATGGTAACTCCAGACAAAGGGGGTTAGGGGCAGACAAGTATCTGCCATTGGAGCAAACTGTTGGTGCTTGTCATGTTCCGTGGGCATTGATGAGCTGTTCGGCATATGAGTTAAAGCCATATATGATGTGATGTTAATGAATTGTTCATGGTGTGGTAAGAAGGACAGGGTGAACGGAGGCACACAAACTCTTAAAGGGCCAGTACACGCCCTAAAAAGACACTGTTTAAGGGTACTGTACTGGGGGACTGGTGCCTAAGAAAGCCATGGGGGAGTCCACGGGTGTATCCCAGAAAGGGGTGGTGCCTGGAAAAGGGGTGGTGTCCCAAAAACTGGGCAGTGTCCCAAACGGTGATGGGTGCCAAAAAGAGGGTGAAGTCCCAAAAGGGGGCGGTGACCCAAAAAGGGGTGGAGCTTTCAAAAGGGCACCATCAGATGGTTGCCAGCCAAGGGCAAGGGTACTATGTATGTCCAGTCTGCCATTCTAACTACCCTCCCGGCTAGAGGCTACGTGGGTGTGCCCTGCGGATGAACAGTGAGGAGGAGGTATACGGACTGGTCGATTCCGGGAGCTCGGTGACCCTAGTGAGGGCGGTGCCCGATAAATTTATAATGTCAAGGAAAAGGATTGAGGTCACCTACATACATGGTTGCACTAGGGACTATTCAAGGGCCTTGGTGATCCTAGAGACGGTCAGGGACATGATGTAGTATAGTTCCGAACTTAGCTTGTCCAGTGGTAATAGGCCGGGACTCTAGGCTGTTCTCAGACTTGTGGAGGGGGGAGTTCCTATACTGTTGGGGCGACGGCATTAAGGCAGTGACACCTCCCAAAAGAAATTATTCAGACGTAGTAATGACCGGAAAGAAATGTGGGCTTGAATAACTTGGGGACTCAGCAGAGATGACCAACAGTGTGACAGTTGAAAACGGGGTAATTCTAGGAAAGGGTGTTTCTGCCAACTTACTGACCTTAGGTCTACTGAAGAGTATGACAGTATGACTGATACTGATGGGTAGGTGAACAGAGTGGAGCTGACTCCCCGAAGGAGAGTGTCTTGAGGGTTCACCGTACTATGTGGTGTGACTGTGACTCTAAAGGAAAGAGGGAGGACAGTGAGGAAGGACCCCACCAAGACGTTGACCAAATTGCACTCTGTGAAGAATATGAGTGAAGGAAAATCAGGGACTGAGTGTGACTCAGACTCTGGGGGTGACTGTGACTTTAAGAGAGAAAGGGAGTACAGTAAGGAAGGGCACCACAAGGAGGAAAACTCCTCCCGTCATCGGAGACGTAAAGGACGCAAAGAGCCTGAACACAATGTACGCACTGAGGATGTTAATAAAAAAAAACTGTGACTGGTGCGTTATTGCAAGATGTGAGTACTCTTCCAGATACTGAAGAGATTGAAAAGGAAGGTGTTGTGTCATCGCCAGTAGCGCCCGCTGGGGTTGAATATGATAGTGTGCGGTCAGAAGCACTGACACAGTGGAATGACAGTGCTCATCGGAGTGCAGGCTCCAGGGAACCTGGCGCTGAAGAGCTGGAGATTAACCCCTTACTGCCATCGGACGTACTATCCCGTCCATGGTACCTGGGCCCGTATGACCATGGACGGGATAGTACGTCTCGTGCGATCGGACGCGCTCCCGGGGGGAGCGCAGCCGATCGCGGCCGGGTGTCAGCTGATTATCACAGCTGACACCCATGACTGTGTGTCAGGAGCGGTCACGGACCGCTCCCGGCACATTAACCCCTTGCACACCGCGATCAAACATGATCGCGGTGTACTGGGGGCACAGGGGAGGATCGCGCAGGGTGGGGGCTCCCTGCGCGCCCCCCTGAGACCCTCAGAGCAGCGCGATGTGATCGCGCTGTTCTGAGGGCTTCCTCCCTCCCAGGACCCGGATCCAAGATGGCGCCGGGGTCCTGGAGGGAGGCGGCTTCCTCAGTGCCTGCTGAGAGCAGGCACTGAGAAGCCTGCTGCACTGCCTGAGCGATCGCTGGTGTGACAGAGTGCTGTGCACACTGTCACACCAGCGATCTGACAAAATACAGTGATGTCCCACCCTGGGACAAAGTAAAAAAGTTAAAAAAAATAAAAATAAACATGTTTAAAAAAAAAAATCCAAAATAAATAAAAAAAAAAAAAAATATTCCCAATAAATTCACTTCTTCCTGTAAATAAAATAAACAAAGCAATAAAAGTACACATATTTGGTATTGCCGCGTCCGTAACGACCCCCCCTATAAAATTGTCCCACTATTAACCCCTTTAGTGAACCCCTTAAAAAAAAAAAAAAAAAACGAACCAAAAAATCAATGTTTTAAATCATCATACCGCGGAACAAAAAGTGGAATAACACGCGATCAAGAAGAACCGATATAAAAAAACATGGTACCGCTGAAAACATCATCTTGTCCCGCAAAAAACGAGCCATCATACAGCATCATCAGCGAAAAAATAAAAAAGTTATAGCTCGCAGAATAAAGCGATGCAAAAATAATTATTTTTTATATAAAATTGTTTTTATTCTATAAAAGCGCCAAAACATGAAAAAAGATATAAATGAGGTATCACCGTAATCGTACTGACCCGAAGAATAAAACTGCTTTATCAATTTTACCACACGCGGAACGGTATAAACGCCTCCCCCAAAAGAAATTCATGAATTGCTGATTTTTGTTCATTCTAACCTCCCAAAAATCGAAATAAAAAGCGATCAAAAAAAATCACGTGCTCAAAAATGTACCAATAAAAACGTCAACTCGTCCCGCAAAAATAAGACCTCACATGACTCTGTGGCCAAAATATGCAAAAATTATAGCTCTCAAAATGTGATGATGCAAAAACTATTTTTGCAATAAAAAGCGTCTTTTAGCGTGACACTGCCAATCATAAAAACCCGCTATAAATAGTAAATCAAACCCCCCTTTATCACCCCCTTAGTAAGGGAAAAATAATAAAATTAAAAAAAAGTATTTATTTCCATTTTCCCATTAGGGTTAGGTTAGGGTTGCGGCTAAAGTTAGGGTTGGGGTTGCGCTAAAGTTAGGATTAGGGTTTGGGTTGGGATTAGGGGTGTGTTAGAGTTAGGTTTGTGGTTAGGGTTGGGACTAGGGTTAGGGGTGTGTTGGGGTTAGGGTGGAGTTAGAATTGGGGGGTTTCCGCTGTTTAGGCACATCAGGGGCTCTCCAAATGTGACATGGCGTCTGATCTCAATTCCAGCCAATTCTGCGTTGAAAAAGTCAAACGGTGCTCCTTCACTTCTCAGCTCTGCCATGCGTCCAAACAGTAGTTTATCCCAACATACGGGTATCAGCGTACTCTGGACCCCAAGAGTTATTGTGCAATTTGTCCTATTTCTTCTGTTACCCTTGGGAAAATAAAAAACTGGGGCGAAAATATCATTTTTGTACAAAAAAAATTATTTTTTTGTTTTTACGGCTGTACATTATAAACTTCTGTGAAGCACTTGGGGCTTCATAGTGCTCACCACACATCTAGATAAGTTCCTTGTGGGGTCTATTTTCCAAAATGGGGTCACTTGTTGGGGATTTCCACTGTTTAGGCGCATCAGGGCTCTCCAAATGCGACATGACGCCCCCAGACCATTCCATCAAAGTCTACAATCCAAAACGTCACTACTTCCCTTCCGAGCCCCAACGTGTACCCATACAGTAGTTTTTCTCCCACATATTGGATATCACGTACTCAGGACAAATTGGACAACAACTTTTGGGGTCCAATTTCTCCTGCTACCCTTGTAAAAATAAAATATTGGAGCAAAAAAATCATTTTTGCAAAAAAAAAAAAAAGATTTTTTTTTTTACGGCTGTGCTTTATAAACTTCTGTGAAGCACTTCGGGGTTCAAAGTGCCACCACACATCTAGACAAGTTCCTTGTGGGGTCCCATTTTCCAAAATGGGGTCACTTGTGGGGGGTTTCCACTGTTTTAGGCGCATCAGGGGCTCTCCAAATGCGACATGACTCCCCCAGACCATTCCATCAAAGTCTGCAATCCAAAACGTCACTACTTCCCTTCCGAGCCCTGACGTGCGCCCATACAGTAGTTTTCTCCCACATATTGGGTATCAGCGTACTCAGGACAAATTGGACAACAACTTTTGGGGTCCAATTTCTCCTGTTACCCTTGTGAAAATAAAATATTGGGGGCGAAAAAATCATTTTTGTAAAAAAAAAAAAAGATTTTTTATTTTTACGGCTGTACGTTATAAACTTCTGTGAAGCACTCGGGTTCAAAGTGCTCACCACACATCTAGATAAGTTCCTTGTGGGGTCTATTTGCCAAAATGGGGTCACTTGTGGGGGTTTCCACTGTATAGGTGCATCAGGGGCTCTCCAAATGTGACATGACGCCCCCAGACCATTCCACAAAGTCTGCAATCCAAAACGTCACTACTTCCCTTCCGAGCCCTGACGTGCGCCAATACAGTAGTTTTCTCCCACATATTGGGTATCAGCGTACTCAGGACAAATTGGACAACAACTTTTTGGTTCCAATTTCTTCTGTTACCCTTGTGAAAATAAAATATTAGGGGCGAAAAAAATCATTTTTGTAAAAAAAAAAAAGATTTTTTATTTTACGGCTGTACGTTATAAACTTTAGTGAAACACCTGGGGTTAAAAGTTCTCACCACACATCTAGATAAGTTCCTTGAGGGGGCTAGTTTCCAAAATGGTGTCATTTATGGGGGTTTCCACTGTTTAGGCAGATCAGGAGCTCTCCAAACACGACATGGCGTCCACCAATTCTGCGTTGAAAAAGTCAGACGGCGCTCCTTCCCTTCCAAACTCCCGCCATGCACCCAAACAGTGGTTTACCCCCACATATGGGGTATCAGCGCACTCAGGACAAATTGCACAATAACTTTTGGAGTCTTGTTACCCTTGGAAAAATAAAAATTGGGGTGAAAAGATCATTTTGTGGGAAAAAATATGATTTTTAAATTTAAAGGCTCTACATTATAAACTTGTGTGAAGCACTTGGGGGTTCAAATTGCTCACCAAAGATCTAGAAAAGTTCCTTAGGGGTCTAGTTTCCAAAATGGGGTCATTTGTGGGGTTTCCACTGTTTAGGCACATCAGGGGCTCTCCAAATGCAACATGGCATCCAATCTCAATTCCAGCCAATTTTGGTTGGAAAAAGTCAAATGGTGCTCCTTCCATTCCGAGCTCTGCCGTGAGCCCAAACAGTGGTTCCCCCCCACATATGGGGTATCAGCGTACTCAGGACAAATTGGACAACAACTTACTGGTCCAATTTCTCCTGTTACCCTTGGGAAAATAAAAAATTAGTGACTAAAAAGATAATTTTTGTGGGAAAAAAATAGGATTTTTTATTTTCATGCCCGGGCATTATAAACTTGTGTGAAGCACTTGGGGGTTCAAAGTGCTCACCAAAGATCTAGATAAGTTCCTTAGGGGGTCTAGTTTCCAAAATGGGGTCACTTGTGGGGGGTTTCCACTATTTAGGCTCATCTGGGGCACTGCAAACGGAACATGACCCCCATCAACGTCTGCATTCCAAAACATTACTACTTCCTTTCCAAGCCCTGCCGGGCACCCAAAACAGTTTCTCCCCCCCCCACATATGGGGTATCAGCGTACTCAGGACAAATTGGACAACAACTTTTGGGTCCAATTTCCTTGGGAAAATTCAAAAATTTGGG